>OX031013.1:27369392-27804392 GCA_943736025.1 Tenthredo mesomela | reverse complement strand
GAGCTATTTATGAGCTGACGATTCCCCCTGGTTTTGATTTTTGAGCAACAACCCCTAAGGAGTTCGGAGCACAAAACCGTTTTCCCGACAATCACCTACCCTAATAGTTGATTGAAAAAAAAAAAAAAAATACAGGAATTACGAGCTATTTATGAACTGACGATTCCCCCTCGTTTTGATTTTTGAACAACAACCCCTCAGGAGTTCGGAGCACAAAACCGTTTTCCCGACAATCACCTACCCTAATAGTTGATACAAGAAAAAAAAAAAAAAATACAGGAATTACGAGCTATTTACGAGCTGACTATTCCCCCTAGTTTTGATTTTTGAGCAACAACCCCTAAGGAGTTCGGAGCACAAAACCGTTTTCCCGACAATCACCTACCCTAATAGTTGATTGAAAAAAAAAAAAAAAAATACAGGAATTACGAGCTATTTATGAGCTGACGATTCCCCCTCGTTTTGATTTTTGAACAACAACCCTTCAGGAGTTCGGAGCACAAAACCGTTTTCCCGACAATCACCTACCTTAATAGTTGATTAAAAAAAAAAAAAAAAAAAATACAGGAATTACGAGCTATTTACGAGCTGACTATTCCCCCTAGTTTTGATTTTCGAGCTACAACCCCTGAGGAGTTCGGAGCAAAAGACCGTTCTCCCGACAATCACCTACCCTAATAGTTGATTGGAAGAAAAAAAAAAAAAAAATACCGGAATTACGAGTTATTTATGAGCTGACGATTCCCCCTGGTTTTGATTTTTGAGCAACAACCCCTAAGGAGTTCGGAGCACAAAACCGTTTTCCCGACAATCACCTACCCTAATAGTTGATTGAAAAAAAAAAAAAAAAATACAGGAATTACGAGCTATTTATGAACTGACGATTCCCCCTCGTTTTGATTTTTGAACAACAACCCCTCAGGAGTTCGGAGCACAAAACCGTTTTCCCGACAATCACCTACCCTAATAGTTGTTACAAAAAAAAAAAAAAAAAAAATACAGGAATTACGAGCTATTTACGAGCTGACTATTCCCCCTAGTTTTGATTTTTGAGCTACAACCCCTGAGGAGTTCGGAGCAAAAGACCGTTCTCCCGACAATCACCTACCCTAATAGTTGATTGGAAGAAAAAAAAAAAAAAAATACCGGAATTATGAGCTATTTATGAGCTGACGATTCCCCCTAGTTTTGATTTTTGAGCTACAACCCCTGAGGAGTTCGGAGCAAAAGACCGTTCTCCCGACAATCACCTACCCTAATAGTTGATTGGAAAAAAAAAAAAAAATACAGGAATTACGAGCTATTTATGAGCTGACGATTCCCCCTGGTTTTGATTTTTGAGCAACAACCCCTAAGGAGTTCGGAGCACAAAACCGTTTTCCCGACAATCACCTACCCTCATAGTTGATTGAAAGAAAAAAAAAAAAAAAAAAATACAGGAATTACGAGCTATTTATGAACTGACGATTCCCCCTCGTTTTGATTCTTGAGCTACAACCCCTGAGGAGTTCGGAGCAAAAGACCGTTCTCCCGACAATCACCTACCCTAATAGTTGATTGGAAGAAAAAAAAAAAAAAAATACAGGAATTACGAGCTATTTATGAGCTGACGATTCCCCCTGGTTTTGATTTTTGAGCAACAACCCCTAAGGAGTTCGGAGCACAAAACCGTTTTCCCGACAATCACCTACCCCAATGGTTGATAGAAAAAAAAAAAAAAAAAAAAATACAGGAATTACGAGCTATTTACGAGCTGACTATTCCCCCTAGTTTTGATTTTTGAGCTACAACCCCTGAGGAGTTCGGAGCACAAAACCGTTTTCCCGACAATCACCTACCTTAATAGTTGATTAAAAAAAAAAAAAAAAAAAATACAGGAATTACGAGCTATTTACGAGCTGACTATTCCCCCTAGTTTTGATTTTCGAGCTACAACCCCTGAGGAGTTCGGAGCAAAAGACCGTTCTCCCGACAATCACCTACCCTAATAGTTGATTGGAAGAAAAAAAAAAAAAAAATACAGGAATTACGAGCTATTTATGAGCTGACGATTCCCCCTGGTTTTGATTTTTGAGCAACAACCCCTAAGGAGTTCGGAGCACAAAACCGTTTTCCCGACAATCACCTACCCTAATAGTTGATTGAAAAAAAAAAAAAAAATACAGGAATTACGAGCTATTTATGAACTGACGATTCCCCCTCGTTTTGATTTTTGAACAACAACCCCTCAGGAGTTCGGAGCACAAAACCGTTTTCCCGACAATCACCTACCCTAATAGTTGATACAAGAAAAAAAAAAAAAAATACAGGAATTACGAGCTATTTACGAGCTGACTATTCCCCCTAGTTTTGATTTTTGAGCAACAACCCCTAAGGAGTTCGGAGCACAAAACCGTTTTCCCGACAATCACCTACCCTAATAGTTGATTGAAAAAAAAAAAAAAAAATACAGGAATTACGAGCTATTTATGAGCTGACGATTCCCCCTCGTTTTGATTTTTGAACAACAACCCTTCAGGAGTTCGGAGCACAAAACCGTTTTCCCGACAATCACCTACCTTAATAGTTGATTAAAAAAAAAAAAAAAAAAAATACAGGAATTACGAGCTATTTACGAGCTGACTATTCCCCCTAGTTTTGATTTTCGAGCTACAACCCCTGAGGAGTTCGGAGCAAAAGACCGTTCTCCCGACAATCACCTACCCTAATAGTTGATTGGAAGAAAAAAAAAAAAAAAATACCGGAATTACGAGTTATTTATGAGCTGACGATTCCCCCTGGTTTTGATTTTTGAGCAACAACCCCTAAGGAGTTCGGAGCACAAAACCGTTTTCCCGACAATCACCTACCCTAATAGTTGATTGAAAAAAAAAAAAAAAAATACAGGAATTACGAGCTATTTATGAACTGACGATTCCCCCTCGTTTTGATTTTTGAACAACAACCCCTCAGGAGTTCGGAGCACAAAACCGTTTTCCCGACAATCACCTACCCTAATAGTTGTTACAAAAAAAAAAAAAAAAAAAAATACAGGAATTACGAGCTATTTACGAGCTGACTATTCCCCCTAGTTTTGATTTTTGAGCTACAACCCCTGAGGAGTTCGGAGCAAAAGACCGTTCTCCCGACAATCACCTACCCTAATAGTTGATTCGAAGAAAAAAAAAAAAAAAATACCGGAATTATGAGCTATTTATGAGCTGACGATTCCCCCTAGTTTTGATTTTTGAGCTACAACCCCTGAGGAGTTCGGAGCAAAAGACCGTTCTCCCGACAATCACCTACCCTAATAGTTGATTGGAAAAAAAAAAAAAAAATACAGGAATTACGAGCTATTTATGAGCTGACGATTCCCCCTGGTTTTGATTTTTGAGCAACAACCCCTAAGGAGTTCGGAGCACAAAACCGTTTTCCCGACAATCACCTACCCTCATAGTTGATTGAAAGAAAAAAAAAAAAAAAAAAATACAGGAATTACGAGCTATTTATGAACTGACGATTCCCCCTCGTTTTGATTCTTGAGCTACAACCCCTGAGGAGTTCGGAGCAAAAGACCGTTCTCCCGACAATCACCTACCCTAATAGTTGATTGGAAGAAAAAAAAAAAAAAAATACAGGAATTACGAGCTATTTATGAGCTGACGATTCCCCCTGGTTTTGATTTTTGAGCAACAACCCCTAAGGAGTTCGGAGCACAAAACCGTTTTCCCGACAATCACCTACCCCAATGGTTGATAGAAAAAAAAAAAAAAAAAAAAATACAGGAATTACGAGCTATTTACGAGCTGACTATTCCCCCTAGTTTTGATTTTTGAGCTACAACCCCTGAGGAGTTCGGAGCACAAAACCGTTTTCCCGACAATCACCTACCTTAATAGTTGATTAAAAAAAAAAAAAAAAAAAATACAGGAATTACGAGCTATTTACGAGCTGACTATTCCCCCTAGTTTTGATTTTCGAGCTACAACCCCTGAGGAGTTCGGAGCAAAAGACCGTTCTCCCGACAATCACCTACCCTAATAGTTGATTGGAAGAAAAAAAAAAAAAAAATACAGGAATTACGAGCTATTTATGAGCTGACGATTCCCCCTGGTTTTGATTTTTGAGCAACAACCCCTAAGGAGTTCGGAGCACAAAACCGTTTTCCCGACAATCACCTACCCTAATAGTTGATTGAAAAAAAAAAAAAAAATACAGGAATTACGAGCTATTTATGAACTGACGATTCCCCCTCGTTTTGATTTTTGAACAACAACCCCTCAGGAGTTCGGAGCACAAAACCGTTTTCCCGACAATCACCTACCCTAATAGTTGATACAAGAAAAAAAAAAAAAAATACAGGAATTACGAGCTATTTACGAGCTGACTATTCCCCCTAGTTTTGATTTTTGAGCAACAACCCCTAAGGAGTTCGGAGCACAAAACCGTTTTCCCGACAATCACCTACCCTAATAGTTGATTGAAAAAAAAAAAAAAAAATACAGGAATTACGAGCTATTTATGAGCTGACGATTCCCCCTCGTTTTGATTTTTGAACAACAACCCTTCAGGAGTTCGGAGCACAAAACCGTTTTCCCGACAATCACCTACCTTAATAGTTGATTAAAAAAAAAAAAAAAAAAAATACAGGAATTACGAGCTATTTACGAGCTGACTATTCCCCCTAGTTTTGATTTTCGAGCTACAACCCCTGAGGAGTTCGGAGCAAAAGACCGTTCTCCCGACAATCACCTACCCTAATAGTTGATTGGAAGAAAAAAAAAAAAAAAATACAGGAATTACGAGCTATTTATGAGCTGACGATTCCCCCTGGTTTTGATTTTTGAGCAACAACCCCTAAGGAGTTCGGAGCACAAAACCGTTTTCCCGACAATCACCTACCCTAATAGTTGATTGAAAAAAAAAAAAAAAAAATACAGGAATTACGAGCTATTTATGAACTGACGATTCCCCCTCGTTTTGATTTTTGAACAACAACCCCTCAGGAGTTCGGAGCACAAAACCGTTTTCCCGACAATCACCTACCGCAATGGTTGATAGAAAAAAAAAAAAAAAAAAAAATACAGGAATTACGAGCTATTTACGAGCTGACTATTCCCCCTAGTTTTGATTTTTGAGCTACAACCCCTGAGGAGTTCGGAGCACAAAACCGTTTTCCCGACAATCACCTACCTTAATAGTTGATTAAAAAAAAAAAAAAAAAAAAAATACAGGAATTACGAGCTATTTACGAGCTGACTATTCCCCCTAGTTTTGATTTTTGAGCTACAACCCCTGAGGAGTTCGGAGCAAAAGACCGTTCTCCCGACAATCACCTACCCTAATAGTTGATTGGAAGAAAAAAAAAAAAAAAATACCGGAATTACGAGTTATTTATGAGCTGACGATTCCCCCTGGTTTTGATTTTTGAGCAACAACCCCTAAGGAGTTCGGAGCACAAAACCGTTTTCCCGACAATCACCTACCCTAATAGTTGATTGAAAAAAAAAAAAAAATACAGGAATTACGAGCTATTTATGAACTGACGATTCCCCCTCGTTTTGATTTTTGAACAACAACCCCTCAGGAGTTCGGAGCACAAAACCGTTTTCCCGACAATCACCTACCCTAATAGTTGTTACAAAAAAAAAAAAAAAAAAATACAGGAATTACGAGCTATTCACGAGCTGACTATTCCCCCTAGTTTTGATTTTTGAGCTACAACCCCTGAGGAGTTCGGAGCAAAAGACCGTTCTCCCGACAATCACCTACCCTAATAGTTGATTGGAAGAAAAAAAAAAAAAAAATACCGGAATTATGAGCTATTTATGAGCTGACGATTCCCCCTAGTTTTGATTTTTGAGCTACAACCCCTGAGGAGTTCGGAGCAAAAGACCGTTCTCCCGACAATCACCTACCCTAATAGTTGATTGGAAAAAAAAAAAAAAAATACAGGAATTACGAGCTATTTATGAGCTGACGATTCCCCCTGGTTTTGATTTTTGAGCAACAACCCCTAAGGAGTTCGGAGCACAAAACCGTTTTCCCGACAATCACCTACCCTCATAGTTGATTGAAAGAAAAAAAAAAAAAAAAAAATACAGGAATTACGAGCTATTTATGAACTGACGATTCCCCCTCGTTTTGATTCTTGAGCTACAACCCCTGAGGAGTTCGGAGCAAAAGACCGTTCTCCCGACAATCACCTACCCTAATAGTTGATTGGAAGAAAAAAAAAAAAAAAATACAGGAATTACGAGCTATTTATGAGCTGACGATTCCCCCTGGTTTTGATTTTTGAGCAACAACCCCTAAGGAGTTCGGAGCACAAAACCGTTTTCCCGACAATCACCTACCCCAATGGTTGATAGAAAAAAAAAAAAAAAAAAAATACAGGAATTACGAGCTATTTACGAGCTGACTATTCCCCCTAGTTTTGATTTTTGAGCTACAACCCCTGAGGAGTTCGGAGCACAAAACCGTTTTCCCGACAATCACCTACCTTAATAGTTGATTAAAAAAAAAAAAAAAAAAAATACAGGAATTACGAGCTATTTACGAGCTGACTATTCCCCCTAGTTTTGATTTTCGAGCTACAACCCCTGAGGAGTTCGGAGCAAAAGACCGTTCTCCCGACAATCACCTACCCTAATAGTTGATTGGAAGAAAAAAAAAAAAAAAATACAGGAATTACGAGCTATTTATGAGCTGACGATTCCCCCTGGTTTTGATTTTTGAGCAACAACCCCTAAGGAGTTCGGAGCACAAAACCGTTTTCCCGACAATCACCTACCCTAATAGTTGATTGAAAAAAAAAAAAAAAATACAGGAATTACGAGCTATTTATGAACTGACGATTCCCCCTCGTTTTGATTTTTGAACAACAACCCCTCAGGAGTTCGGAGCACAAAACCGTTTTCCCGACAATCACCTACCCTAATAGTTGATACAAGAAAAAAAAAAAAAAATACAGGAATTACGAGCTATTTACGAGCTGACTATTCCCCCTAGTTTTGATTTTTGAGCAACAACCCCTAAGGAGTTCGGAGCACAAAACCGTTTTCCCGACAATCACCTACCCTAATAGTTGATTGAAAAAAAAAAAAAAAATACAGGAATTACGAGCTATTTATGAGCTGACGATTCCCCCTCGTTTTGATTTTTGAACAACAACCCTTCAGGAGTTCGGAGCACAAAACCGTTTTCCCGACAATCACCTACCCTAATAGTTGATAAAAAAAAAAAAAAAAATACAGGAATTACGAGCTTTTTACGAGCTGACTATTCCCCCTAGTTTTGATTTTTGAGCTACAACCCCTGAGGAGTTCGGAGCAAAAGACCGTTCTCCCGACAATCACCTACCCTAATGGGTGATAAAAAAAAAAAAAAAAAAAAAAAATGCAGGAATTACGAGCTATGTATGAGCTGACGATTCCCCCTAGTTTTGATTTTTGAGCTACAACCCCTGAAGAGTTCGGAGCAAAAGACCGTTTTCCCGACAATCACCTACCCTAATAGTTGATCAAAAAAAAAAAAAAAATACAGGAATTACGAGCTATTTATGAGCTGACGATTCCCCCTAGTTTTGATTTTTGAGCTACAACCCCTGAGGAGTTCGGAGCAAAAGACCGTTCTCCCGACAATCACCTACCCCAATAGTTGATTGGAAGAAAAAAAAAAAAAAAATACAGGAATTACGAGCTATGTATGAGCTGACGATTCCCCCTAGTTTTGATTTTTGAGCTACAACCCCTGAAGAGTTCGGAGCAAAAGACCGTTTTCCCGACAATCACCTACCCTAATAGTTGATCAAAAAAAAAAAAAAAAAAAAAAAAAATACAGGAATTACGAGCTATTTATGAGCTGACGATTCCCCCTAGTTTTGATTTTTGAGCTACAACCCCTGAAGAGTTCGGAGCAAAAGACCGTTTTCCCGACAATCACCTACCCTAATAGTTGATCAAAAAAAAAAAAAAAAATACAGGAATTACGAGCTGTTTATGAGCTGACGATTCCCCCTAGTTTTGATTTTTGAGCTACAACCCCTGAGGAGTTCGGAGCAAAAGACCGTTCTCCCGACAATCACCTACCCTAAAAGTTGATTGGAAGAAAAAAAAAAAAAAATACAGGAATTACGAGCTATGTATGAGCTGACGATTCCCCCTAGTTTTGATTTTTGAGCTACAACCCCTGAAGAGTTCGGAGCAAAAGACCGTTTTCCCGACAATCACCTACCCTAATAGTTGATCAAAAAAAAAAAAAAAAAAAAAAAAATACAGGAATTACGAGCTATTTATGAGCTGACGATTCCCCCTAGTTTTGATTTTTGAGCTACAACCCCTGAGGAGTTCGGAGCAAAAGACGGTTTTCCCGACGATCACCTACCCTAATAGTTGATTGAAAAAAAAAAAAAAAAATACAGGAATTACGAGCTATTTATAAACTGACGATTCCCCCTAGTTTTGATTTTTGAGCAACAACCCCTAAGGAGTTCGAAGCACAAAACCGTTTTCCCGACAATCACCTACCCTAATAGTTGATTGAAAAAAAAAAAAAAAAAAAAATACAAAAATTACGAGCTATTTATGAACTGACGATTCCCCCTCGTTTTGATTTTTGAACAACAACCCCTCAGGAGTTCGGAGCACAAAACCGTTTTTCCGACAATCACCTACCCTAATAGTTGATAAAAAAAAAAAAAAAAAAAAAAATACAGGAATTACGAGCTATTTACGAGCTGACTATTCCCCCTAGTTTTGATTTTTGAGCTACAACCCCTGAGGAGTTCGGAGCACAAAACCGTTTTCCCCACAATCACCTACCTTAATAGTTGATTGAAAAAAAAAAAAAAAAAATACAGGAATTACGAGCTATTTATGAGCTGACGATTCCCCCTAGTTTTGATTTTTGAGCTACAACCCCTGAGGAGTTCGGAGCAAAAGACCGTTCTCCCGACAATCACCTACCCTAATGGGTGATAAAAAAAAAAAAAAAAAAAAAAATACAGGAATTACGAGCTATGTATGAGCTGACGATTCCCCCTAGTTTTGATTTTTGAGCTACAACCCCTGAGGAGTTCGGAGCAAAAGACCGTTTTCCCGACAATCACCTACCCTAATATTTAATAAAAAAAAAAAAAAAAAATACAGGAATTACGAGCTATTTACGAGCTGACTATTCCCCCTAGTTTTGATTTTTGAGCTACAACCCCTGAGGAGTTCGGAGCACAAAACCGTTTTTCCCACAATCACCTACCTTAATAGTTGATTGAAAAAAAAAAAAAAAAAATACAGGAATTACGAGCTATTTATGAGCTGACGATTCCCCCTAGTTTTGATTTTTGAGCTACAACCCCTGAGGAGTTCGGAGCAAAAGACCGTTCTCCCGACAATCACCTACCCTAATAGGTGATAAAAAAAAAAAAAAAAAATACAGGAATTACGAGCTATGTATGAGCTGACGATTCCCCCTAGTTTTGATTTTTGAGCTACAACCCCTGAGGAGTTCGGAGCAAAAGACCGTTTTCCCGACACTCACCTACCCTAATATTTAATAAAAAAAAAAAAAAAAAAAATACAGGAATTACGAGCTATTTATGAGCTGACTATTGCCCCTAGTTTTGATTCTTGAGCTACAACCCCTGAGGAGTTCGGAGCACAAAACCGTTTTCCCGACAATCACCTACCTTAATAGTTGATTGAAAAAAAAAAAAAAAAAAAAATACAGGAATTACGAGCTATTTATGAGCTGACTATTGCCCCTAGTTTTGATTTTTGAGCTACAACCCCTGAGGAGTTCGAAGCACAAAACCGTTCTCCCGACAATCACCTACCCTAATAGGTGATAAAAAAAAAAAAAAAAAAAAAAAAAAATACAGGAATTATGAGCTATGTATGAGCTGACGATTTCCCCTAGTTTTGATTTTTTAGCTACAACCCCTGAGGAATTCGGAGCAAAAGACCGTTCTCCCGACAATCACCTACCCTCATAGGTGATAATAAAAAAAAAAAAAAATACAGGAATTACGAGCTATGTATGAGCTGACGATTCCCCCTAGTTTTGATTTTTGAGCTACAACCCCTGAGGAGTTCGGAGCAAAAGACCGTTTTCCCGACAATCACCTACCCTAATAGGTGATAAAAAAAAAAAAAAAAAAAAAAATACAGGAATTACGAGCTATGTATGAGCTGACGATTCCCCCTAGTTTTGATTTTTGAGCTATAACCCCTGAGGAGTTCGGAGCAAAAGACCGTTTTCCCGACAATTACCGACCCTAATAGTTGATTGGGGGAAAAAAAAATCCTAGAATCACTAGCTATTTATCAGCTGACGATTCCCCCAGTTTTGATTTCTGAGCTACAACCCCCAAGTATTCGAATTTTGTTGTACTTTTCTCCTCGAAGTAACAATTGTGCAGTTCAACCGCCTGAAACATTGCCATTATTATTCAACTCACGGCGTGTAACGACTGCCTTTACGAAAGATAGTGCAAGAAAAAGAAGTGCGTCTTCAACTGAATGAGTAATCAAAACCAATTTTTCCGAAAAACATCGGGGTTCAGATCGGAATACGTAGGATTGTTGAAAACGATCAAGCCGACTTGATATCGATACAATGGCTGATACTGCACTAAACTGAACAGCTAATTAGACGATGAAATTGATCCAGTTACACATAAAATAAATATACGATGAATTGTTTCAACTGACCTGAAATAAACTATTTTTGTTCACTGACGAAAACAGATTTGAACTCATTCAGTAGGTTTCTTCCCTATCTGAATTACGCGATTTACATTGTTGCATTCAATGCGGTACCTTTCTGACGATCGTTTTCAATGATTATTCTTCCAATTGTTCTAATACTTTTGATGTTTCCGAACCAGAAAAAGTGGTTGGAGAAGTGCACTAATTTTTCAGTTGCCTTCGGCTTTCGACAGCGTTAACATCCACGTCAAAGCAAATAGTGTAATAAGTTTAACGTAGTTCGGTGTGAAATAACAGTTTGCAACGATCGTGTCCACGATCGATTGGCATTTAGTTACATATCTTATTACGTGTTTTCGTATAACATATAACGTGTTTTTTATTTTCGCATAATTTTTTCGCAAGTGTAGTATCATTTATCATAAACAATGAAACGCGGGCGGCCACGTAAGTTAGACAGCGATGCTATTGTTTCAGCCGTGTTAGCACGTAAATCAGAAGTGGTATCGGGAATAGGAAAAATTGTTTCAAAAAAAGACAAAGTGTGGACAGTACTTTCGCACGAACTTGACAATTTAATACAACCACATGCCTTGTTCACTTTTGTTGTGAATAATCGATATAAAGTCAGAGATACTTTGATTCCGCCGACGGAGATAACACAGACAGAAGTTCCCGAGGCGTCTATCGATGAATCCTCGAATACCCTTGATTCATCAACGGCTTCTGTTAACGAAGAAAATGATCAGCAAATAATCAATATCACGTTCGATAAAGCCGAGCTGGAAGTCTTGCTGATCAAAAAGCAGTACAGTAGATCAGAGAACGATAGACCACAACTTTCGTTCCGGGAGTATCTAGTCTTACAACCTGGTAAGTGGCAAGAGGTCGTCACGAAGAAGCTCTGGGAAGCCTGTAAGAAAAAATGTGCGTTTCAGTTCAAACGGAACAAAATTTGTAATGATAAACTCGAGGTCTTAGGTAAGTGCAACTGTGGCTCAGTTATTAAAGGATCAATCACCCGTTTGAACTTCAATTCTGAAACGAACATGATGACGTGTGCTATAACTTCTGGCGATGGCACGTGTGGAAAACGCTATCTGCGAGATCCAATTAGATTAGAACTCGGAAAGATGCTGTATGAGACGAATAAAACTGCTGAAGTTCATCGAGCAGCAGAAGCCGATCAGATGATGTCTTCTGGTGACCCGGAACCGGCACATTTATACAAGGCTGAAGCATTGCGAAAGGCAAAAGAACAGTACCAGGCATCACTCACCCTACATAAAAATCCCGTAATATCGATCTTGCACGCACAATTGTCATCGCTCAAATATTTCATCCATAATCTCGGCTTGAACCCATTTTATGTTCACTATTGGTCCAACTTGCAGACAAATGTTTATAAGCAGTACACCCTTTCGCAAACGTCTTCTATAGCAATTGATGCTACCGGAAGTATTGTCCGTAAAATTAATCGACCGGATGGATCCAAATCGAAGCATATTTTTTTATATACATGCGTTGTCAATTCGCCTGAGGCAGAAAAATGCCCAATTACGCAAATGCTTAGCGAATCACAGACAACAAATTCAATATGCTTCTGGCTTATGGAGTGGATACGTACTGGCGCTCCACCTCCGAAAGAGGTTACTTGCGATGCATCGAAGGCATTGTTACTGGCTGCAACGAGAACGTTCACGAACTGTGCATCCGTTCACGAATATGCGAACAAGTGTTGGGGAACCTCTGATATGCCCGTTTGCTATATCCGCATAGACGTCGCCCACTTTATTAAGACGTATGCTAACTTCCTGAAAGGAGTCATAAACCCCAAAATTAAAACATTTTACATGGCATCGATTGGCCAGCTCATTCTCACGCGTACGATCCGTGATGCCGAAAGTATTTTGTTTTCCATTCTAGCAATCTCTCAGAGCAAAACGGAAGGCTTACTCGAAAATGGACAAGCATCACTCTGCGAAGTAGAAAAAGCTAAATTGAACGACCTGTTATTAGATACTACCTGTGATACAAACGTACCCGAAAATCCCGAGGATGAGGTCTTGGAGAGTGTGGAAATAGATGACACAGGAAGAGTTAAAAACATGTGGAGTGATTGGGCTATGGGTGTTTTTGAGAGAGTCTCATCAGAATCCATTGACACCGGCGATAGAGTAAACGCCCACTACTTTCCACAATTGGCAGATCGCTTATTGAAGGATATGAAGTGGTTCCCTTTGTGGTCCTGCGTTCGTCGCGATCGTTCCGGATACGGTAGAGTTCCTGCTTCTAGTGCAGCAGTTGAGTCGGAGTTTAATAATATCAAAACCCGACTGCTCGCGAACGTGACATTGCCGATCCGAGCGGACGTATTTCTGCAAAAACACGCCGAGCATATTAATGGTCGCATGAAAATTAGAAGTGCAAAGAACGACTCACCCAATTGCTTTGATACGACAAATGAAGCCAAAATAATTGAGCCTGTTGAACAGCGAAGCGACACTGCATGTCCGGCCTGTGCAATGGGCAATGAGCCGTCCGGAGCGCACGCGTGCATAATTTGTGGCGCATTTGTTCATGCTCTCGATGAATGTTCGAAGTCCTTGCAAAATGAAGAGGAAGGCTATGGCCAAAGGCGGCTCTGTATTCCATGTTCTAGAATTCCAGAAAAGACGGCGATGAACATGATCGATTCTAGTGAGCGGGAAAATTGGGGAGGACTGTCGACAGAACCACCAAAGAAGAAATCTAGATACCTGCAAAAGAACTTCACTCACAACCAATTCCTATTACACGATAAAATAAAAGCGGTACCGATTTTGAAGCATGGTAGCTCGTTAAACTTGGAAGCAACCAAATTAAAAGGAAACCGGGTGTCGTTATCGAATACCTGTGCTTTCGATAGCGTGTATCAAATCTTCTTGACGGCAGCATTTGATAGCGTTGACTTCAGAGATGAATGTCGTCGGCTGGCGGAAACGAACATCTTTTTCAAAATGATAAAAAACTCTGCAGAAAAAGGTGTGACAAAAAATACGTACCATTTAAGAACCGAAGCCCTGATTGCCATATTTCCGGCGGAACCCAGTCTCCACAACACGCTAAGTGTACAAT
The DNA here is from genome assembly GCA_943736025.1 of Tenthredo mesomela. Classification (NCBI taxonomy): domain Eukaryota; kingdom Metazoa; phylum Arthropoda; class Insecta; order Hymenoptera; family Tenthredinidae; genus Tenthredo; species Tenthredo mesomela. The sequence goes on along the minus strand of OX031013.1, from coordinate 27,790,590 downwards.
GTGCGGTTACTGTAAAGACCTTGTGCCAAAAACTATTTCAAAGCACACCGTGTGTCGTGGAGGTGTCATCCTGTGACGAGAGATGTCCACCAAGGATCAAACCAATTCAAACGGTACCAGTTGATCGTAGGTTCCTTCTCGAAAATGATTTCAGCAATGCAGTCGACAAAGACTTTTTGCTGACTGGTGGTAGGCACTGCTGTCGGAAAAACTGCGTTGGAATCGAAATGACCGCCCCGCCGAAAGCTGGTAAGAAAATAATTTCATTGAATATTACGAAAAATTATTTAAAATGAACGAATAGATGAAAATAGATAAATACTAGGGTGGTTTTTTTTTTTTTGGGACATTTTTTTTTTCTTTGCTCCCGGCCTGAAATTCTATTGGAAATGCCAAAAAAGAAATTCCCTCCAAATATCAGCCCTTAATATTAATGTTAAGTACTCGCCCAGAACGTCAGAAGATTTCCCATTTAAATAACATGTAAATTTAGATTTTTTTTCTTTTCAAATTCCTATAACTCAGCGGAATTTTGTGTTATGATATCGCCCAAACTCGGAAATTACTCAGGATTAAGCGCTCTACAAAAGTGCCCATTATATAAAAAATAAAAAAAATAAAATAACAACCAAAAGACAAGAAATTATTCTTCAAAATTTGACTTTAGTGACCTGTACTACCTCACCAGTTTGAGTTACAGTTAAGTCGCCACGGGCACTTTTGTAGAGCGCTTAATCCTGAGTAATTTCCGAGTTTGGGCAATATGATAACACAAAATGCCGCTGATCTATAGAAATTTGAAAGAAAAAAATCTAAATTTACATGTTATTTAAATGGGAAATCTTCTCACGTTCTGGGCGAGTACTTAACATTAATATTAAGGGCTTATATTTTGAGGGAATTTCTTTTTTGGCATTTCCAACAAAATTTCAGGCCGGGAGTAGAGAAAAAAAATAGTAAAAAAAAAAAAAACCACCCTAAATTAAATACACTCATCAAACGAATTAAGGGATCACCTAAATCTTCGCCCAAAAAGACCCGTTTTTAAACTGCTGTAACTCCGTCAAAAATAAACGGATTTGGAAAAAGAGGATTGCGTTCGAAAGCTCAAAGTCTCTCCGTCCCAACGCATTTTTTTAATGTTGATTTCAGCAATATTTTAGCAAGTTATCCGAAATTGTGATTTTTTCCGACTCCTGCACCGTGTGTGCAGTAAAAACGTTCGAACTCGAGTATCTTGGTGATAAAAGGTCGTATCAAAATTCGAAGAAAAGCAGTTAGAAAAGGACATTCTGAGCTTCAAAACGCTCGCAATGCTAATTTTGTATAACCGTTATGACACACGGTGCAGGAGTTTTTGACAGAGTTACAGCAGTTTGAAAACGGGTCTTTTTGGGCGAGATTCAGGTAATCCCTTAATTTTTTTGATGAGTGTAGATAGGGGCCTCCAGCTCATCTCGACCACTTTCCAGACCTGACCCCCTCGGATTCGGGTGAAACTTTTTTTTTTTTGCTGCAGTCAAGGTTGTTAGCTTGTAAAAGCGGCTTTCAACAGATTTGTGTTAAATTTCACTGGTGGATAGCTTGAAACAAGTTCTACAACATGAGACGAAGTTCATTGACTTTTGCCGTGTATTAGTGATAAAAAAAATGATTGAAGTTGACATTATTTGCATACGTAACATAGGGAAAATGCCAACTTTTATCATTCTAACGTTTTTTACGATTCAACTAGTCGACTGATTTCAATAAAAAACTAGTATGTTATGAATTGAAATTTGACTAATATTTTGAGACTAGAAACAAACGTATTTACCGTGTAATAACAGATATTGTTAGTTAAACTCAAGTTCATCATGAAATCATAAAAAACGTTAGAGTGATAAAGGTTGCCATTTTCCCTATGTACGTATGCAAATGATGTGAACTTCAATAATTTTTTTTATCACTAATATGCGGTAAAAGTCAATGAACTTCGTCTCATGTTGTAGAACTTGTTGATTTTGTTTCAAGCTATCCACCAGTGAAATTTCACACAAATCTGTCGAAAACTGCTTTTACAAGCTAACAACCTTAAGGTCCAAGCTGCAACCTTGATTTTTTTTAGAAATTTTCGAGCCCCCGTTCCAGAGGCATAAATAGTGGAAATTTGCCATTTTATGAAATCCCAGAATTTTTGAAGGATGATATCTTGGGATTGGATAGTCATATCAATAACAAAGGAGGGGTCAATAAATTCGTCTTGAATTCAACTTTCTAAAAAGAAATATTTTGGAATTTCGCGACACCGTCTCGGCCACTAGCAATTCATTTGAAAGCGAAAAATTGATGTTTCGATGATTCGGGCATTTTTTATTCACTTCTTTTTTTTCGAAATTCTATGGAGACAAATTTTTGAGGCGCATAACGAAGATGGAGACTCCAATGGTTCAGAAGTTATGACTTTTTCAGTTTCTAAAAATGTGCGAAACTGAGAATTTCAAGCGACAAATACCCGTTCACCGGCTGTTTCTTTTTTTTTCAATTCATGTGGTACAGCTCTTCGAATAAGGAGTCAATTCTATTCGAATGAAACGAAAAAAATTGAACAGCCAATGAGACAGATATTTGTCGCTTAAAATTTTCAGTTTCGCACACTTTTAGAAACTGAAAAAGTCATAACTTTTAAACCATTGGAGTCTCCATCTTCGTTGTGCGCCTTAAAAATGTGTCTTTCTTCCTAGAATTTTGGAAAAAAAATTGGAAAAATTAAAAATGCCCGAATCATCGAACCATCAATTTTTCGCTTTCAAATGAATTTCTAGCTAGCGGGACGGTATCGCAAAATTCCAATATATTTTTTTCAGCAGGTTGAATCCAAGACAAATCTATTGACCTCCCTGTTTTTATTGATATGACTCTCCAATCTCAAGATATCATCTTTCAAAAATTCTGGGATTTCATAAAATGGCAAATTTCCACTATTTAAGCCTGCGGGACGGGGGCTCGAAAAATTCTTTAAAAAATTGAGGTTGCAACTTTGACCTTAAGTGCAGCAAAAAAAAGTTTCACTTGAATCCGAGGGGTCAGGTCTGGAAGGTGGTCGAAATGAGCTGAATAAGTAGAATAAGTAGAATAAGTAGAGTATAATTTTCTAATTATTAGTCAATAGAAAGATGTACTCACTTTTGGTAAATATTGTTCACAGAAAGTTTCATCATCTGCGACGTCAATAATCTGAAAGATCTGAATCTCGATCTGGACGATACAGATATTCAGAAGGATCTAGATGTTGATCCGGAAAATTATGATTCAAATCCCGAAGAAAACGCTACTACCGAGCTCTGTAAGGTTCCGAGAGAGATCAAACTGTCTTTCATGACAAAACCTTACAAGTTAAGAGGAGTGGTGCATTGGAAACCTCCCGGGCCGGGAACACGAAGATCGGATCCTGAACACCAGGCTATAGGACATTATACGCCTATTTGTTTTCGCCCGGATCAATCGTGGGTGCAGTACGACGACACTCAGAAGAAAGCGAAAATTATACCCAACAATTTCCCTGCAAAAATCCACCTAATTGTTTATAGTGTGTAAAAACAAATGAAAATTTGATAGTTTCGATAGAAAATTTCGAATTTGATAGTTTCGGAGAAAAAGGTGCCCTTTCACTTTGATCGCAGAAAATTGTTTTTTTTTTTCAACACTTATAGTAATGTTCAACGATGTGGTTCCTGCGTCTCGCTATTTTTCCTAGCCTTTTCTCAAATGGAATTTCCATTTTACAAATATTTTATTTGCCCATGAGCAATGAAGCAGCCACGACTCTGTTCCACCTCGCAGCTATTAAATTCCTGACAACCTGAAGTTCCCCTGGTCATGGGCAAATGAAATATTTATAAAAGTGAAACTCGATTTAAAAAAAAGGCTACGAAAAATAGTCAGCTACGGGGCACCCCATCGATGAACATTACTGTACAGAAATGTTCATTGATGGGTTCGCGGTGCTGACTATTTTTTTTTTTTTTTTCGGACTTTTTCGGAAACGAGACTCCATTCTAGTCGTATTACATGTGCTGATAGCCGAAACTATGATAATAATAATTATGACCCCTTATAGAAATAATATAATATTACTTTACTTGATTGTATCCGAAAAAGTCCGAAAAAAACAGTTAGCCACCGCGAACCCATTAATGAACATTACTGTACTAACATTATCTACATTTTTCGGGGAGAAATTTTTGATTAGATTTTTCTGAGTGATTTTAAAAATGAAAAAACTAGTTTTGTCAAAATTTCTGCCGAATCCCTTTTTATATGGCCGCCCTTCCTTCTCTCTCAACTACCAAGACCATTTTACGTTAACCTAGCTGGCGTTTTATATTCTTATTAATATTCTTCATTTTGTAGGTATTCTTATTAGGTCTTCTTATTAGTATTCTTCATTTTAAGGTATTCTATTTCCTCTTGGATATTATTTTGAGATTTGATTCATTTTTAGTAGAGTTGGTGTTACTTCATTGAAACGACTATTGATGTAGTATGGGCTTCTGTATGTCGTGTTCCGTATTGAAACATGATTATTTTTACAGAAGTTTACGTATGCTTGAATACGAAAAGAAGATACACAACTTCGAAAAAAAAATTACTTTTCGGTCAAGGTTTTTCACACGTCATGCATAAGCGCGATGTCGCATTTTAATTATAGAGTAATGCATGTACATACCTGCGAATATTCACTTGCTGCAATAATAAAAATATCACACGTCTAAATATTCACTATTTGATTTTCCTCTCACGCAATTAGAAAGTTGTACACACTTTTAGAGCGTGTGCGCTCTGGTCTATTGTATCAATTATACTGAGTTTCCGATCAGTGTTTATCTCCTCGTTCTGTGAGGATAGGTTCCCACCCTCCCAGTTGGTGTATTATCCTGTTCATTCACGGAATATTGATAGACTCACCTCTCTTTGGTATATGTATCGTTCTGCTCACTGATTGTTGATAACCGCGATTTGGCGTCCGAGGGGACAAGGTTGAGTGTGTTGAGACCAGTACAGAGCACAGCACAGAGGTCGTAACTTACTTTTTTGTCAGAAACGAGTTATGAATCTAAGATGGTATAATAACAATCGATGAATATTTTCATCATACTAACAAACAATCTAGTTCATTTTTCTTAATAAAATAACTATCAAAGTTGCCGTATCTTCGTTGAAGTTGTCAATTACTAGAAGAATTAGCCTTATCATTAATATTGATACAATAGTAACAAATAATATAACCTCTCATCTTTTTAATTCGAATCGAACTTCAAAATCGTTCTACTATAAATATAATTTTTAATGACTCTGAAGATTGAAAATTGAAAACTGTCAATATCTCAAGATGGCCAAAATGCAAGTTACCACTTCTGTGCTCAGCACAGCAGAGTATCGGGCACCACTAATTACAAATTGTAATTACACAATTACATCGAAATGACAAATTAGATTCTTATTGTTGTAGTTCAAAAATCGCATCTAGGGGGAATCGTCAGCTCATAAATAGCTCGTAATTCCTGTATTTTTTTATTTTTTTATTTTTTTAAATCAACTATTAGGGTAGGTGATTGTCGGGAAAACGGTCTTTTGCTCCGAACTCCTCAGGGGTTGTAGCTCAAAAATCAAAACTAGGGGAAATCGTCAGCTCATAAATAGCTCGTAATTCCTGTATTTTTTTTTTTTTTTTTTTCAATCAACTATTAGGGTAGGTGATTGTCGGGAAAACGGTTTTGTGCTCCGAACTCCTTAGGGGTTGTTGCTCAAAAATCAAAACCAGGGGGAATCGTCAGCTCATAAATAGCTCGTAATTCCTGTATTTTTTTTTTTTGATTAACTATTAGGGTAGGTGATTGTCGGGAAAACGGTTTTGTGCTCCGAACTCCTTAGGGGTTGTTGCTCAAAAATAAAAACCAGGGGGAATCGTCAGCTCATAAATAGCTCGTAATTCCGGTATTTTTTTTTTTTTTTTTCTTCCAATTAACTATTAGGGTAGGTGATTGTCGGGAGAACGGTCTTTTGCTCCGAACTCCTCAGGGGTTGTAGCTCAAAAATCAAAACTAGGGGGAATCGTCAGCTCATAAATAGCTCGTAATTCCTGCATTTTTTTTTTTTTTTTCCAATCAACTATTGGGTAGGTGATTGTCGGGAGAACGGTCTTTTGCTCCGAACTCCTCAGGGGTTGTAGCTCAAAAATCAAAACTAGGGGGAATAGTCAGCTCGTAAATAGCTCGTAATTCCTGTATTTTTTTTTTTTTTTTTTTTTATCAACTATTAGGGTAGGTGATTGTCGGGAAAACGGTTTTGTGCTCCGAACTCCTGAAGGGTTGTTGTTCAAAAATCAAAACGAGGGGGAATCGTCAGCTCATAAATAGCTCGTAATTCCTGTATTTTTTTTTTTTTTTTCAATCAACTATTAGGGTAGGTGATTGTCGGGAAAACGGTTTTGTGCTCCGAACTCCTTAGGGGTTGTTGCTCAAAAATCAAAACTAGGGGGAATAGTCAGCTCGTAAATAGCTCGTAATTCCTGTATTTTTTTTTTTTTTTTTTGTATCAACTATTAGGGTAGGTGATTGTCGGGAAAACGGTTTTGTGCTCCGAACTCCTTAGGGGTTGTTGCTCAAAAATCAAAACCAGGGGGAATCGTCAGCTCATAAATAGCTCGTAATTCCTGTATTTTTTTTTTTTTTTTTCTTCCAATCAACTATTAGGGTAGGTGATTGTCGGGAGAACGGTCTTTTGCTCCGAACTCCTCAGGGGTTGTAGCTCGAAAATCAAAACTAGGGGGAATAGTCAGCTCGTAAATAGCTCGTAATTCCTGTATTTTTTTTTTTTTTTTTTTTAATCAACTATTAAGGTAGGTGATTGTCGGGAAAACGGTTTTGTGCTCCGAACTCCTCAGGGGTTGTAGCTCAAAAATCAAAACTAGGGGGAATAGTCAGCTCGTAAATAGCTCGTAATTCCTGTATTTTTTTTTTTTTTTTTTTTTCTATCAACCATTGGGGTAGGTGATTGTCGGGAAAACGGTTTTGTGCTCCGAACTCCTTAGGGGTTGTTGCTCAAAAATCAAAACCAGGGGGAATCGTCAGCTCATAAATAGCTCGTAATTCCTGTATTTTTTTTTTTTTTTTCCAATCAACTATTAGGGTAGGTGATTGTCGGGAGAACGGTCTTTTGCTCCGAACTCCTCAGGGGTTGTAGCTCAAAAATCAAAACTAGGGGGAATCGTCAGCTCATACATAGCTCGTAATTCCTGTATTTTTTTTTTTTTTTTTTTTTTTTTATCACCTATGAGGGTAGGTGATTGTCGGGAGAACGGTCTTTTGCTCCGAACTCCTCAGGGGTTGTAGCTCAAAAATCAAAACTAGGGGGAATAGTCAGCTCGTAAATAGCTCGTAATTCCTGTATTTTTTTTTTTTTTTTTTTTTTTATCAACTATTAGGGTAGGTGATTGTCGGGAAAACGGTTTTGTGCTCCGAACTCCTGAAGGGTTGTTGTTCAAAAATCAAAACGAGGGGGAATCGTCAGTTCATAAATAGCTCGTAATTCCTGTATTTTTTTTTTTTTTTTTCAATCAACTATTAGGGTAGGTGATTGTCGGGAAAACGGTTTTGTGCTCCGAACTCCTTAGGGGTTGTTGCTCAAAAATCAAAACTAGGGGGAATCGTCAGCTCATAAATAGCTCGTAATTCCTGTATTTTTTTTTTTTTTTTTCCAATCAACTATTAGGGTAGGTGATTGTCGGGAGAACGGTCTTTTGCTCCGAACTCCTCAGGGGTTGTAGCTCAAAAATCAAAACTAGGGGGAATCGTCAGCTCATACATAGCTCGTAATTCCTGTATTTTTTTTTTTTTTTTTTTTTTTATCACCTATGAGGGTAGGTGATTGTCGGGAGAACGGTCTTTTGCTCCGAACTCCTCAGGGGTTGTAGCTCAAAAATCAAAACTAGGGGGAATAGTCAGCTCGTAAATAGCTCGTGATTCCTGTATTTTTTTTTTTTTTTTTTTTTTTTTATCAACTATTGGGGTAGGTGATTGTCGGGAAAACGGTTTTGTGCTCCGAACTCCTGAGGGGTTGTTGTTCAAAAATCAAAACGAGGGGGAATCGTCAGTTCATAAATAGCTCGTAATTCCTGTATTTTTTTTTTTTTTTTTTCAATCAACTATTAGGGTAGGTGATTGTCGGGAAAACGGTTTTGTGCTCCGAACTCCTTAGGGGTTGTTGCTCAAAAATCAAAACCAGGGGGAATCGTCAGCTCATAAATAGCTCGTAATTCCTGTATTTTTTTTTTTTTTTTTTTTTGATCAACTATTAGGGTAGGTGATTGTCGAGAAAACGGTTTTGTGCTCCGAACTCCTGAGGGGTTGTTGCTCAAAAATCAAAACTAGGGGGAATCGTCAGTTCATAAATAGCTCGTAATTCCTGTATTTTTTTTTTTTTTTAAATCAACTATTAGGGTAGGTGATTGTCGGGAAAACGGTTTTGTGCTCCGAATTCCTCAGGGGTTGTTGCTCAAAAATCGAAACTGAGGGGAATCGTCAGCTCATAAATATCTCGTAATTCCTGTGATTTTTTTCGTATTTTTAATCAACCATTAGGGTGGGTGACTGTTGGCAAAACGGTTTTTTGCTCCTAACTCCTTAGGGGTTGTAGATCGAAAATCGAAACTAGGGGGAATCGTCAGCTCATAAATAGCTCGTAATTCTAGTATTTTTTTTTTTTTCTTTAACCAATTTTTAGGGGGCGGGGGGGCTGGCTACGTACGTACCTAGCCCCCCCATTCAAAATTGGGAATTCCTGCTCAACCGCACGAGCTCAAAAATCGGGACTGGGGGGAATCAAGAGCTCATAAATAGCTCTTTAATCTCGTGTGGTTGTTTTTTGATTTGCCGTTGGTGGGGGGGCTAGGTACACGGAGGTAAAAGTAGGTGCAAATGCAAATGCACGAGCATGAAGTCGGTAATAGCGAGCGAACTTCATAGACCCGCCCGACATAATTATCCACAGCGTTATGTCGATATACGCGGTCTGGATGAAACCTGGCAAGCCGGACTTGTCGATATGTCCGCATACTCATCCGTCAACAAGGGCTCGAAATTTTTGCTCACAGTGATTGATATATTTTCCAAATTTGCGTGGGCCGTGCCAGTCAAGAGTAAAAATGCCAAAGATGTAACAGCTGCAATGAAATCTGCAATCGTACACTGAAAAATAAAATGTGAAAACAGTTCACACTTCAAGGTTCTTGTAAGTGGACTAGTATTCTACCAGATTTGATTGCATCGTATAACAACACCAAACATCGCACGACTGGAATGAAGCCGAAAGATATAACTACGACTAATGAGAAACAACTGTATCGAGGAGTGTATAAACCGCGTGAAATAAAAATGAGCAAACGAAAACGTAAATTTAAGGTCGGCGATAAAGTTCGAATTAGCAAATATAAAAATGTGTTCGAAGAGGGTTATACGCCGAATTGGACAAGAGAAATATTTACGATTCATGGGGTGAAAAATACCAACCCTCCAACTGACAAACTCACCGACTACCTGAATCAACCCATCGAAGGCGGGTTTTATAAGGAGGAGCTCAGCAGGGTGCAATATCCCGATGGCTATCTTGTATAGAAATGGTCTTGCGGAGGCGTGATGTTCAACTCTATGTAAAATGGTTGGGATTCGACGGTTCACATAATAGTTGGATAAATAAATCGGATGTGTAATATAATTGTCATGAATAAACTTATTATCAACATATTTACATTTTGTTTCTTCATTCCCCTCAATCTTAATGCCAGCTTACATGATCATTGTGGAAAAATGTTTTCACACACACACACACACACACACACACTTTCTCACAGTTTCTCACATTTTCTCACATTTTCTCACATTTACCTGTAAAGTAGATGGGAAATTTTTTGAGAAAATGTGAGAAAATGTGAGAAAATGTGAGAAATTTACAAGTTTGCAGGATCTTGGTAACCCCAGGGTAAAGTATCAGTTCTACCGGGTATCAACTTTCGCTTATCGTCACACCAGCTTAGAGCTAACTTATTCTGTAGAATAGTGCTAACTGTACGTCGACTACTTCTTATCACACACTGTTGCTCAGCCAAATTTTGATAGTCGAAAAGGCATCGTTTGTAATCATCAAACGTGATAGATTTTAATGTCGAGCCTTTTACACCCTTTGCACGTTTCTTGTCGGTATCGCGACGAGTTCTGAATGTATAGAGTTTTGCTCGCAAGCCGATAAATTCGGTCATAATTTTTCCATTATTCTCATCCTTCATCAGACCAAGGCGTTTTTTATTCAACAGGGGAATGCCGTAGGTATTATCCGTCGGATAGTCTGATGTATCGAACATTGTCGCAACATCACGCTTGATGATTTCATAGATATTTGGAACAGTAAATTGATATATCAGGCTATCTGTATCGGTATATATGAATTTTGATTCGGTACTTGAAAAATTCTTTTTTACATAATCATAGTGGAAGTTGTATAGAAATATTTTCGAAAGATCGAGAATAGCAGCACCAATGTAGATGGGCTTATTGAAATATACAGTGGTTCGACTTAGCTGAATAATCACCATATCTTCAGAAAATATGGTACAACTATGAAATGTTGGCCTTGCAATGGGAGCACGTGCACCGCCCCTACCCTCCCACTTCGTGATTAGTTTCACGTTCTTATGGTTACGCACATTCTTCATGGTCTTGCCAAATACAGCGTTATTCATAAGCTTGTAGAAATTCTTCTCAAATTCGTTTTCGATTGCTTTCGCATATTTGTATTGAGATCTATGTATGATTTTAACCATGGTGATTGTGCGAACCTTAGAATTCTGTGCACTTTCGTCAGCTTTAAACCAAATTTGATGCACTGTTTCAAATTACGATAGTGTAGAACATATTTTTCCTTAGGTAGAAGCATTGTCGCAAGTTTTCTAATTTTACTACTCGGTGGTGTGAAACATTCGGGACAGAGAGGTAAGTCGGCATGTTGTTATTATGAGCATGGTATCCCTTCTCACAAGAATAGAGGATACAATTTCTTGGTGTAAGAAAAAATGTCAACAACGATTTAATGTGCTTGTTATAAGTACTTATTCACTCTGACGCTGACACATACGCCTCGAATTGTCTGCCCTCTCTATCAATACAAATATTAATAGTCGTTGTTGACATTTTTTTTTTTCCAAAACCAAGAAATTGTATCTTCTATTCTCGTGAGAATTTCGCTCTACGAAAATCTCTTGTTTGTTGATTGGCTATAGAGACGTGGCTTCGCGTCGACTGAGTCCCTCCAATTCTGAACACATGAGGTGATACACCCTGTATAACTATCTAAATTGCAAACTAAAGTTAATTGGCATTTATGCGCGAGATTAACAACCAAAATTTCCGACGGATTGTTAAATGAATATTGTTAATTGAAAGCAAAATCGTCGATCATTTATCTCACCTCCGCATAGTGGCGACTGATAAAACGCATTTACATCGATAGATAAGAGTTAGACAACACCTCGAAGAACTATCTATTCAAGACTCGGTAACAAACATAGAACTCTACCAATTCGAGATCAGAATGTCAACGCATCTAACTAGTGATTCGCATCCTTTACATAACATTTATTCATGACGTAACACCTATGGGAATATCATAGTAAGTACTTGTATTATAGATTTCTATTTCCCGGCAATGCTTCCAGCTAAGGCTGAAACCCATTAGCCGGCAGCGAGCGGTGGCAAACGGCAAAACAGTGGTTCACATCCCATACATCGACCAAATTTGGCGTTAAAGTTAGATTTGGTTCGTGTTTTGAATGTGAATCACTGTTTTCGGCCGGTCACCGCCGTTCGCTGCCGGCTGGTGGACCTCGGCCTTTATACTTTTGTCCAACAGAATTTCATTTGATTCTAATATTATATCCAATATATTTGATCATTCGATGGACATGTTTGAATCTGTTTGTCGTGGGTTGTACACCTGAATGGATTCAAGAAGATTCGTTTTGAAGGAGGATATGGATGAGAAGTGGCTCAACCGAGCTTTTTTTTTTTTTTTTTTTTTTTTTTTTCTGCAACAGCTAGAGCTAATCACCAACCATGGGATGATGTCCACCGACGAATCCGATTTTTTCGATAACAGGCAAATGACTGAGGAACGGTGGTGGGGAACACGACTCTATTATATAATTAGCATCACCCTGCAAATGTAATCACAATTTCATTGTTTTTTATTCAACTCAACCAATTCATAATCTGAATGACGTTTTATCGCTCTATCCATTGAGACTTGCCGATTTTATCTGTGGCGGAGTATTTTGATAACTGTTTGGCTGGGGGGTTGATTCTTTTTTGTGGTATACAGCCAATAGGATGCAACCCACCCGCCTGATCAGTTTGAGAAAAGAAGACAACTTCCAGTTTTTGAAAGAAGATCGGTGAATAGTGAAAGTTCATAGAATCATAGGAAAATCGTTGAACGTGATGGCTCGTAATTTCGCAAATATGCACCACCGTAAGTAGGGCCTGATATCTTTATATGATATTATTTGACAATTACCAAGTTAATCATGTGTTATATTCGAGGATTTTACGCATAATATGACTGAAAAAAACCCCTGTAGAATGGAATAATGATCCTCATCTTGGTGGATTGGTTGATACACAGCTAAAACTATATACAGCCAGGCAACGTGTGAATGCTGTCATGATAACAAAGAATGGTATCCAGGCAAGGCTTCAAATAGACAACAATATTCACTGTTGGTTGTTGAGGAAGTTGGATAATTATCGGTATTACCAGGATCCTGAAGATTATGCACGATTTTTATGGGCCAAAGTGTGCTCGTTTGATTATTGCGATCTGTGTCTTCACAAACTTCTGACGTTTTGAGCGGCAAGAGGGTGTGAAAAACTTCTGAATGATATTTATTGCTTGATCCTTTGAGATTTGTCGATTTTTATGGGCCTAGGTGGTATCTTTTGATTATTGCATGCAATCTTCGTGTTTGCAGAATTCTAGCGTTTTTCGAGCGACGAAAGTATAGTGAAAAACTTCTAAATGATATTTATTGCCCGATCCTTTGGGACTTGCCGGTTTTTATGAGCCGAGGTGGTGTCTTTGAGAGCTGTTCTCTGGTTGGTTGAGTTTGATTTTATTTTGGGGATGGTATGCAGCAAACAGGATGCAACCTAACCCCTGACTGGTTAGTTTAAGACGAAAAAGACAATTTTCAGTCTGAAAAGATCGGCGAATAGTGCAAGTTCATAGAATCAAAGGAAAATCCCTGAACGTGATGGCTGGTAATCGTGCAAGCATATACTATTGTAAGTAGAGCCTGATGTCTTCATATGATATTATTTTACAAGTGCTAAGTTAATCTTGTGTTCTATTCAAGACGTTTCCTCACGATACAATTGGGCAACCCCTGTGGAGTGGGGTAATGATTCTCATCTTGGTGCATTGATTAATACACAACTAGAACCATATGTAATCAGACGACGTGTGGATCGTGCCTTAATAACAATTAATGGTATCCAGGCTGGCCTCCGAATAGACAACAATATTCGCTGTTGGTGGTTTAGGAGGGTGGATCATTATCAGGCTTACCCTAATCCTGAAGATTATGCAATCGCCAATGTTCTTCGGTATCGAATAGACGAGATGATGGGGAAAGATATCGATGTGATGGCTCATAATTCCGCAAACATGCGCAATCGTAAGTAGAGCCCGATGTCTAGATACAATATTGTTATTTTAGAATTGCTAAGTTGATTATGTATTTGTTCAAGGAATTCACGCACGATATGATTGGGCGACTCCTGTGGAATGGGGTAATGCTCCTAATCTTGATGACTTGGTTGATCCACAGCTAAAGCCATATGTAACCAGGCGTTGTGTGGATGGTGCCGTGTTAACAATTAATGGTGTCCAGGCAAAGCTTCAGATAGACCGCGATATTCGCTGTTGGTGGTTTAAGAAGGCGCATGATGAACATTATTACCCGAATTCCGAAGATTATGCAGTCTCTATGGTTCTTCGGGATCGAATAGACGAAAGACTGGATAGCGGTAGCGAGGGCGAATATGATCAAGATATACAGAATGCGTCTGAAGAAGAATAGTGTGTATGATTTATCATTGAGGAATCATTATGACACATCTAAGCTCACTTTTTCTATTTTCAGATCCCATTCTCATAGGGAATGATGATGAATACAGATGAGGGATAAATGTTACGGCCATTATTATTATTATTATTATTGAAATTGTTGTATTTTAGAATAGGTTAGACTTGAGACATAACAAATAAACGCATATATTATCAGATAATTCGCGTCATTGATTGCATATATATACATATATAACACCCTGTCACTCTTCAAGCATTTTTCAGCTAGTATAATTCGTATATATAAGCTAAGAATTAGATATTTCAGCCATCTTGGATCGATTGTCGGTAAGAAAAAAAAAAGATCGGTAATCGTTACCATGATTCGAAAGCGAATCCTTAGTGGCGCCATCGCAAGACGGAAAATTGCAGGAGAATTGCAGCCATCAGACTATCAGTAACTAATGATGGGATCGTTACCATCGGATTATCGATAACTAATGATCGGATCGTTACCATCGGATTATCGATAACTAAGGATCGATAATCCATAGTGGCGCCATCGCATGACAGCAAATCGCAACCATCAGATTGTCGGTAAGCGGAGATCGGCAATGCAGGATTCTCGATCCGTACCATCGGAATATCGGTAACAATCGGCAGTGGCGCCATCGCACGACCGAAAATTGCAGCCATCCGATTGTCGGTAACAAAGATCGACGATCGGTACCCAAATCGTTACCATCCGACGGTCGGTAACTTACCCCGCACGGCCGGTAACTTACCATCACAACTCGGCCGGTAAAGAAGTCTTGGTCCAGAACTGTCATATATACACTACTAACCATATATCGAGCTTAGGTACAAAGTTATTATTATTATTATTATTATTATTATTATTATTACTATCATTATTATCAAACTGAGTAATGTCTAATAAATCATCATTTATCGTAGACTGATGAACAAAAATATGATTGTGATGCATTACTATAATTAACATTCCTAACTAACTACTTTGATGATGATTAATGCAATTCGAATCCATTACCCATTACTTTGGTAATGGATAATGCAATTTGAATCCATTACGCATGACCTTGGTAATGCATAATGCAATTCAAATTTATTACCCATCACTTTGGTAATGCATAATGCAATTCGAATCCATTACCCATTACTTTGGTAATGGGTAATGCAATTTGAATCCATCACCCATTACTTTGGTAATGCATAATGCAATCCGAATCCATTACCCATTACTTTGGTAATGCATAATGCAATTCGAATCCATTACCCATTACTTTGGTAATGCATAATGCAATTCGAATCCATTACCCATTACTTTGGTAATGCATAATGCAATTCGAATCCATTACCCATTACTTTGGTAATGCATAATGCAATTCGAATCCATTATTCATTACTTTGGTAATGCATAATGCAATTCGAATCCATTACCCATTACTTTGGTAATGCATAGTGCAATTCGAATCCATTACCCATTACTTTGGTAATGCATAATGCAATTCGAATCCATTACCCATTACCTTGTTAATGCATAATGCGATTCGAATCCATTACTCGTTACTTTGGTAATGCATAATGCAATTCGAATCCACTACCCATTACTTTGGTAATGCATAATGCAATTCGAATCCATTACTTATTTCTTCAGTTATGCATAATGCAATTCGAATCCATTTTCCATTACTTTGGTAATGAGTAATGCAATTTAAATCCATTATGCATTACTTAGTTAATTACCGATGGTTTCACAATCCATTAGCCGTTATTCAAGTAATGGATAATGCATTAATTTTGAATTACTATTTTCGCAACTCTGTACCACACTAGGGGACCAAAAACATATGAGTCCATTTAAAAAAATGGGAATGACCTTGAAATCTCCGGAGGGCCTTCAGTGACAAAAAAAATCGGTATCTCTGCACAACGGCCCCCTTGATACTGAGCAACTTTTGGTGGAAAAATTTTCCGCTCAAGCTTTTAGTTTCAAAGATATTTGAGGTGGTAATAGTTATTGCCCCACCCTGTATATAGGATTGAGACCTATATGGGTGTGTTTCAGGGTGGTCCTTATTTGGGGCTCGGACGAATTTTTAATCAGCCGCCCCCCAAATCGACTCCAAATAATTCGAAAACAATACCCTAATTTTTTCAGATTTTTATCTAAACTCTAACCCCTCCCTAAATGAGGGTGGATTTCCCCATTTGAAATACACGTGTTTCGGCCATATTCTCAGGATATATTTTATTCTGAGAGTAATAATTCTTGAAAAAATCTGTACCTGAGGGACTTTAGTGTTCATTGGCGCTACTATTTGAGAAAAAATTCACATTATCATACGGGTCAATCTAGACGAATTGCACACCCTTTAATCTGACTTTTTTCAATTCAACAAAATATGGTATCCAGTTTGTGACGTGGTATTTTATGATCCCTCGCCAAAAGGCGATTCTATCGAGATTGCGATGATGCGTGATGTAGACAGGGTCTCCAGGAAAAGGAAAAATTAGGTAAAATTAATTAGGACTAACTGACACTCTTTTATTTTTGTAAAATATGTAATCTCGAGCTCGATACTCCACGAGACGACTGTCGTCGTGGGAACTACCGATGGAACGATGACTAACGAACGTACAGAAGCCTCCACTATCGTCAAGGACGAGTCTGTCGGCGTGCAAACCATGGATGGTCCAGAAAAACCCCAGGGTCAGGGCCTCCTCGCAAGTGGAGAATCTTCCACCTCAAACTATCGGATGAACGGCGTACAGGGATGTGCGAGAAGCACGACGAAATCCTCCCGTCATCCGGAGAAGCTACCGCCTACAAAAAAGTGCACTGTTGATGCAAGGGTCGCGTACAGGGTCATGTGCAGGTGCATCCTCACAGCCTCCCACCTGATGACCATCAGTCAGCGCAGTTACTATCGACAACTATCTCCAAAGCTGGTATCGCGACCGTGGTTGGTCATGAAAACCCCCGGATCGGCGTTCCGACCCAACGAATTCCTTTGTGAGTTAGGCATGCTGCAGTTTGCTAAACACGAAGCTACCACCAACCTTCTTGTGGATCGACGAATAGTATCAGGACCTGGGAGAAATACCGGGTAGTCGGGTGAGCGAGATTTCAAGTAAGTCCAGCACCCGGAATTCAAAAGGACGGCGGTAATAGGAGGGATATTAGCTGCGGCAGGGGTAGGATAGATTTCTCCAACGCTACGTTTGTCAAACTTGTCGTTACACGGACCAATTAGGATATCGATATGACACGTGATTTCACTAATCTGAGGGATGAGCTGACGGTAGAAAATATGGTCTCTATAAAGCGGGTACAACCGCAAATCTGCCTATTCTTCGCTCCGTTCTACGTCACTCATCTATCGTACTATCTCGACTATCGAACCCAGATCAGCTATCGTTATCGACTATCGTATCTATCTCGAGTATTACTATATTATCTTGTGGAATATCGTAAAGTTTCTGTAGAATAGTGTTGTGTTATCTGATTGAACAACTTAAGGCAAGGTCTTGATTCTTTCTGTGAAGGCACGAGGTCGTTCTGATAAAAGTATGGTTAATTAATTTGGTTATTGGGCTATGAAGCTCGTTTTTGTCTATTGAGCTAAGAGGCTCGTCTTTTTTCTTTATTCTGTTAATTTATCGAACAACCTCGAGTCTGGCTGAGTTACGTAGATCTTTCAGTGCTTTTTGGCTATAATTTATTGCATATTGCTTATTATTGATTGATAATTGCTTATCGCTTCTCGCATGGCTTATGTTGCTGATTTAATATGTTAGAATATTGTGCATGAAATACTGTAGAAAATTACCTTTCCTGGAGTACCCTGAGCGAAGATAGCCGCGGAGGCTTAGCCTCGCGTTATAGTTTAGTTTGTTATAGTTTATTTTGTTATAATTAAGTCTGTAAAATTGAGTCACTTATCAAGTAAAGTACGGTTACGTTATATAATTTATTACCGTCTGTAAAATCAACTACGGTTCAGAAAAATTAATATCTTTTGGATAATTTAGTATCGTAACTATCGATCTAGTATCTTCAGAATTTAGTAAAAGATCAAGTAATATTCCGAATTGTGTAGTGACTCTATCGTTCGAAACCTATTAATTCATACCATATGTGAATTTATCGGACCAGTCGAACCAAATTTTTAAGGGGGGGGGGGGTAGGGTCTGTAGGCTGAAAAAATGACCATTTTTTATAATTTTTTTTCCGGCGAATAGCTGAATATTATTTATTTTCATAAACGGCTCCGGATAAAGTAACATGTTATCAATAAGTGGTATTTTTTTTTAGTCAAAATATTAAAAAATGAATGATTGGCAGCAGATTTCCGAAGACGCCGCGAAAAAAAGTTGGCTTTCCGTTGCCCTGATAACTCCTCACTGGATCATCCGAAATCAAAAAACCAGGAAATTTTGAAAACTATATGAATTTCCCCTGAAATTGACGGCACGGAATTTTTTGTAGGATTTTTTCTTAATTTTTGGAGGCACTTTGAAGTTAAAACAGCGATTTTCGGCGAAAAAAAAGGTCTAATTGTTATTGTAAAATCAATATTTATTGTAAATTTTGAAAAAACTCGATGTCAATGTCTGAAAAAGTAGATCAAGAATATGGGGTTAAATTTTCATAAGGATCGGTTCATTAGATTTCGAGATATCGCGGCAACGGACTTTGAAAAAGGTAGTTTCGAGATAAACGCGTTTAAAGTTTTCAAAGCGTTCAGCGCTCGAATTTCGAGATTTGAACATCAATAATCGAGTTTTTTATGTTGCATACTTACACATAGTATATATATATTATAGATGTATATATACATGTATAACACGAGCCAAATTGTATACAGTTACAAGGTAAAGGTTTCGGAACATAAACAATAGAGGCGGAGCAGCTGCCAGATGTTCCTCGGCTTACCTGCCGGCTCAGGCCGGCACTGAACAGAGCGCTCCGCTGTAAACATCACAACTCTCATAATTTTGCTCCGATCGCTTTGAAAATTTTACACACTATTCTTTAATGTCTATACTTTCATATGAGCAAATAAAAAAAAAATAAAAAATTTGAAATTTCAAGACCCTACCCCCCCCTTAAGTCTTCTAACTGAAGCTCACCTCTATATAGAGCGTGCAATCTCCAGATAGACCGAAAAAAACGGAAGTGCATCATAATTATTTTTTCAAGTAAAAATTCCTTCAGCCCGGGTTTGAACCGGGACCTCCGCATTTGTACTGCGACGCCTTGTCCAATTAGACCACTGAAGGTAAGGTCAATAACATGAAATTCAAGTAAAGATTCCTTCAGTCCTTCAGTGGTCTGATTGGACAAGGCGTCGCAGTATAAATGCGGAGGTCCCGGTTCAAACCCGGGCTGAAGGAATTTTTACTTGAAAAAAATAATTATGATGCACTTCCGTTTTTTTCGGTCTATCTGGAGATTGCACGCTCTATATAGAGGTGAGCTTCAGTTAGAAGACTTAAAAATTTGGTTCGACTGGTCCGATAAATTCACATATGGTATGAATTAATAGATTTCGAACGATAGAGTCACTACACAATGAAATAAACACAGACCTGTGGACTAAGAGGTCAATGACAATAACATGAAATTCAAGTAAAGATTCCTTCAGTCCTTCAGTGGTCTAATTGGACAAGGCGTCGCAGTACAAATGCGGAAGTCCCGGTCCAAACCCGGGCTGAAGGAATTTTTACTTGAAAAAATAATTATGATGCACTTCCGTTTTTTTTCGGTCTATCTGGAGATTGCACGCTCTATATAGAGGTGAGCTTCAGTTAGAAGACTTAAAAATTTGGTTCGACTGGTCCGATTCACATATGGTATGAATATTCCGAATTGATCTGTTATCGTTGAACTTGTGATTCGCGTCTTTTGAATGACCGTGTGGTCTCTATTTAGCAGTAGATCTCGAATTATCGTAAATCGAATAGCTAAGCGTAGCTAATTAACTAATAGGGAATTTATATCGTTTGTTACTGATTTCCATAGTTTAATATCTCAAGCTTAATGCGTTGATTTGAGGATGGGTTATGAATAATTTTGCATTTGGGTACGATGTATCGCTCTGTGATACCAAGTCTGGAGTCTAATTAAATCGTTGTATATCGAGTCAACTCTGACACATCCTCGGGTCAATCGTATCGTAATCAGGTAAATTCTATCGTGAATAAGGAAAATCTCGTAATAATCTGTCACATAAAATGCTAATTCTGTATTGATCTCGCTATATTATCTAATTTAATGAATAAATAATTGATTGATGTGCTCTCACATATTCTCAATGAAATAATATTGTTTTTATGGTGTACCCTGCCTCTCTATCTAAGGCTTTGTTATCTGAGCAAGTCGAGTTATCGCTCGTCGCATTTCCGTAAATTTTTGGCTTTATTTAATTTGTCTTATGGTATCGTATTTGTTCCGTACCGGAGATATATTCACAACATTAATTAAATTCCTTTCTGATATTATTCTAAATTTTCAAACAACACAAATCTTTCCACAGTTCCTCACATCATTTCTATCAATTATTAATAAAGCTAAATTCTTCTAGTTTAAGAGAAAAAGGTTAATGTAACGGTTGAATGTGACGTGAAGACTCTTATACAACTCTCATAATAGCTTGACTTTCATAAAATTTACAAACCATAAATAGCCAGAGAGATGCACAACTCAAGTGGCCAACACATGGCTCTCGTTCTTGCACAGGTCTACAGAAAATATATAAAAGGAGGGTCAGTCGCATGGTCCTTTAAGATACATCTTTTTTACCGCCACTCTTGGGTTTTCCAATTTTATAATCAATTCGACAGTTCTACCCCTACTTTGGGACTCAGGGAGGCCTCGGAAATGAGAGCCACAGCTCAGTTCACTAGCAACATCCAAACAGTTCGAATCTTTACCTCATATTCAACCTATATAAAATTTGTAAACAATCTCTGAATAAACAATCATATTTATCCATTTCAATATATAAAATTAATGTTTTTTTAATATTTCATTTATTCTATAATCCAAATTATAATTGCTCAGGTGAGAGAAGGTAGCCTGAGGTGCCATTGGTGGCAACAGTATCGAAACGACGCATTAGCGTCTGGCGCCCAACATTCAGTAAGTTTAATAATTAACACGGAAGAGTGCCGAATTGCAGTGGAGTAAAATATAGGTTTTCCTCGCCTAATAAAAAACTACGTTACAAGTTATATCCATTTTTTTAAACGACCTGTTTTTTATATGTTTAATAAATCTGTTTCCACCGATTCACTAAGCTTTTCAACTGTATTGCGTTCTCTGTATCTAACTCTCATCATTTTATCCGAAAAAATACGAAAAACCGTTCGGAAAAGGCTCATGTTCGCCTCATAGGGTAAGGAGTTCGATTTATATTAACTTAAGGTGATCCCTCGGGTGATCCTAAATAACTTTTATTTTGATAAAAAGTGAATATTTTAGGTTTGTATATTACGATGTCGTACAAAAAAAAAAGGAGCATGCAAAAATTGGGAAGGTCCAATTACTGAAAATTGGTATGAAATATTCTACCTTACAATCCTGTGTGACCTCAAGAGGAGAAAAATTACGAACATTCATTATTTTCACACATAGATAGGTACATATAGATACCATATTTTGGTGAACTGAAAAAAAGTCAAATTAAAGGGTGTGCAATTCGTCTAGATTGACCCGTATGATAATGTAATTTTTTTCTCAAATAGTAGCACCAATGAACACTAAAGTCCCTCAGTTACAGACTTTTTCAAGAATTATTACGCTCAGAATAAAATATATTCTGAGAATATGGCCGAAACACGTGTATTTCAAATGGGGAAATCCACCCTCATTTAGGGAGGGGTTAGAGTTTAGATAAAAATCTGAAAAAATTAGGGTATTGTTTTCGAATTATTCAAAGTCGATTTGGGGGGCGGCTGTGATTAAAAATTCGTCCGAGCCCCAAATAAGGACCACCCTAGTGTGTATGTATAGGAGGAAAACCTATATGAGCAATTCCACGTCAGACCGGACAGCTTTCTGACCTCGATGTTACCGATTTCGCAATGATTTTTTTTACGGGTTCTATGGAACAAATAAATGCATCAAACAATTTTTTGTTTTTTTTTTTGGCCCCTATTTTCCAAGTTACACGGGGGTGAAATTCGGGAAAAAGAGCCAAAAATCGAAAAGATACTCCTCTTCAAACGGTCATATCTTTGATTGTATTCATCTTAGAGACTTCATCCAAGAACTATTTTAAAGCTATTGAATGACACTATTATAATATATTTATTTAATTTTGCGGTAACAAACAATTCTATTTGTTATAAACAAATATATTATTCAAACGTGATTTTCAAACAAAGGCCACGCGATATCATTCTCAAAAAAATATGAGCGTATTCCTTGATCAATTCTCTACAAAATCGTTAAGTCAGTTTTATGGAGAAACGATGGAAACCATGTAAAAACGATTTATTTATAAGCGACGGCGCGCGCTGCCACCCAAGAACCGTACCCGAGCCGAGTCTTTCAGCGGCAGCGCGCGCCGTCGCTTATAAATAAATTGTTTTCACATGGTTTCCATCGTTTCTCCATAAAATTGACTTAACGATTCTGTAGAGAATTGATCAAGGAATACGCTCATATTTTTTTGAGAATGTTATCGCGTGGCTCTTGCTTTGAAAATCACGTTTGAATAATATATTTGTTTATAACAAATAGAATTGTTTATTACCGCAGAATTAAATAAATATATATAAATAGTGTCATTCAATAGCTTTGAAATGGTTCTTGGATGAAGTCTCTAGGATGAATACAATCAAAGATATGACTGTTTAAAGAGGAGTATGTTTTGGATTTTTGGCTCTTTTTCCTGAATTTCACCCCCGTGTAACTTGGAAAATAGGGGGGAAAAAAAAAAAAAAATTTTTGATGAATTTATTTGTTTCATAGAACCCGTTAAAAAAATTATAACGAAATCGGTAACATCGAGGTCATTTATTGATTTATTTTGTCAGCTCTGACGTGGAATAGCTCATATAGGACATGTATGTAGGCACGCCTATATAGATATGGGTTCCATACCTATACGGGTATGGGTCCTACATAGGTCCTTCACCTGTATGGTATATTCCCATACGGATCTGTCCCAAATTACGATAGCTATGTGGCTGTTAGGACCTATGTGGGTACAGATACCTGGGTATATATGTATTAAAGTATGCAAGGAAAAATGCCGTATCCACGAGTTACACAATATGTATATAATACCCTATCCGACATTTTTACCACCGTATGTACGGCGAATTTAGGGGCCTAAAAAGCACCTAAATGGGTTATTGCAACTGTTGCGACGCATGCGAATTAACTATAGTATATTCATATTATTTTATTCAACCACACATCGCATCTCGCTTTTTTCATTAGCTTATAGTCTCTAGATTTAAGTCTACAAGGATAAGGTCATAAAACCCTCCAAATCAATGGTCAACTACCAGACAAAGGGAAATATTTTCTATACAATTTCGCTAGTTTGAAGCCAACATTTGGCGACCAAATGTGTCGTCATAAACGCTCAAACTAAGCAGTACATTTATAACTTTTTAAGCATTTCACTTCATTGTTTCCACACGTCCGACTTTCTATCATAAAAACTACCCTCTACCTACTCGTACCTATCCTTCCAAGAATACTAATGTTTAAACAAATCTAACTCCAACCCCCACGACCTCCTTCCTCAATGTCTTAACCAATCCTAACGTTTAAACAATTTCCCCACTTAACTCTCTCCACCAATCACTATGATTTAACAAACTCCTACCCTTATTCAAAAATCCCTTCCACTCCTCTTCTAACTCACAACGCAGTCCTTCTCAAAAACTAAAATCAGTTAACTAAGATCCACACAGTAGTACACTGCTACTTCTCACCATATCACAATTTCTATACATTAAAAAAAAAAGATCTATAACTCCGGGAGTACTTAAACTACTTACAACTCACACTCTCGTCATCACTCACAATATTACATTACAATTCAATCAACATCTAACCTTCTAAATATATAAACTGTAAAATATATACTTTAATGATTCAAGGTGTTATTCAATCTCACAATCATTTACAATCTTTTAATTAAAATTGTAAAAGTACACAAACACAGCGCAGTATCCCGATCCAGAGAAGTATAACGCGCCAACGTGCACATTTTATGGTCCTTCGAGCCGGATATATAACAAATATCCAAGACTTACCTGTGCAAGTATGCAGTGGCCCCTATACAAAACAGTGATCCGCGGTGCGGCCCCTATCAACGCAAGTATCCAACCTCGAGATACTTCCAAACAGGACCGACGGAGAGCACAACGCCCATCTACAGGGAAACAAACTGGAACCAGATCGTCTTCGTCAAGACATCTTCCAGGACTACACTCAAGGAAAAGGTAGGTTCGTTAGTTTCGAATCGTCAAATTCCCTTTCCATCCACCTATTACTCTAATTCTCAATATGGCTGAAATCGAATCGCTACGCCGTAAACGCGGAGCAATCCAAGCCGCGATTATAAATTTTACTAAAGTCTTAGACGATTGGGCCAATCTCGCCGTAAACGAGCGAGATCCCGATTTTCTACAAGTCTCTCTCGAAACGATGCAAGAAGCTTTCCAAAAACTCAGCAATATACAAGATAAACTCGAAGATATCTATGCAAACGAACTTGATAGACGAGCGGAACTCGTGCAAAGATACAACCTAGCGGTAGCCAGAACCAGGGAAGCATTACGCGAACATAATAACGCGATGTCGAGGGAATCAACCCCAGCGTCAGAGCAAACTTCAATCCCGGGATCCACTTCAGGATTGCCTAATAGACTCTCGGTTGCATGACCGAAGGTCGAACTTCCGAAATTCGACGGATCGCCCGAAAAGTAGGCTGCTTTCCACGATCTATTCATTTCATTAGTCGATAAGAATGAAAATTTACCCGCGGTGCAGAAATTACAATACCTGCGACTTTCACTAACGGGTCGAGCGGTCAGCGCAATATATTCACTCGAAACAACCGCGTCCAACTACAATGTCGCGTTAACCACGCTAAAAAAGAAATTCGAATGCGAACGCCGAACATTGCGACGTCACTGGGCCATCCTTCGTGACTATCCACGCTTACAAAAGGATACATCAAACGCGCTAACTCAGCTGGTCGATACCTTCCATCAACATACTCGGGCATTAGAAAACTTGAAGGCACCGGTCGCGAATTGGGACATCCCGTTGAACGACCTGATCATATCAAAGATCAGCCAAAACACTGCGTGGCAATGGGAGCTGACCTTAAAGGACGATAGAATGCCTAGTTACACATCACTATTAGCTTTTCTCGAAAAACGAGCGAACTGTTCAGACTACAGCTCACAAAACGAAGTAGTACATAACGGGAACAAGTATAATTCTACGCGGAATCAAGACGGAGGGAAAACCCGAACCAACAAGACATCACCGCAGGTGCCTAAGGCTCAAACCTTTGCGACCCACACAAACATTTCCTGCAATTTTTGTGGCGAAGAGCATCGGATTTACGCGTGCGATCGATTCCGCGCATTATCAATAGACGAAAAACAGAAAGCGACGATCAGTAAATCTCTCTGCGGTAACTGCCTGGGAAAAGGACATACCGTACAAACCTGCAAATCAGGGCCGTGCTATCGCTGTCAAAAACCCCATCACACCCTTCTTCACCGACCGCTAGGCAATAAAAAACCCGCTACAGAATCAACTCCTTCCACAAGCCAAGCCGCGCAGAATACTTCGTCTGAGCAAGCATGACTAGGACGCACAGACTCCTCGGAAACCAGACACAAGGCCGTCACCCTCGTGGTCAACTCGGCGACCAGCGATATCATGGTTACGGCTTTGGTTGATATTATAAATCACAGAAATCAAGAAATCCGCTGTCGAAGTCTACTCGACACCTGTTCGACCGCAAACTTTATGACGGAAGAACTAGCAGGTACCTTAGGCCTCGAGAAAAGGACCTGCTCTATACCAATCGGTGCGGTTAATACTCTAACCACATTTTCAAAACATATTGTTTCAACAACCATTCACTCACCGATCAACGGCTACGAACGAAAATTAACTTTCCTAATAGTTCCTAGTATTTCACATGGGATACCGGATCAACGGATCAATCGCGACGCAATTAGAATTCCTGCGAATTTGAAACTCGCTGACCCACAATTTCACATACCTGCACCGGTCGACTTACTGCTGGGCGCAGGTACAACGTTGCCAACTCCGCCTCGACGTAAAGCGGTAGTGACCTCTAGAAAAAAGCGGTAGAAAGCGGGAGATTCAATTTTTCACAAAATTATACTATATGTTTTGGGCAGATGTTTATTATCGATATAATTGATTTCACAAGCATGAAGCAACTTAAAATATCTCTTAACTTTTTGTTCTACATATACTTAATGGTATACTTTTTAAAGTTTGTACTACTAAAACTAGTTCGGAAAATAAAATAAAATCCCACTGGATGGGTTTTGTACCATTTTTTTTCTCTATCATTTTATAATCAGATCATCTATATCAGATCATCTATATGAATAATATTGTGAAAAACGAAACTTAAATTATTTTGTACGGTTTCTTGACGCAGCTATGATATATGGGCTGACGAGGTATTTAATTTTTTTACGAACTATCGTCATGATACATATGCACATTCATCCTGTTGCGTAGAGTACTCTGTATCGGAAAATTGTGACACGCACTATTTCGCAATAATCTTTTAGTATGCAAGCAGCCTTCGATCGTTCTTGTACCCAATTTGTTACGTGAATCAGTTTTCAAATTATTCACGGTTGAAAACACCCGTTCAACATTGGCGCTGGAGTGAGGTAGGCTCAACAAGCTAAAAACTAATTTTATCACAAGCGGAAACATCGGCAATGAGTCTCCAGATTTGATGAGGCTAACTTTTTTCCAAAAAGCAATGACAGATTTTTCATTAAAATCTATATCACTATTCCTCAGCATACGCCATTGTGAATCAAGATCTTGTATTGCACTGTGGGGTAAGATGTTCGGAAATCGCGCTGCTATCATTGCGACGCTGGCTGTATTTCGAACGTTGATAGGATCTAATATTTCTAAATTTTTTATAGTTATATCGTCTAACGGGAAACGTTTCATCATTTGACTCGCACTTTCTATGTAGAAGTCTAAACACCGCAATCTAAAAAATTGTACCTCATCTGATGGCAAATTAGAATCCCTTAGAACGATAGCAAGTTTTGCACCACAATACATATTCTCAATTGGTAGAAAGAAAGATGGGTTCCTAAACTCGACTTTACTCAATGGTGTAGCTCGTAAATACTCGGGTTTCATGTAGCAGTCTAGTATAGTTTTCAGGGCCATAGAAATATTGCGGTGGAATTTATGAATTTGGGGTTCCTCGGATTGCATTGTTACGTTTAATGTACAAAATATCGGTAAAACGTACGCGAGAAATTCTAGGAACATCTTGTTAATGGGATCATTTAAACTGGTTAGAATGTTTTCTGCAGCTAGGACCCTATCATGCGCAACGGCATCAGTGAAAAATAGCTTCAATGCGTTGTATTGTTCGAGCAATCTATCGATTACCTGTTTCAAAGAAAGCCATCGCGTTTGTGCAGGATGCAATAATTTGTGCGGTTGCACATCGACAAAGTGCTGAAACTCTTTCAAGAGGCCCCGTCGTTTAGGGCTGTTGCTGAAGTAATTATAAATATTTCTGGCTAAATCTTCAACAGACCGCGGTAACTTGAGGCAAGCGTATGAGGCGCAGAGATGGAAGCTATGACAAATACATTTCATCACGAATAAATGCGGAATTTCAGCTTGAAGAAGCGATTGCAGAGAGTGTGATCGGCCCATCATAGTATTGGCACCATCAGCAGCAAATCCAATTATGTTTTCTTTCCAGGGGATGTTTGCTCCTTCCAAGACAGCGACAATGTGTTTAAACAACGCGTCTGCGGTAGCTTCTTGTACTGGTACCATTGCGAAAAAACAGTCTTTAATTTCACTGTAGTCATCCGAGACGAACCTTACTACAAGGCACAAGTGTTTGATGCAGGCGCGATCGGTGGACTCATCCACTATGAGACTGAACTGTTTTCTTTGAATTTCCGCTATTAAATTCTCGTGAGACTCTTTGCCCAAAACATTCTTAACGATCTGCGTGGTCTTTGTTCGTGCAGATGTTAGGCGCTTCGCAACTTCTGAATCATCACAAATAGCTCGCAATAACTGGGGTAAATGATCCATCACTTTGAAAGGTAGATTATGTTCAGTAACAAATGCCGCCATGCGTATTTCTCCATCTCGTACCTTAAGATCTAATTTTGACTGTCCACTTACTGATGGTAAGGAACGTAACGTCGGTTGTGTCTTCATCAGAGAGCATATATTAATATGTTTTGAAGAATTCGCGTGCCTTTGTAATTGTAGTTTTCGGGATTTTATGGAAATGACTGTGTCGCAGGCTGAACATATTGCAGAGTGTACATCCTTAGAATTTGGCTCAAGCCATCCCCGAAATTCAGGATTGAGTTCCCATTTAGAATTATATTTTTGCGCATATTTAATGGTAGATTTGCTTTTCTTCTTTGGGGGTGTGTTTTCTTCATTGTCAGTATTATCACTGTCCGAAACCATATCGCGCTCTGAAAGCAACAGGAAACGTGGGGATTGGGAAACATGCAGAAAAAACGGGGATTCGAATACTTAACCTTGCATATATTTAACAAATGAAATATTCGAGGACGTACAGACGTACCTAAGTGCAGCAATCACGAGATTTGGAAATTGAATTTGAAAGTAACCGTTGACGTCTTGAACTATCGAGCATGGGTCATGACTGCAAGAGAGTCGAGACCAACGCGTTGAAACGACGCCTGAAGCGCCAAGTGTTATATCGCGAACGACAAGCGAAACATCATTGGGACTGAGCAACAATGACTACGTTTCCAGCGGGGTAGAGTTCAAACCGGATATCCAATCAGGAACGAGATTCGAGAAGAAAATAGGGAATTTCTCTTCAAATATCATTCCCGATTGGCTAACCCCATTTGACTCTGCCCCGGCGGAAACGTGGTCAGTACTTCATACTCGTGGCACACGAAGAGGCATAGGAGCATAGACGGTAGATTTGACAGAAAAACGGCAGGGCGGTAGGCGGGGTAAAAAAGCGGTAGATATACCGTTAAAGCGGTAGGGTTGGCAACGTTGCGCAGGTACCACCCTCTCTCTATTGTGCGTCGGTCAACTCAACCGGTCGCCACCCGAAGGCCCCGATCTTTACCTGCAAAAGACGGGACTGGGTTGGGTAATTGGAGGAAGTGCACCTTCCACGCGACTATCAAACAAAGGCACCTACCACGTAACGAACATTAATCCGCAATTCGACATGACTAAGTTTTGGGAGATTGAAGAGGGACCTCCTATCCGCTTCGTTACAGACGAAGAGGAGAGATGCGAGCAACATTTCAAACAATACACCACACGTTTGGAAGAAGAAGGTCGTTATTGCGTAGCATTGCCATTTAACGAAAAATTAAAAAACTTGGGTGAATCGAAAGGGATGGCTCTCAAGCGACTGAGGGCTATCGAAAGGAAACTGGACGGTAATCACGATCTCAAACTGAATTACCATTCAGTATTACAGGAATATTCGACACTCGGACACATGTCTCCAGTCGACGATATCCCGCTGAACGAGGATGGGTATTATTTACCACATCACGCCGTGATAAAACAGAGTAGCCTCACGACAAAGGTCCGCGTCGTCTTCGACGGATACGCCAAAACCACGACGGGAATTTCCTTGAACGATACGCTCCTCGTCGGTCCTACTATTCAACCAGACATTTTCGTACTGCTTATTCGATTCAGAAGACACGCATACGTACTGACCGGTGACATAGAGAAAATGTACCGGCAAATTCGGGTCAGACCAGATGACAGAAAATATCAACGGATATTGTGGAGAACGTCATCAGGTAAAATACAAACCTACGAACTCAACACGGTCACCTTCGGCCTATCTTCTGCACCGTACCTCGCCATTCGGAGTCTACATCAGCTGGCAGAAGACGAAAAACATCGGTTTCCCAAGGCAGCCAAGGTTCTCAAGGAGGATTTCTATGTCGATGACGTACTTACCGGGGCATCAACGAAAGAAGAAGTTATCGCCTTGCGGAAAGACATCACCCAGCTATTAAAACGTGCTGGATTTACTATAGGTCAATGGGCTTCAAACGATCCCGAAATTCAAGATCAGATTCCCAAAGAGAGCGTGAATCTTCATTTAAACTTCGGAGAGTCAGCAACTCTGAAAACACTCGGAGTACACTGGAACTCTACTACCGATTCTATAGTCTACACCGTGAAGCCTACGGTAGAAGGACACAGGATCACCAAATGATTTATTCTCTCGGAAACTGCAAGGATATTCGACCCGCTAGGGCTCCTAGCTCCGGTCATCCTCACCGCCAAGATTCTTATGCAACGACTATGGAGCCTGAAATTAGATTGGGACGAATCTTTGCCTTCCAGCATCCATACCGAATGGATGTCTTATTACAAGCAACTACAGGCACTAAACGATCTTTCATTCAAACGAGCAGCAATCGTGACTGACGCTCAAACAATACAACTTCACGGATTTAGTGACGCTAGTGAGAAAGCCTACGGAGCCTGCATCTATCTATGAACAATCGGAAGGGATGGACAGATCCAAGCTGAACTCCTATGCGCTAAGTCTCGCGTCGCACCTCTCAAAACGGTTACGATTCCAAGACTCGAATTGTGTGCCGCCGTACTATTAACTTCTCTAGCAGCAAGAGTGAAACAGGAGACACAATTAGAGATCGATCAAACGTTTCTCTGGACCGACTCAACAATCGTCTTGCATTGGATTCATACATCGCCTCATCAATTGAAGACATTTATAGCAAATCGAGTCTCCGAGATACAAGCCCGCAGAATTTACAACATTGACACGCTACTCGTCAATCTCAAAATTGCAACGAGTAATCGCATACTGCATGCGATTCATAAAGAAATCCAAGAACAAAGGTCCTCTCACCGTTCTCGAACTGCAAACCGCACTTCAAAGTATTTTGAAAATTACACAAAGGAGTGCCTTCTCCGAAGAAATAGATAACCTCATCGGGGGGAGATCTTTGCAATTGAAAAACAAACTCACGCGGTTAAACCCTTTCATCGACAAGGATGGAATCCTCAGAGTCGGAGGAAGACTCCAAAATTCAACGGTGCCATTTTCGGCAATACATCCGGTCATTCTACCAAAGAACCACCATGTCACCGCTCTAATAATACTCAATGAGCATCGTATTCACCTTCATGCCGGGACTCAAGCGACGCTTTATGCAGTTCGTCAACGATATTGGCCACTGGACGGCCGCAGCCAAGTATGGAAAACTATAAAACCATGCCTAATCTGTAATACAGCAAAGCCGCCCTCTATCAATTACATCATGGGAAATCTTCCAAACACCGAGTCACGGAAGCCAGACCATTCGCACACGTCGGTGTGGATTACTGCGATCCATTTCTTCTAAAGGAAAAGAAACACCGCAACCGGAATAAAATCAAGACATACGTAGCCGTCTTCGTTTGTCTATCAACAAAGGCTGTCCACCTGGAAGTAGTCAGCGACCTCAGCAGCGACGGATTTATCGCCACGCTTCATCGGACGACGAGGACTGTGCACCGATATTTACTCCGATAACGGCACTAATTTCGTCGACGCGAACAACGAGCTCCGCGAAATCATAAATTTCTTAAGAGACACCGATCAGGCGAACAAAATTCAAACTCAGCTCGCCGCAAAGGGCATACAATGGCATTTCATACCCCCACAGTCACCAAAGTTTGGTGGGCTGTGGGAAGCCGCGGTAAAATCTTTCAAATTACACCTCAGACGTACCGCCGGCGCAGAATTACTCTTTACGTTCGAAGAATTCAATACTTTAACTGTAGAAATAGAAGCCATATTAAATTCTCGTCCGTTAACCCCCATCTCTTCCGATCCCAACGACCTATTAGTCCTTACTCCTGGCCATCTTTTTATTGGCGATTCGCTAACGAGCCTGCGTGAGCGGCATTACAGGGACGTCACGAACAACCGTTTGTCCACTTGGCAGCATATCCAGAAGGTCAAACAAGATTTCTGGGCCCGATTGAGACACGACTATCTCAATGAGTTGACGGTCCGCAGCAAGTGGACCCAAGGTCAACACAACATTCAGACGGGTATAATCGTTCTTCTCAAGGAAGATCACCTTCCACCCTTGCGATGGTCCATGGGCAAGGTAATTGAGTGTCACCCAGGTGCTGACGGAATTATCCGCACCGTCACCGTAAAAACAGCTCACAACCTTAAAACGGAATGTGAGAAAACTTGCACCGTTGCCCATCGAACAGACAGACAATCAAACTACTACCCCCTCGTCTAGTGCAAACTCAGTGCAAAAAACTAAGTAAATCGTAACTCTTTGTGCTAGTGCGAATATAGTGTTAAATACCAGTGCCATTAAGTAAAGTACAGACTTTCAATTAACGGACACTAAGATATTGTAATCATAGGATAAGATTCATATATTTCAGAAACTCTTTATCACCCTTACCATAATCTAATTGTTCAACTAGTCTTAACGTAGACGTAACACTTAGATTTAAATCTCAGGTTAATGCTCGCAACATCGTCTTTCTTGTACTCTTAATTGATCGGGTACCTCTCAACGGGGGGAGAATGTTGCGACGCATGCTAATTAACTATAGTATATTCATATTATTTTATTCAACCACACATCGCATCTCGCTTTTTTCATTAGCTTATAGTCTCTAGATTTAAGTCTACAAGGATAAGGTCATAAAACCCTCCAAATCAATGGTCAACTACCAGACAAAGGGAAATATTTTCTATACAATTTCGCTAGTTTGAAGCCAACATTTGGCGACTAAATGTGTCGTCATAAACACTCAAACTAAGCAGTACATTTATAACTTTTTAAGCATTTCACTTCATTGTTTCCACACGTCCGACTTTCTATCATAAAAACTACCCTCTACCTACTCGTACCTATCCTTCCAAGAATACTAATGTTTAAACAAATCTAACTCCAACCCCCACGACCTCCTTCCTCAATGTCTTAACCAATCCTAACGTTTAAACAATTTCCCCACTCAACTCTCTCTACCAATCACTATGATTTAACAAACTCCTACCCTTATTCAAAAATCCCTTCCACTCCTCTTCTAACTCACAACGCAGTCCTTCTCAAAAACTAAAACCAGTTAACTAAGATCCACACAGTAGTACACTGCTACTTCTCACCACATCACAATTTCTATACATTAAAAAAAAAGATCTATAACTCCGGGAGTACTTAAACTACTTACAACTCACACTCTCGTCATCACTCACAATATTACATTACAATTCAATCAACATCTAACCTTCTAAATATATAAGCTGTAAAATATATACTTGAATAATTCAAGGTGTTATTCAATCTCACAATCATTTACAATCTTTTAATTAAAATTGTAAAAGTACACAAACACAGCGCAGTATACCGATCCAAGGAAGTATAACGCGCCCACGTGTACAGCAACAATATATCGGACCCGAGGGGTCCTCCATACCGACGTAGGATATCTATGTGGGTTTCATAGGGGCCTGCAAAGCACCTACCAAGTTTAGTGCGAATACAGATCGGATTTTATGAGTCCTGTATGCCAACTACGAACACCTATGTGGGTCCTGTTGCGTCCTGAAAAACACCTAGATGGGT
The DNA here is from genome assembly GCA_943736025.1 of Tenthredo mesomela. Taxonomy (NCBI): domain Eukaryota; kingdom Metazoa; phylum Arthropoda; class Insecta; order Hymenoptera; family Tenthredinidae; genus Tenthredo; species Tenthredo mesomela. Next base: position 27,756,513 of record OX031013.1, on the reverse strand, counting down.
TATTGCGGCAGCATATCGGACCTCATGGGTCCTGTACGCCAACTACGAATACCTATGTGGTTCCTATTGGGTCTTGAAAAACACCTACATAGACTATTGCGGAAGCATATCGAACCTCATGGGTCCTGTATGCCAACGCAGGATGTTTGGTAGATGTTTCCAACACGGATTTTTGTGGTACATTTGTAGGACCTATACCATACCTTGCAGGTCCTTCGAACGCCCTATGATACAATTATAGGTTACTACAGGTACCCACACAGGACCTACATATTCCATGCAAGACCCTTAAGGTCCCACCAGGGAATTTTTAGCGGGGAAAGCTTTGCATCGCCGTCTGTATAGATCTATAATATTAATAGTACTTCTCAATATGGAAACACAATGCAACATTTGTTTTAAATATTTCAATGAGAAGTATCTAGTGTGACGTGGATTTTTATTGTTCCTCGGATCCGGACCGAATAGCCAGATCTAAGAACCGTCCACTCGACAATTGGCCGACGGAAATTAATAATTAAAACAAGATGCTGGGCGCCAGGCGTATAACCGCCACTTTCTGAAATCTAAACAAAATACAAACTACAAGTACTTGAGCGCCGGCTAGCGTCAGTACCGCGGTGAGGGGTCGGGATTATGAAGGATTAGCAGGGCGTTGATTAACGACTCGATATTGTAACTTTGCGCGAGTATCTTGAACTCGAAAGTTATGAGATACCCGCAGTTACTGGCTGGTATCAATAAAACGAAGTAGATGCTAATGCTTGAAGCAGATGCTTCGGATTCGGAGTAGATACTTCAGATGCGTAGCATGCTTTCGCTTCCGTAGTACCTACTCCTATGTGCGTAGTAGGTGAGTAGATAGGGGCAGCTATGGGGAGACAGATATTCCCCCCTTTCCCCCCCGACTCATCCTGATAAGGGGTGATAAGGGGTATGTGGGTCAGTGTGTTATCTTATCAGTCTGGCCCACATCCGGTCTGGTGTGTACGGGGACCTTCTAATCAGCTCCCCCCTCCCCCTGCCCCTGTCTGCGGTCACTGGCCCTGACCATGCTACCCCTTACCCCACCTCCCCCCGGGTCAGTTATGGGGTGAGTGCATCGCTCTGTCTCTTTCTAGTCTGGGTCTGTCTCTCTCTAGTCTGGGTCAGCTATGGGGACGATGACGCGTTCTACCGCCCACTCACACACGCGCTTACCTCACCGTGTCCGCGTGTTCTAGAATGTTCGAGAATGTTCTAGAAGCTTCTGGAAAGCGATAACGATGATATCCCTACTCCAAAATTTTTGTACTTGGAAATATTTCAGCGGTATCCCCTGTTTACTATATGTACGCTTAAAACTACAGGAGGCGGGGGTGAAGGAAAGAGATATGATGACGCGACAAATACATATCGTACGTTTCGTGTCCGTGTGTTCTAGAATGTTCGAGAATGTTCTAGAAGCTTCTGGAAAGCGATGACGCGTTATCCCTACTCCAAAATTTATGTACTTGGAAATATTTCAGCGGCATTCCCTGTTTATTATATCTACGCTTAAAACTACAGGAGGGTCAAGGATAGAGATTTGATGACGCGACAAATACATATCATACGTTTATTCAAAAATCTTAATTCTACGTACAATTATGCGATTATTCATTAGCGATACAAAAATGAAGGGCAATATAGAAAAATGACATACAATGAAAGCTATAACTACGATGAGATTAAACTTAATGAAAATGAGAAGAGTAAAATATATAGAGTAGTATAATATTATAAGCAAAGAAAAAATGACATGCAATTAAAGCTAGGTATACAGTGAAAGCTATTACTAGGATTAGATTAAGTGAAATCAAATGAGAAGAGAAAGAAAAACTTAAAAATATTGTGTAATGTGATTTTAAAAGCAAAGAAGAATTATAATCAATTAAAGCTAAGTATACAATCAAAACTATTACTACGTTTAGATTAAGTGAAAACAAAGGAAAATAAAAAACTTAAATCTAATTATACCTAACAAATCCGTACAAACTATGAGATATTACATTTTTTTCTAGAAGTACAACACTGCAGGTGACAACCGATCAAATCTAGGTCTTCGCGGGACTTGCAATTTCGGAATGAGGTAAGTTGTTTGTAAAATGAAGCAGCTATGGAATCATTTTTTTCATAATTATCGGTAAACATATCAAGAAACTGATGCAAATCAAATCCGGCAGCCATGAACCACACAAACATAACACAGTATTGCCCGCACACGTTTGACGAGAAACTTTGCAACCGTACGATGTTCCAGGTGTACCGTTCGGAATTTCTGCGTAAAGTCCTATTGTGATGAGGCACGAGCGGTGGTATGCCAAAACTGTCAAAGTATATTCCATGTCCGGCTGCGTTGATGTAAAACGCCACCCAGTGTGTACCGGGTTGTGTGTGATCATCCGTGTTAGCAACAAAAGCCATCGGTCGTGTCCATACCAACGGTATCCGATCTGCGGGGAAAACCTGGATCTTCTTTTGCTTGAGAAATCTCCGCAACGCTTTCCGTATCTGTAGACTGTCCATTTTTCTCGTCGACAATATTCAGAGACGATGGTGTGATAGATAATTCCGTCGTGACTGTGGAGAGACTCGTGTCCTGGGACTCTGTAGCCACTATAGTTTCTGTGGAATCGGACATTGACCGATCAGGTTGATGAGAGGAACTGTCACACGTGTGGGCCGTATGATATCCACCGGAGCTGATGCTGTCAACACTGGTACAGGTTGAACTCTCATCCAGGTTCGAACGACGACGACTGCCAATTATCGTATTCGCATGAGCTTCATAATCATACTTGTCGAGGACGTTCTTCTCGTTGACCCAATGTTTTAACTTAAGGGCATTGTTTAACGCACAGGGGAAATATTCTTCTTTCCTGACTCCGTGGTGAATACAATATTCAGTATTTGGCTCCAGATCGGGAAGTGCAGGACAGTCATACTCTTCGAGGTTGACAACTTGGCGTGACGTAATAACCTGCAGATACTGGGCTTCGTATTTCCCTCGTGTTACAATACGGTACGCGCTTCGAGCTATTTCCCGTAAATTGAGTTCCAGCTTTTTCACAGAAGTATCCCCCTCGAACCACTCGATACCGTGCTGGTAACACGTGTTATGATTATTAGCTTTGCGTTCTCTTTGAGTCAGGCTGGTAAACGGATAAGGTGGCTCGATAATCCAATGGGCGTGGAACGACTTATCCAGGCAGACTACGGCCACCTCTTTCGGTAGCAAATTTCCAAACACATCACTAAATCCTTGAATATCTACAACGTAGTCCATATTTGTGAGTAGGTGGTTAACACTGACTATATATATAAGTTCCGATCGCGGTGAGGTTTGTAGAACAACTGACTCTATCGTCGAATGTATAATCGTCCTTTTCCCCCAAAACCTTACAATCACCCCGTTTCCTCCTCCATCTCCGTCTTCTACGGCTTTCCGAGGGTTGGTGTTTCCAGCGATAAAGTTGTCGGTTGGACCACACGATGATAAAGGTTGCCGGTTTCTGACGAAAAACAGGAAACTCCGCCTCCCGCCCACCTTCTAACCGCCAAAGTCTGTGATAACTTGCCTCGCTGCGTCTATTTCTATGAGATTGTCGAACTCTGCGTAAACTATGCAATTTATGGTTTCATCCAGAGCCTTGTCGAATCGCATTTCGATCCTGAGAGTACCGTGTTTAATTAGCGACCAATGCGAGGGACAGTTGGCCGAGAGGTCAGGTGTGAGATCGAAGGCCATCAAACAGTTGCCTTTTTTGTACTGCGAATGGCTAATTCCGTTGCCTTCGTTGAGAAAATGAATACCGGTGCCGGAGAACAGGGTGTGATACGCGTCGACGTACAGATTATCTTTACCGAAGTTTGTTTGCAGAGGTTTTGAGGGGATTTGCACACCGTCCACGTACAGCGACAGGTAGTTCAGCAAGAAACTTTGGAAATTGAACGGGTTGCGTAGTCTGTCTCCGTTGAATGCCTTGTTACTGACGAAGCCAAGAATCACACGTTTTGGCAGTTGACCCAGTACCACGTTGTCCAACGTCTCCGCTTGTACCCCAGCGTGAATGGTGAAAGCTTTCACTTCCACTCTTGTAACGGGATACTTGGCCGTTCCTTGGGCAAGGGTTCGTGCATGTGCCAGTAGGATACCTGGGCTGATCTTTACGCGGCGAACCATTAGAGAAGTGTCAACAATGTGCAGCGTGTGAAGGGGATTTTTTTCCATTAGACAAAAGCTGTCTCTTGACCTTACGAGGCGTAGTCGTAACTCCACACCGTTGAGCAAAAACTTCTCTTGATTAAATACGTCGCAGTGGAGATGTCCAATTAGATCGACTATACGGGCGTTTTGCATCATACGTTTTCGCGTAGTGAATCCTTCGTCGGCATCTTCGCTGTCGGCATCGCAGACGTCCGATACGGTTTCTTCGCTGTCGTACCACATGGCGCACGAGAGATGCGAACGTTTTGCGGGCGGGGCGTAATTCAATAGAGTCTCAACGTAGGCACGATAAGCGTAGGAGTTGTTGGCTGGTGAAACAAGTTTTTGATTGAAGAATATGTCCACTTGGTTGAACATCGAGTGTAGAAGGTTGTTCACATGTGTAGCGTACCGGGTGGTCACAGCTTCCGCCGTTGCTGCTGTTGGGTTATTCTCAGGTTTAATCAATTGCACCTGCACGCGTACGCTTAACATGGTGTGGGCCAAATCAATGTACTCGTCACCTTGGCCCGGTACCGCGAATTCGATTGGCGAATCATCGGTTAGCGAAGAGACAGGTTTGTAGTGCACCCACTGACCACCCTCGATAGATGTTTGCGTAGGAGGGATAGTGAACAAATCTAGCTCAGACTTCATACACTCGCCAGAGTGTGCGTGTAGGAACGCCATTATCCGTATATGCGTGTGTGTGTGTGTGTGTGTGTGTGTGTGTGTGTATGGGAGATAAACTTATCGGGGTCCAAATATGTCGGTCAAAGCTCGTTTTTTAGAGGTCTTCTTTTTATTTCCTTTTTTTCTGGACACACTTACTTTCTTCTTGTTCTTGCTCTTTGTCTTCTTCTTCTTTTTCTTCTTAACTGATTTCTTCGGTCGTCTTTTGTTAATTCTCCCCTTTTTGGCAGAAGCTCCAGCGTCGACTAGTCTGTTTACGCGTGCGAGCATCGACTGATGTCTCGTTCCTCCCACACCGCTCATATACCCCGAGCCCTTCATCAATTCCCCAATTTTTTCTTCAGCTCTTCGTTTCAGATTCCGAGTCGATTCGTTGATGCGCGTCTGCAGAGACTTTTTGAGCGGTGTGTCGCTCTGCATATCCGTCCTAACGTTCTTCCCCGTGCGTAGAATCTCTTTTCCGACAGCCCTAGTTCCACTTTTGAACAATGGTAATATCCTACGGAATAATCCTCCCAAGAAGCTACCGATACCGTGACCCCGCTGGTGAGGGTGGCCTCGGTAGAAAATCTCCATACCTCCTCCCAGCTGACTCTCGTAGTGTTCGGTGTAATGGTCCATGGTCTTTTCCCCTATGATATGATGACAACGACGACGATGATGTTGATGATGACGATGAAAGGGTTCTTAAATCAGCGAACGCGTCTAAAGTGAAGTGTGACGGTCAGCGTCCCACCTTCGAATGGCACGGGTCTGCCAAGATGATCCCTTATATTGATTTCGACGGTTCGGAAACTTGTAAGCAACAGTGGTAAGTAGTACGGCGGTGATAGGGTCTTTATTTCCGATTCTCCGCGAGTCGAATGCGAGTTTCCACAGGCATGAATAACGCGTAACAAAGGTGCGTAAACATCACCGACGATGCGAGGCTCGACAAGATCACAGTAGACAAACATCTGACACGACGGTATTACCGGAAAGGGGTTCTCAGTTTGGGGATCCCGGGACAATATATCCGTTCGAGTGACGTCATCGGACCCATGAGCATTTCTCCATGATTTAGGTCTTGCGGTGATAGTCTCGGTTCGTTGCGACGACGATGACGACGGCGATGAAAATGTGAGCGGATAATGGATCTCTGCGAGACCCACCTCCCACTCACCGTCCAATTCGATAGCACGCGGTAACTGTGTCATGTAGCAGCAGGTACGGTTATCGGGAAAAAACTGCATTGAACTGTCGCTCGGTAGAGTGATGTAAAATTGATTAGCCCTCATAATGAGTTGAGAACGTACGCTGGTGTGTATAGTTCAATCAACGTGCACACGCCTACTGACCGTCTCCTCCTCCTCCTCGTCAGTTCTGAGTAAGCGTGTCTCCTAATTTTCCCCCTCCGCCACCCTCTGAAGCTCGGCTTCGTAGAACGCACCGTCGATTTCCTCTCCCTCTAAATCCACCAACACGTAGACTACCGGTGAACGCGCGAGTACGCGGTGAATCTTGAACAATTCCTCGCTCCAGTTTGCCACGTATCCCTTCTCGAACGTACCCTTGGTTCTGCTGATTTGTACAGTGTCACCCTCGTGAAATCTTGGTTTACCCTTTGACCGCTGTGGATATCGTCTCTGCATGAAGGCACGAGCCTCGGCGGCGTTGCGCAACGTCACCGACGACGGAGCCATTCCGATACTCGAGTGTACGGTATCATTGTACGCCTGTACAATTTGCGGAAGGATATCCACGTAGCGACGCGTCTTCTTGTGCGTAAAGTATCGCCATAGGCGTTCCTTGAGCGTACGATTAAATCTTTCAACGATTGCCGCTTTTATGTCAGGGTTTCGAGTGACCCGATACCGTATCTCGTTAGCGTTTAGCAGGTTCTGAAAGACAGAGCCGACAAATTCCTTACCCTTGTCTGTCTGTAGTAGTACGGGCCTGCGTCTGGTTGTGTTCAACACATGTTCGAATCCCTCGGCAACAGCTGCTGCTGTCTTACGCTTCAACGGAACTACCCACGCATACTTGCTCAGAACGTCAATGACCACCAGCAGATAGCGATACCCATTGTTATGTTTCTTTTCAGCGTTCAAATCGGCCAGGTCAGCCTCCCACACGTCGTCGATGTTGGAAACGTTGTATCTTGCCCGCGGAAATCTTCTTCTCACTGATTTGTGTAACGTATAGGCATCTTGACCGGATAGCCAGTTTCTGACCGTTTTACGCGAAGTATCCCCCCGTGAGACACGTTCGAGGTTCCGTGCTCCCGTGTAGCCAGCCGGATGTGAGGGGTCGTAATATATTTCTTCAAGACTCGACATCTTTATTTCTTCAAGCGGAGTTCCATCCACCCACTGCGCCTCTGCCTCTTCTTATCGCTGCTGCTGTTGATGCTGTGTTCTTCGCGTAGAATGTTTCGCTGGCTTTTACGTTTAGTCGGTACAGGTGTTTCGGTTATACCACCGTCCTCTATTTCACTGTTGCTGCTGCTGCTGCCGATATTTTGACTGCGATGATTACCGTCAACACCCCTACCGCGTGAAAAACCCTGAGCGCTTGCGAACGATCCCTGACTACCGTTACCCGTGCGTCGGACCGTGGACGATGACGACGACGGCTGATGTGCAATAGCCGAAGAAGCGGCATCCGCCAGCTTATCGTTGTCGAAAAGGCGTATGTCTTGCCAAAAAGCCTCGTTACCCACGTAATCTCGCGGTACGTTGACCGCGTGGAGAAAACGAGCGAACTGAGACCTCCCCACAGGATCGAAACTTTTTCTCGAACGCGTGGCAAGATTAGTCAGATCGATAATATTTGCTCCGGGTACCGTTACACCGTCGATCGCTATTGCCCCGTCACTGTTCCACGTGAAGCGTGTCGGCATATCGCCCAACATTTTTACCAAAAGTTTCGCTTTAGTTAGAAACTTTTTCGGAATGGTTCCCAGTATTCGCCCCAGATCCATTTGTCCCTCGTTAGAAGACGTGGCTCCGATCTCCTGTTTCAGCGGTACCCCCTCAGCATTTTTACCCGTGTCCTCCTCGCGAATGAGCATCTGTAACGGTTTTCTAGACTCCTTGATAAAATACAGATATCGTTGCAGCACTTGTTGATACAGCTTCCATTTTTCGGCATCCGTCGTTGTTTCTGATTTCAAAATGTTTCTCATCTCGTTATCTAGACTGGTGATGGAATCAGCGTGGCCAGAATTGGGAGTATCCGTAGCAGCAGCAGCAGCAGCAGCAGCAGCAGCAGACGATATGCCGGCAGCTACACCATCCGTGACTCGTCTTTGGAATCTCTCCATACTTTCCATTGGAATTAAAACCATTTTCTTTGCCCGTTCCATCGTACTCACCACACACACACACACACACACAGTTATTTCGAAAACAGTCTAGAAATCAGGCTTCCAAGTATCGGGGCCAACAGCAGAGCAAAGAATCCACTTCCCTGTTGAACGAGAATTTTTTTCTTGGTCTTCCAGCTACCTTGATTACGGGCCAATCGACGAAGCGTCTGTCTGTGACGACGGAGCCGTGTCTTCTGCGAGGGGGAAAGCACGACGTTGCCCTCTAAGGTGTTGAGCGCGCACTCGCAGATATTCTTGATCAAAGTATTATCGGCTGTACGTAGCAGAGCTGTTCGCTGACTCGGTTTTAATTCCTGCAACACGTGCAGCAGTAGAGTGTTTATTTTACTAAAGTTGGCCCGGCACTCCTGCTCACACGTGCGACGAGGTGTCTTAGCCATTATATCCGTGCTACTGGTATTGTGTGAGCACTGCTCGTCTTTATATCCTTCCGTGGAACGTAGACGTAATGATGTACGTCGGTGGGAAAGATACTGGTACGAAAACGGCAATTTTCAGGCGTCGATTGCTTCAGATCCAGCAAGAGATAACCGTGTGGCGCGGAGGTAGCCTCGTGATAGGCCTCCTGAAGGAATCGTGAATCTTCGGGGTAGACTTGTCGCGCGAGGTGTTGAATCTGACCACGATCGCGGGGATTCTTAAAGAAAACGATATAATTAGCGTTCAGAGAGATGTCTCGTTGACCGTGTCCCTGGTGAAACAAATTCTGCGTGATGTAGAAAACACTGAGATTCTTGTGATGACAGACTTTGGTGAACAGATCGACGACCACGTTGTTTGACGCCTCGCGCATCAGATCGTCGATCACCAACAGTTTGGGCTTCGTGTCACCGTCGTAGTCGGCGTGCTGCGGTAATCCCTCTCGGTATTCTATTCCGTTACCCGATTCGTACAGCGACTGCCACTCGTCGTAGTACCAAATCACGCGACTGAATTCCGTATCGCACATACTCCTGCTGTGTCTCAAGAAATTCTTTACAAAATTGGATTTTCCACAACCCGAAGGACCGGCCACGATCGCAGAGAACGGATGCTTCCATCGCGTGTCCATCATCCTCGATATAGGTTCAGTTTTCCCCTTCTCTATACACAGAGAGTATATATATATATATATCTTCGTCCGAACGTGTAATCTGTATACAGACGTAGAAAAATCAGAATTAAAAACGTCCGGGGTAACTGTATATGTTCCGCGGGGATCAGCTTTTCACGGGGCGGCGGCGGCGGCGGCGGCGGCGGCGGCGGCGGCGGCGGAGCGCGCTGAGCTATGAGCCTATTATCAGCGCGCGCCCGTACGCGTCGAGGGTATCAGCTAATACCCTCGCACGCCCGCGGTACCAGCCTCATGCCGCGGGATGGATTCATCGCGGGGACGAGCTTGTCCACGCGCGTGCCCCTTGAATCAGCTTATTGCATCCCCGCGCGTGATAATTGTTTCTATTACTTTTTATTTTTTTATTTTTATTTTTATTTTTCAGAAACACAGATAACGTGCATATATACTGACCTTATACTGTGTAAACGTATATCCGTTATCTTCTATATTTATCTTCTGCGGTAGTGTGGACGAGAGGTTTGAGTCGGAGAGAGAGATAGAGAGAAAGAGAGAAAACAAGAGACAGAAAGTGCGATAAAGTTAGAAAATAGAGAGTTTTGCCGAGTGAATGTAAGAGATTATGTAAAGATTATAGATTACCCCGGTACCGGGTGCGTTGGGAGCTAATCCCTGTTGCACGGATTACTTTTGGGGCGTTCAATGTTTGACGGGTATTCCCTGTAGCCGTAGGGTAAAGTCTGAAAGTTATCGGGGCAACGACGTCTCTTGACAATTACCGGTCTGCAGGTCTTAGACTCTGTACGCGTCACCACCTGGTGCAACACTGTCCGACGGATGGCGCGATACTGTAGTTGTATCGGCTCGGTGTTATCCACTACCATTCGCCGTATCGAGTCAAAGTTGACTCTGAGACGATTCGAGTAATTTAATGTAATACCCTTGACTTTGCATACCTCCGTCTCCTCACCGCTGGCATGTCGAACGATGTACGCGTAAAACTTTGCTCCCCCTGAAACGAACGCCCGTATGTAGCTACCTTTTCCGTAAACCTCTAATTCGTCTGTAAGATCACCCAAAAAGTTTCCCGTCTCTGGCTCGTATTCGTCAGGACGGTTCGCACAGCGTGTGTAGATAACCGAGTCTGTATCATAGTACAACACCCTCCGATCGAGTTTCTCGAGATACGAGTATAACTTGAGGCGTGCCTGGGCGGTTGTATATGCCGCTATAGCTACATTTGCCAGGGGTGTCGGTTTAACACTCGCCTCGGAGTGAACCCATCGTATGTATAACAGTTTCTCGTTGACGGGTAGGAGATCTGTAACTTCGATCTCCGGATCGGTTAATATTCTTAACAATTGTCTACGGGAATTTACAACCTCGGTCTTCGACATATTCTCACGCTGACCAAACTTTCCCCAAAACGAGTTGAGACAGAGTTTTGAGACGGAGCGTAGGCCGGGATTCTTTGATATCTTATCGCGGTCTAGTCGTATACCCTCAATTCTCTCATATTCGGACAAGTAACGATCCCGCGATTCCTCGTCTACGCACCCGACCGGCCATCCGCTAGCCTCCTGTTTAATCTTCAAAAAGGTATCTATATAGCCCGCAAAGTGACCACCCTTCCGAGTATGAGGGTCAAACCGTGTCATTGTATACTGCCAGATTTCGCGTACGTTCACCACCGTGTAACCCTTTTCCACTGCCTTTTTCAATTCATCGGACACCCAAGTACCCTCGAACCAGCGCTCGAAATCGTTCTCGTGCGGACAGTCTATTTGCAGCATTTCCTCACAGCAAGTACGGCACAGCGCAAACATTAGTTTACCGTGCATGCGAATCGGTAATACGGGATGAAAGAGATCTCGCGGCGGTAGAACGCAACACTTGACCAATCCGTCGATTCGCTGGATATCGGTACCCCTGCCTCCTGTTGAGAATTTACAGTCGTCGCCGACATAAACTGTCGGGTGTCCCGTGGGAAACCGTCCGTTCTTACATATGTAGGGGTACAGAGAGCATACGTCCACGTAGCGTATTTCCTCGCGTACACCCTCATCCACGTTTGTGTTCACTTCGCGATAGCACGACGTGTTACCCGTACGACCACCATAGAACGCGTCACGCGGATTTAACGCCTTGCACGAACCCGTGTTTGAAATTAACGACTGATTCGAAATATATTCACGCATTTCTTCGCTCTCGTTTCTGAGAAGATCCCATTCGCATTCCCAAATCTCTGTAACGATGTATCCCAACCCTGTCATTTTAGCAGTCTTTGAGCGTGTTTCTTCGAGCCGCCTATCCATCGTGTCACCGGCGGTCAGTTTATTATCTCTGTTTATCTTGTAGCACAGCGGGCAGCCGTGCCAATAACACCCGTGAAACTCAAACACGTGGCGTACGCCCGTTTGTTTATTTTCATAGTAGCCGTCAACAGGACGACCCGTTTCAGGTATACGGAACTCGCGTGCCCGTGCCGAATGGGTGATTACTATATCCAATTCATGCTCCTTCCAGACAAGCCATTCGAGTGCCTTCTGGGATTGATTATCGACACGCCTATAACCCCCACTGGGGATAATACCTATTTGCGACGGCTGTAAGAAATTTTTCCTAAATACCGTCATGCAGGCCGACGCTATGGTCGTACTCTCTGTGAACGGACACACACGCCCACACTCGAGAAAGATATCCCTAAACGCGATACACGCACGTCGAAGAATATCTACATCCGCCTTGCAGTAAGTCATCAACTCTTCGTCAAAGTCAAATTGACGATTTTGTGCAACCTCGCTATTGTACCAGTTGTAAAACTCATCTCGAGCACTCACACTCATACTATCCGGTATGTAAAATTTGGCCGCAGGAAGTGGCCCCACGTAACCGCTATTATCGGGTGTGTTGAAAAGATGAGGAAAGAATCCCTTGACAGTGCTCGGAGGCAGACCGAAAGCTTTGGGTAGAGCAGATAACGCCATGGGCATATAGGCTAACGAGTCAAGGAAGCGAGTATGTCCCGTCTCTAACATTATGATTTTACTTCCGTTCAAGATTACTTGCGGTGGTTCGTTGCCTCGCTCGACTAAAAATCGCAATATGAACTGGGCGTCGAACCCTTTTGCGTTGTGAGCTATACAAATAATTTTAGTGAAATCACGGATCGGTCGCGTGACAAAGTCAACAAATTGTCTGATAGGATCGATCTTAAAGACATACTCGCGCGTGAGACCACAAGAGTCGCAACCGTTTTTTATATCCAAATCGTGAATGCACTCGCTACAAACCTGATGAGCTACGCACAGATTAGGCACATGTATGTTCGTTCTTTCATCTCCCTCAACAGTCTCGCACTGCTGTGTCTCAAGATCGTAAAACACGAAGATATACCGGGACTGCTTCTTATCGCGTTTGATAGTGGGCATGTGACAGTTGTGATTATACGGCTGCTGAGAACAACAGGTGGCACAGTACCGTGTCTCGCACGAGTGTACACCTTTGGTACGATCCGTAAAACGCGTACAGTTACCACAGATCTGAAGAGTTTCGCACACGCTGCGACGTGGACTGAACGACCCTGTTTTCCGATGCCTCGCCAGACATTCGTTACCGCGAAAAAAACGTCCGCAGAATCGGCAGTCTAGACTCTCGTTAGCTGAATCGCAGGCGGGAACCGAAAGACATTGAGGACATTTGCGCGAACATCGGTGCTCGTTACCGGTCCTGTACCCTTTGTTACAGGATTCGCAGAAATATCTCGCTGCCGCTGCAGCCGTCAGACTCAGAATAGGTTTGTAATGCCGTTTAGTGGGAAAGTAGAGGATATTCAGTTTATACGTAACACCGGGGCGTCCGCTCGCCGTAACCACATCCGTTCCGTCATAGAGCGTCTCTCCGCCGTTCCCCAGTTTCCCATTTTCATACACCACGATCGCTATACCTTCGCGAGCCAAATAAGTTTGAAACAGATTGATCTCGGGTACGCCGCAACCCTCGATCGGAATTTTTACACCCGCGTCTTCTATCAACTTACAGGCGGCGATGCCTTGAGACGACGATGCTTTATGTCTAATCAAACCCCAACGCGCGTGTAACGCCCCGCTACGGATGGATCCCCTCTCGGCATGAGCTCTGGCTACAACAAGAGCACGCGGAAGACACATATTGTCAGAGTTTCCAATTTCCAAAACAGAGCGTTTTCCTACACCGTCGTGCGTCAATCTCATTGCCTTACCCCGCCCCGACGGAACTCTAACGGTATTCACGGTCACGGTGATCGTCTGATCTACGGTAAACTCGGACGCGCTTTGTGTCACACCGTACACAATTTTCCACAAATCTTCGTAGCGCAAATCTTTAACAGGTCGAAACGAAAGACCAGCGGCTCCAAGATTGAAAGACCCTGCATTGAAACTGATTCCAATGTAGTCTGATTCGCGACACGAACCGGTGGCATAGGCATGAATATTCCTGAACGCCCCCTCTAACCATTCGACGGGATTTGCACCTTCTGCAACCGGTTTTATCTTGATAACAATCTGACGACCGTTAATTTCGAATCGTTTGTAATATTTTCTAAGCTCGCTAATCACTTGGAAACGATCTTCCGTCAAAGATGACCCATTCTCGAAACTTCCCACCCCGTTCACCCCACCTGGCTGTTCTGCCAACGAAGAATTTTCCCTAGCTATTCTCTCTGAGCTCTCCTCGCTATCATCCTCGCTATCATCCTCGACAATACTTCCGTCCTCGTCAGTATTATCTGTGACAGGTCTGTTTACGTGTCCGCCGTGTTGAACCCCCGAGGTACTGGCTCCTTCGTTAACACGAAATTTACGAAATCCCACGGCTGTGGTCTTTCCATCTGTTTGTATTTAAGATAGAGTTGGTCAAGAGTGAAAGTAAATAAAGGATGTTATATTGGATGTATTTATAACTTATTTAAAATTTATTTGAAAAATTGTTCATTTATCTGGTTTACAAGCCTTACAAGTAGAGTTAGGATAGTGCTCGTTTGGTAAATTTTCAGCTACAGGGTCCTGATGATGATGATCATGATGACGACGTTCTTCGTCCGCTTCGTCACGACGTTGGGTGCTTGATCCGCGTGCGTCACCCCCTGTTGCCGCGTAGTCAGAAGAATCACCGGACGAAGCCGCGTTGCTGCCCCAAGTTGGCATAGGTCGAAGGACCCAATTTTTATTTGGGATTTTCAAAACAGTCGATAACCAGGGATGACGAGATTCTTCGCTGTCGATCGAGGAGCTGGGTATAATTTCATACATTTCCGTATCACTGTCGACTGTCGCCTGTTCACCAGCTGTCCGGGCCTCGTATTGTTCCACCGCTGCACACAGCATCTCATCGGTGATACTGTTATCTTCAAACATATCCGTGTCATTTGAAACCGGCACGGGATTCGGCCGAGTTCTCGGACCCCGTTCTTGCACCCCGTTATCGTCGTCTTCAGCGGTAGCCACCCTAGCCTTTCTCTCGTTCCTCCCAAGTCTTGACACCTGACGTCGCCGCGGGGTTTCATGAATGTTATTCTTGCTACGTGCACGGATCACATTCAGACACTCGTAATACTCTGTCATCAGTCCCCGCAATATCCAGAAGGTAGAAGTACCATGCGAAATCACCGTTTCGGCAGCGATTCGCAAACATTCCCACGACTCCGCGAAAACGCCTTGATTATACAGACGAGAAATAGACCTCTCATCACACTTAGCAATCATTCGTCGCACCTGACGCAACAAATCTTTCCGAGTCATTCGGCCAAGCGATCGTGTCCATCGTATACCGCAGGACCTATCAATAGCGGTACTCTTGCGTCTGGCATAAGAGACCGCCTTTAGCACTATAGCGCGATACTTTTTGTTCTGCGTATCAGGCATGATTTAAATTGAACGTGGTTATTCTTGGAAGATTACAGCTAAATCGACGTAAACTCCGACACATGTACCGTTATATGCACTTACTCACACACACACATACAGACGTTATACAGAGTGTAAGATTGGAGCTTGTATACAAAAAATTTCCTACTGAAAACATATCCCTTGTGACAAGCTATATATCGGTTTCCGAAGGGACCACGTGGTTAGAATGACCAATGAACTAAACCTCAGAACACCGCATTTGCGGTTGCTTAGCTGACTGATATGCTGGAAATTTCGGGAAAATAACCTATCTCTCGTTCTGTTTCCGAATTTCATCTTTCTATCTCTATCTCCGACTCTATACCCTGTTTCTCGCCGTTGAAAAAAGTTCATTTCATGCGATCTGAAAAAAGTTGAGATGCGATAAACGATTACCGTAGTCTCTCAGCGTTTTACACTCTGGACCAAATTACCGTACGCCGTCATCAAATTGCTACCGACGACGCCCCTAGTCAATATCGCAGGACTTGACCCTCCTACCGTTAACGAGTACCGATGCTTGGATTTAGCAAGTAAAGTTACACAGTAATCTCTTAACCACATCCGCTCATCAGCGATTAAGAACGTTTCAAAATTTTGGTATTTCCCATTCATTAGTCTGTTGTTTTTGTTCCCCGGACACACACACACCGCTTCAACAATGGAGAGTGGGTGTAGGTCTGACTTTTCGTATATGTGTTTGAAAATTTTGGAGAGGGGTGCAGAGCTGGCTTTTCGTATGTGTCTTTGAAAATTTTGGAGGGGTGCAGGACTGGGTTTTCGTATATGAGTTTGAAAATTTTGGAGAGGGGTGCAAGTACAACATTTCCGAGACTGTCATTTTTTATTATTTTCTCGAAACATTGCCTCATACACACCAGGTGTTTTCCTCAATATTATACAAATAACTTATTCAATTGTTATCCTAAATTTCATCAGATTACCGGTAATACGTAGCATCATAACTTTAAACTACATTTCCGAAACTGTGATTTTTATTTATTTTTCTCGAAACATCACGTAATACACAACCGACGTTTTCCTCAATATAACAGAAATAACTCATTCAATTTCGTAATTTGCAGGTACTGCTTTGTGGAGGCAGAAGGTGGCGGAGGTGATGCGGGCCCTGGACCCGCAGGAGGCCCGAATGTATTCTGTGAACGAGGTGGAGTTCGCGGCGGATATTTTCCGCCAGTGGGCGTTAATTCGCAAAGTCCGCGGCATGACGATGTTGCGACGGCGCTGGGTCGCCGAACCGTGCGAGACGTGCCGCTCGATGGTGAAGGAGGCCATCGAGAAGCTGTTGGGGGCGGGCGAATTTCGTCCGTTCCCCAAAAATTTCCCGGCACGCCGGTGACATCAATGTCGTTTAATATGATTATAATTTCATGTACCAACCATTTGAAATCTTCAAATTTTGAATAAATAAGTTTAGTTTCGTTTATGTAACTGTTGCGTCATCAAATCTCTAACCTTCCCCAATACTCTAGTGTAAATATAAGTATATATATTGTAACGTGGCAGGTTTTATATCAGCCACTGACCAACTCCTTCCTCCCCGCGGAGCGTCCGAATATCTGTTAAGTGTTGTGCGTGTCTATTCTTTATACTCTCCCCAAGGCAAAGGGTTAATTTTATTCACTATTTCATTGTCTGCCGTAAGTTTTATATGTATTTTAAAGGTCCGCACCATCCTGTGAGCGTCGTGGGACAACGAGGGAGCGCCGTACGGGGAGGTATGCCCGTGAAGTCACGTCGGGAGTATCTGTACCGACACTAATTATGATCTGAAGACACCTGCCGGTCGGGAGAGGGCCGCACCTCCCGGCCTGACGCTGCCTCCCGTCTCCTTTCCTCCCGCACCGGCCATCCATCGATTGTCGATCATCGGTACAGCGAAAGCGGCGTGTATGGAAAGGCTACCTCCCCCAACGTATGGGGCGCCACCTAATCAGCGAGCCTAATTCCTGTCACCGATTTCCGCTTTCTTCTAGATAAGCCATTTTTGCTATTCGTTCACGTTATTTTTGCGCTCTATCTTTTCGTTACGTTTGCCTGCTTTTTGCTTGCTTTATTGCTGTGAAATTACTGCTAAATTGCTTTGTTATAATAGTTGTGCACGCATGTGCTGCTAAGTAGTGTCGGATTATTGTATTGTTAGTTATAATTAACTTTATTCCCGGCTCAACTGTAATGGCCACTTTATTGACCTGAAAAGCGGGACAAAAGTGGCATTTGATTCCCCATTGTACTTTTTGTCCCGCAAATTCATTTTTGCGGGAAAAAAGTAAAATTTGCGGGAATAAAGTAAATTTGCGGGAATAAAGTAAATTTTGCGGGAATAAAGTAAATTTTGCGGGAATAAAGTAAATTTTGCGGGAATAAAGTAAATTTGCGGGAATAAAGTAAATTTTGCGGGAATAAAGTAAAATTTGCGGGAATAAAGTAAATTTGCGGGAATAAAGTAAATTTTGCGGGAATAAAGTAAAATTTGCGGGAATAAAGTACATTTTGCGGGAATAAAGTACTTTTGAAAAATGATTTTTTTCAAATTTTTTTTCCATTTCCTGACTTAACTTTTTTCCATATTTATATAGATTTTTGATCAATTTTAGCGTTTTTTCGTGGGTCCCACGCTTCAGGTCAATAAAGTGGCCACAGTTGAGCCGGGAATAAAGTACTATATGTAACACTGGAATAAAGTCCATCATTCCCTCAGGCTTACTGCCCTCGCGGAAATTCCCTTGGGTGATTACTGCCCTCGCTTCGCTCAGGCAGTAAACCCACCCACGGGAATTCCGTTCGGGCAGTAAACTCACCTTCGGGAATAATATTCGACTTTATTCCCTTGTTGCATAATGTACTATTAACTGAGTGCCGATATTTATTGGTGCCTGTGTGTGTGTGGGCTCTAACGGCCAACGACTGGAGTGGGTGTGTGAGCGGATCCTGCCGTCCCGTACCGAGCCAGATAAAGGTAAGCTTCACGCTTAGGCTACGACCACCCGTCTATATTTTGCGCTATCACTTGAGTTATTGGAGATTTCTGAGTCTTTATTCACTTCATTATTTATTTCATTCTTGTGCGGTCGGGGAGTGAATTGACGTCCTCCCGACCAGTATCTGGGACGGGTTGTCGAGGTCACCATTCCGGTGGTAGCAGTGCGTAGGCTTTGTCATAGCTGCATCTTTATCTGAGATTTCTTTATTATTAACTTTTACTATTTTTCTATTATATTTTGTGTTACCTAATGCCTTGGGGTTACCTGTAACTATTTCTCATGCGAATATTATTCATCTACGACTAGTGCGTAATTATTATTTTCTTATCTGGGCTACGTGAGCCTGTAGTTGCTGTTAACTAGCTTTACTTTGCTTTCCTATCTAAACTACCTAATTTTGCGATAATTGTTAACTGATAGAGTCCCATATTTGGCGCATTGCTTAAATTATTGTAGGCTCACTCCTAGCGAGCGATATACCGACTCACGGTCGGACGAAATACGAGTGAGCCATAAGTGTGTGAGTGTGAACCGGCTGGAGTAGTAGTGACGGCGCATCGGTGTGCGCACCATCTCAGCTACTCTAGCGACGGCTTAGTGTGGTGTATGTGTGAGTCCTCCCCCTCCTGCCGTCTCGTCCCGACTGTTAGCCGTACTCTACTACGAGCCTAGCAGAGAGCTCCGGATCAGCTGTATATTCTGCCGTCCTGTAACTCTACGTGTCGCAGGCTCGATCCTGCCACGTACCTCCGGAGCTCACCTGTCACTTTTTCTTTTCTATTTCTCTATTTGACGTTCATTAGTTTCGAATTATTTTATTTTTGTTTATTACTTTCACTTTTCCTTTATTCCCTCACGAATATATTATAATTACCGTTGCGTTCCGTGTGAGTGTATTTATTCGGCGCTAATTTAGGAATAAGGTTACGATCGTGTATATAGTCTCGCTGACTGAAATTATATTGCTTTTCTTTTGCCTTTAGAGGTTTCTTTTATTTTTTTTTGAGTGTGCTACCTCCTGTACCGTATCTGCTACCGAGCTACAATAAACTGCAACTATCTATCGCTCACCTTATATAGTTTTGGCAGTGTTTATTTCGACGCCCCCACGTTCCCCTCTACCGCGGCCTAGCCAACTCCTATCTTCCGTTTTCTTTTCAGCTACGTTATCTCGGCACATCCTAGTGCCTGGCGCCCAACTCATTTGCGTTTCTAGGTTCAGTTCGTGACGTTGGGACGCTTTGTACGAGATTAGTTGTTCTACTAGTTCCCCCCCTCTAGAAAACTGCTCGTTACAATATATAAGATTAGTTTAAAAATAATATTATTCAAATAATATTCGTTGCTCAGTTTGCGTTAGTGATATCAGTCTGTCGTTGAAATGTTCGAGCTAAGCTTATCACCTTAACCGAAAATATCTCTACAACTAACACATGGGAATGGTAAAACAAGAAGGAAGTGGAGGGGGAAATCGGAGGGTCCAGAGGGTTGTGTCGTCTAGATTTTAATCAGTATTATTGTAGCCGCGATCAAACCGAGTCGTAGTACAATGTCGACACCTAAATCGAAAGTACCTATGGGTAACGCAAGTAGAATTTTTAAGAGTTTTACAAAGCCAATGAAAAAATCTCAAAGAAATCTTGTTCTCGCGACTACGTACGGCTTGAACAATTCTATAACTAAAAAGATTGTTGTCGGTCTCGGACTTGGTGCAGACGAGTCATTTGTGCCAGTGATCAAACTCGAGAGCAATGCCTCGTGCTGCATATATTTCAACGCATCGGAGTGGTCTTTACTGGCAGACGAGTTGGACACCATCAGTGAATATCTGGATTCGAGCGGCTATTCAGCTGCAGATTGGTATTTCGAACATCTTACGCTAGGCGGTTGTACCATAACTTTCACCACCTCTCACGGTTCGAAAAGTATCAGTTTTGAAGCAAATAATATCGCCGAAGAGACGGATGGTGCTGATCCTGAAGAAGAAGAAGAAAACTCCGAGACGAGCAATGGGGGTGTCAAGCGGAAGCTGTCTTATCGTCCCACGATAGTGATGCAGAAGACTACGTTTGACGGGTTGAAGACGGTGTTTGTGTGTGTAGAAGAACAGTTGCACCGCCTTCAACGACTTGCCCACAGTGTCAATCAGTGTAAGAAGCTGTACATCGAGCATATAGCGGAGAAAGTGAAACTACAAGGCCCTCGAGAGCCATCTCTTCATCGAATAAATCTGCTCTCTACAAGGGAGTTTGATTTTGCAAGGGCACACGTCAGGTTACAACTAGAGGAAGAATTTGTGAATAATTATTGCGACATCGTTCTGCTGGAATTGACAAAATTATTCCCGCATTATCTCGCGGTAGGAATCAAACAGAAGGTGGAAGAGGAATCGAGCTGATCGTCGTTTGCAAATTATCGTATACGCAATGTCGATTTACGTTCCTATATGTTCTGGTTCTCGCTCTGCAGAAGAAACTCTCGACGCAACGGCAACGGTGACATTATTGGATTCTGATAACCAGCATTGGCGTATGACATCACACCACTCAGGTGAAGAAACACCCTGTGTTAATTACCGTGTAACAAACATCGATTCTGAAGTTTTGGAGACCTACACCTTGTTGTTTGTGTCGGTGATGATGTTAATGCTGTTATCTTTTATATTACCTTTCATTTTGTATCGCTCATTTGAATGTCATGAATGATCGCATAATTGTACGTATCATTAAGATTTTTGAATAAACATATGATATGTATTTGTCGCGTCATCAAATCTCTATCCTTGACCCCTCCTGTAGTTTTAAGCGTAGATATACCTAGTAAACAGGGGATGCCGCTGAAATATTTCCAAGTACATAAATTTTGGAGTAGGGATAACGCGTCATCGCTTTCCAGAAGCTTCTAGAACATTCTCGAACATTCTAGAACACACGGACACGAAACGTACGATATGTATTTGTCGCGTCATCATATCTCTTTCCTTCACCCCCGCCTCCTGTAGTTTTAAGCGTACATATAGTAAACAGGGGATACCGCTGAAATATTTCCAAGTACAAAAATTTTGGAGTAGGGATATCATCGTTATCGCTTTCCAGAAGCTTCTAGAACATTCTCGAACATTCTAGAACACGCGGACACGGTGAGGTAAGCGCGTGTGTGAGTGGGCGGTAGAACGCGTCATCGTCCCCATAGCTGACCCAGACTAGAGAGAGACAGACCCAGACTAGAAAGAGACAGAGCGATGCACTCACCCCATAACTGACCCGGGGGGAGGTGGGGTAAGGGGTAGCATGGTCAGGGCCAGTGACCGCAGACAGGGGCAGGGGGAGGGGGGAGCTGATTAGAAGGTCCCCGTACACACCAGACCGGATGTGGGCCAGACTGATAAGATAACACACTGACCCACATACCCCTTATCACCCCTTATCAGGATGAGTCGGGGGGGAAAGGGGGGAATATCTGTCTCCCCATAGCTGCCCCTATCTACTTAGGTGCTTCGTACATAGAAATTAATACTAGTGTTTCGTAGTACCTACTCCTAGCTCGAAGTAGGTACTCCGTTTTTGAGCCGGGCGTAGTATCTACTACAGTTTGAGTGAAGCTGCTGTCCGAGCAACTTCGCAGACGGGGTACTTCGCTAAATAAGTGGAAATGGCCGCTTTTATGAATATTAGACGACGGATAAAAGTTTATAATAATCGAAGGGAATATGTCGAACACGTGTACCGCAACTTGAAGTTCGGTATTTTATATCCAGAAATTATTTTATACTACTACTATAGTGTAGATACTACAGTATTGAAGCAAATGCTTCTTAGGAGTAGCAGATACTTCACTTGCGTAGCATGTACTACACGAGGGAAGCATCTACTACGCTAGTGAAGTATTTACTACGAGGTGAAGTATTAACCCCTACATGCTTCGTAGTAGATGCTAATACTTGAAGCATTAGTATCTACTTCGTTTTATTGATACCAGCCATTGTGAGTTCTTCACCTAAATAAGGGAATTAAATTATTAAAATCATTAGGGCTTTTCTTTGAGGTACGTAGGTAGGGAAAAAGGGATGGGTTAACCACCAAAAGCCACCTATGCAACCTTGTGAGTTCAAATTATCTCAGGACTCGGGTAGATTGCTCCACCAAAGCCTGTTCCCTTCGGACTCGGGTAAAACCAAAGCCGATCTACCTCCTATTGAACAGAGCCGGGAGGTGAATCCAAGTCTGCTTTCCTAAACACAAAAATCTACCCGCATGAAAAAATCAACAAGATCCGGCAAAATGTTGCACACTGATAGAAAACATGTATCACATTTTACCACATATCGCCGACAAATTGCTATTTTTCGGTGGTAAAATGACGGGTGGTCACGCAGTAGAAAGAATTACAAATCCACCTTATAAATTTTTACTGTCTCAGATAGTAAAATGAAGTCTGGCAAAAAAAAAAGTTGGTCTACAGCGCCCTCGGCTGCCAATCGCAGAGAGCGGACTCGCATGTTATTGTTTTCACCTTTCGGTTGAGCTAGGCGTTATGAATTGGTGAAATGGGGTGAGGGTTTTGGACGGGTGGATGGTAACGTAGATTATATGTAGTTGACTTCAGTGTATCGCTGTTACAACTAGTTTTGTATGGTCAACGCAGTCGGTAAGAACGCGTAACACCCTAACGCTCTAGCGGACGCCTCGAAATCGGAGATATCGAAGAGAAAATTTTCGTGCTTATATACTACATTGGGCTAAAGATACCACTTGCGAGAAACTCAGCCGTGTAGTTCGAGGCGTATTTCCTGTTGATTCCAACCGATTCAAGATAACAGATTCAAAATAAAAATAAAACAAAAGATTCAAGATTTGTTTCGTTTATTTCTAAATCACGATAACTTTGAAATAAATATTAAACTCATTAATGGGGAATTTATGGAGGTATACATTGCGGTATAACGCAGAACTAGGATGTCCGCCATATTCCTATACGCGATACGTATTTTTACTATCTCAAGTTGTAAAAATTGCCATCTAGCGAAAATTACAATGCCGAGTTGTAATTTTAGTTCCGAGTAGCATATAACGTATCCCAGTCCTGCTACGAACTATTAAGGGGACCAGTACAGCGAGTTTTCGAGAAATTATCATAGTCCGAAATCAATTTATTTCGTAACCAAAGTTCATTTCACATGAAAATATTTTTCTTTTTCAAAATCATGTGTCGTAAGGATTTCAGAGCACCGTTGGACCGATTCAGGTCATCTTGGATTCATTTTCTTCAGAAAACAAATCCTCATCATGTGAATGTAGGAATTTTGAAAAATTTTCGTTTTGGCCAAGTTATTCAAGAAATGAGTGATAATAATTTTTGCAAATTTGGTAAATTGATCATAACTTATGACATAATTTTTTATTTTCAAATTCCTACATTCACATGATGAGGATTTGTTTTCTCAAGAAAATGAATCCAAGATGACCTGAATCGGTCCAACGGTGCTCTGAAATCCTTACGACACATGATTTTGAAAAAGAAAAATATTTTCATGTGAAATGAACTTTGGTTACGAAATAAATTGATTTCGGACTATGATAATTTCTCGAAAAGTTGCTGTACTGGTCCCCTTAAATGAAAAATAGCTACTTTTCCTGGTTTTTCGACTCCCCGTCAATTTGCCATCAAAAGTAGTAATTTGTCGGCGATATGTGGTAAAATGTGATACATGTTTTCTATCAGTGCAGAGCCTAGGTTTAGAAATCACATAAGTCGGTATGTTTCAAAAGAATCACAGAGAATCTTCGAGAATCACCACGGCTCACTATAATTCTGGGCAAGTTTGAGCGAGCCTGAGAGATTCAAAGTCTTATTGAGTCGGAATCAGTTGGAATCAGCCAATAGGTCCTTTCGTTTTACAAATCGAGGGCTGTCCCGGATTGCCCCGAGGTGCCCTTCAAATGTTCGTTTATCCGGAAGTGCTACCGTGCTATACCGAGCCGCACTGTCCGTTTAGTTGTGGTAACGAGTGCTGTTCGTTGTTTCCCGGATTTTAATTGTATTTTGAGGTCAGGAAAGTTAGGAAGGCTGCTTAGGAAGGCTGCTATGTCGCAGAAAAAATCAAATGTTAGTATATGGGGAGTTCCATACGGAAACGGATATTCGTTGTCCACTACCCCTTCGATTTTTTTCTTACTTGGTGAGTTTGAAGGTATAGTCGAAAGAAAAATTCCTCTCAATCATAAAAATTCTACGTTGCACAGATTTCGAAAAACAGCGGAGTCAAAATTTGTGCATCTCTCTTTTGAAACCGCTGCAGTTCCTAATCGACTCACGGTATCGCAAAAGTCTGAAGGGATAAAAATTGCGTGATTCAACGCAGTTTTGGAAGATCCTAGAGAATCATTTAAATTTTTAAGATTTCATGTCAAAAACTGAAAAAGTAGTCGAAAAATCAGATTTTGAGTTCGTTCCCCAAACTTTTTTGGGCTCAAATTTTTATCGTGAATGCGGCGGTCCATATCCCAAATATTCACGCCAAAAAAAGTTGGGGCACGCAAGTGGTTCTAAAGATATGAATTTTTCAAAGTCGTTCCGCGCCCAATTAGTCCAGTCAAAATGATCTAAAGTGAGTCGTGCTCTTATATTTTACCTAAACTATGTCGACGAAATGCCGACGCAGGCTCTTTATCTCGGGCGTTTAGGAATGAATCCTCGGGCCTACTTAATATATTTTAAGAATTATGGGAGAAGGTTCAATTCAATTTATATTAAATATATAAACAATGCATTTATTGAAGTAACATCTTAATGTAGTTTATTCGTTATAATTAAAAATAAAGTTTAAAATCTAATGTATGTTTGCAATTACCTTGCTTGCCTCTTTTGAGGACTTTTATAAGAGTCTTTAACTCGTAAAACCTCTACCGGCGGTCAACTATGAATTTACTTATATCTATACTAAATCTAATAATTCTGTATTGAGTTGTCGATCATGACTTTATCTTAATGACTAACACCTATACTATATCTAATAACCCTTTATGAATTATCAATTGTGACTGTACCTTAATGACTAACATCTATGCTAAATGTAATAACTCTTTAGGAGTTGCTTTTGCCTATGCCTAATGTAGGACTTTTACATGAGTATTTAACCCCGGAAACTATCTTGATATATTGAGAAGTTAATGCCTATCCTATTGACGTGATTATAATTGATTTTAATTTATATTTGATTTTATGTGATATTATAAAAAGAGTTGATTGGCTAAAAGAAATAATGAGTTGACTGATTCTAATCCACCAGTTGTATCTGAGAAGTACGAGTAGGACAGGTAGTGCGCCGAAGCAACACCACTAGCTAACCACTAAGTTCCCAAACGAGACTGTGTTATTAAAAAGAAATAGATATGCCAGCACACGAGGACAGGCAGGGAGGACGATTCAACCCCGCTAGCTACGCAGTCTGCTATATCTAGAAAGATAGCTTTTTATTCTCTGATTAAATGATAATTTATTCCCGAACATATATAATTCCCGTAGTTACTTTGTTAGCGAGAAAGATTTTAGAGAATATGGCGCTTGGCGATAGTCGACCGCGCCGTGGTAGATGGGCGTCTATAGTAGTTGACCGCGCTGGTGGCAGATGGCGCGCGCGCTATCCATCTATATTGCCTATTTGACGGGGTCGTGAAATTGCCACGCTACAAAAGTGAAGACTTTTTGAGGGGTAGATAATTGATTTTTTAGGTGAAGGTAGGTGAATAGATACTGAATGATACCCCAACGAAATTTTTGCTCCCCGCCCCCGGCGACCCTTAGAAACAGGGGATGAAATGTTTAGAATCTCGATATCTCGAAGACTAACGTCTTGATCGTAAAATGTTCCGAACGAAAGTTGTTCTGAATCAAATTATACACAAAAAGTTATATCATGTTCAATCCCGTATTTCTACAAATAAGCGCGCTAAACCAATGTAAAGATTCGGGGTTGACGCGTGAACAGTATAACTTCTAAACATCGTAACCCTGACGGCTTTTGACCAACGTATAACGTCGGTATATCAACCGTGAACACGTGGTATTGGTATAAACAGAGTAACCGCACCATAGTAAAACTGTGTGTTGTAGGAATAAATACCGTATTTTTGAGCTCGGATGCATACCGTCTATACACCGTAGGTAATCACTAATAATACGGTATTGAAGCGGAATGTTCACAGTCGTAATGGCAGATGAGGTACGCACGAACAGAGTATGAGTCACGTATGTAAATCATATATAAACGGTGTTTTTTCTCGAAACATACGGTATGTATCGAGTTCCATGACGGTATTTTTACTCCAAAAATACCGTATGTATCCAGTTGTACGACGGTATTTTTTTACCAAAAATACGGTACTATGTACCTTAGTTATATGACGGTATTTCTGCTCACAAGTTATTTTTCCAAAGGATCTAGATATTTTTCGGATAATTCATAAACGTATAACACATCTAAGCGTATAAAGCGTATAACACTGTACGCGCCTTGGAATGAAATCCTGAACAATGTTGTAAAAAAAAATGTGGAAAATATTTTGGGTATATTGGGATTCTGTACTGCAATAATTTCAAACAGCAATTTGATTATCAGTATAAAAATAATATTTATTATGTGAAAATAACGTGAATGAAAATGAATAAATAATAATAAATTTATATCATATTATTTATATATATATAAACCTCACCAATGAAATAATAATATTTTAATTGTCAATAATATATATATTATTTATATAAAAATCCTACTAATTCAGCGAAACAAAAGTATATGAAATTTATGACTCATGAAATACGTTAAAACCGTTATGGTAGTTCTCCAGCAGGACCATAAGCGTCGCGGCGTTCGCTCCGCCATGCGTTGACCTGTCAAAGCGGTATACTCGTTCGCACGTATTAGCATAGTTACTCAGCTTTGTGTTGAAATCAGTCGTCAAAAAAATTGGTGAAACTTCCTTGACTCTCGTGTGTATGTAGCTTTCATCTCTGACGTTACGTAAAGCCGTTGTACAATGCCTCGATATACCCGCGTTGGAATACGATGAAAAGTTAGAGACATAACCTAGAAAATAGTAGGTACATTCCGCAGCGTGTTAATAATTTTCAGAAGGTTGGTGACTACATCGAAGGAGTGTGTGCTGGAGACGAGCGATACAACGGGACATGTGGTGATCCCGGAAGAAAGCGTCAAAGTACCGAGCTCGTTCCAGTCACCACGGAAGGTCTTATAACGTGTTCTGATGGATTATTAAATCTTAATATTATTGAAAATTGGGTGAAATCTTTTATTGAAATTAAGCAGGTACCATGGATGATGTGAGAGGGCAAATGTACTCGAAACGCACCGAGTATGCGGCTGCTGAATTATCGAGGCCGCCTCCGACGATATTACTTCGTCGTGCGAGGCATGGAAGACCGTGATGCTACGGACGGTAAAATGCAGTTGTTCCCAACTAGTGTTGCAACTCACCAATTACATTTTTAATTAAATTACTCATTAGCGAAGAAAGTGAATTATTGTAATTTCCTGTCATCAATAAATACCATGTACAGAATAGTCCGATATATGTCTTGCTCAGAAAAGAGCGACGCTTTGGTACTGTTACGTGCGCAACTTTCAGTATACCTAAATCTCTAAAAATCTTTTTCATTAATTCACTAATTTCATAAATTCACTTTTTCTGTTATAATTAATTCTTTCATTCTCATATCGAATATTTTTGAAACCGAATAAATATTCATTTCATTTCTAAACAGTGAGCAGTGAGCTCTCGTTTTATTTTCAAACGTGATTTGGAGTCCAAGAGCGAGTCGCAGTGGAAACACAATATTTAATTGTAACTAATATTTATTCCTTCCTGAAATGGCTTATAAGTCACGTAGGTGACTTTTGCCATTTTTATATTTGCTAATTCGAACTTTATCGCCGACCTTAAATTTACGTTTTCGTTTGCTCATTTTTATTTCACGCGGTTTATACACTCCTCGATACAGTTGTTTCTCATTAGTCGTAGTTATATCTTTCGGCTTCATTCCAATCGTGCGATGTTTGGTGTTGTTATACGATGCAATCAAATCTGGTAGAATACTAGTCCACTTACAAGAACCTTGAAGTGTGAACTGTTTTCACATTTTATTTTTCAGTGTACGATTGCAGATTTCATTGCAGCTGTTACATCTTTGGCATTTTTACTCTTGACTGGCACGGCCCACGCAAATTTGGAAAATATATCAATCACTGTGAGCAAAAATTTCGAGCCCTTGTTGACGGATGAGTATGCGGACATATCGACAAGTCCGGCTTGCCAGGTTTCATCCAGACCGCGTATATCGACATAACGCTGTGGATAATTATGTCGGGCGGGTCTATGAAGTTCGCTCGCTATTACCGACTTCATGCTCGTGCATTTGCATTTGCACCTACTTTTAGTTTATTTATTTTGATTGTTGTTCAACGAGTTAGCCGGAATCGGAATTCCGCGGGTGTAGTGCTGGATGATCCTGTGTAAATGCCATCACACTTTCCGCCGCCAATTCATAAGCCTCGACAGTTTCCATAGCAATAGCTTCTTCTCATTCTATAGCCGCGGCATCCTCACGTGGTGCCATCCTCATCTTCCGTCCTAGCCGCTTGATGACATCTGTCACTATTCGAAGATCTGATGGTATAAGGGCAGCTTCCGCGACTTCCAGCATTTGTATCATCCAAAAAGGGTTGTCCACTAAGTCCGACAATGTCATGATTTGCATGACTATCGGCATGTCAAGTATACCGATAATATTACGTAGAACTGTCGTCACTTCCTGCTCAGTATGCATTCCCTTGACTCGATGGTACCAATCACGCATACGCGTCGTAATAACTTCCGGCCTTGTATTATCGAGTTACCGTATCACCATCAGGATTAAACCCTTCACGGTTGATATGATACGTTTATCCTCAACACGATTCATCGCAAAAAATATCCTTCAAAATAAATTCAAACAAAAGAAAAATAAGGACTTGTCCAGAATTTTCTCGAAGCTCAAACTTGTTCGCTTGGTAACAATGCCTTTCACGAATGAAAAAACAAACGCAACAGTAATTGTTTAACCACTCGAAATGGGAAGATCACAACCAGCAGAGTCTTCCCTACTGAATAGTTTTTCAAACTGATAAAATGACACACTTTTGGCGAGTCTATATATGTTATGCTTGGTACCCTGCTCATCCCCACTCAGTGTAAATGAACCAATCGTTGATGTTACCACCACCCGCCAACCCTTGACCATTTTTGCCTACCTGAAACACTGTCACTATACATCGACCTGATTGACGTCACCTTCATATTGCTTTTTACCCGACCGCCCCTTACGCACCTGCATGCACTTCGCCTTCAACCCCCAATCACACCTCTGCATTCAAGACAAAAGAATGTACGCTCGCACGTTCGCAAGGGTAGCCGAAGCGTGAACTTGAAAATGGTCGCTTCTCCTTATCCTCTAGCGAATAGTAAAACTTCACCAGGTAGTGGGGGTTTTTCTCGAAATATTAAGGGGTCTATAAGCAACTACACCAGTAGTTGCAGATAGACCGTGCTTGCAATAGTGAACATCAGTTACTCTGCATCAATACTCTTCAGTGTCTGAATCAAAATTTCATCATGTTTAACCCTCAAACTGTGCGTGCATTGCAAAAACCTCATTCGGTTGATAAACCACTCATAATTGACCCTCTGCGACCAACCAGGCGGATGTTGCTATCAACCACATATGGAATAAACCCTTCGTTTTCCACGACAGTCTCGGTTGGATATTCTTTAGTCGGAGAACGTTTCGAACCTATTGTGCAGTTCTGTGACCAAGGTGGAAATATTATCGCGATGAGAACTGACATTTGGTGGAACTTTTTGACAATCGAGAGCAAAATCAACACATACTTCGCTAAACCAACGACCACAGCCTATACTCCAGCCGTTTCTATCGATACTACACCCGTAGATGTGAAGGGTTATACCGTTTCGTTCATCTTGGCTCACGGTTCGAGAGCCATCAAGCTAACAGAACCAGCTGGGCAGTGGAAAAAGGAAGAAGATCGAGACACAGAAGATGAGGCATCTACTTGCAACTCCCTCAGTCTTAAGAAACGGAAGCTGTACTTGCCGTCCATCGTGCTGCAGAAATCATCGATCGATGGACTAAACGCCATAATTCCGTGCGTCTGTAATCATTTATGTCGTCTATCAGAACATATGGTTGCTGTGAACAAACTAAAAGACGAAATGGTAAGGAAACTCTCTACATTGGCAAATGCGTTTGGCTTTACGGATACTCCTCTTCATTGTTTCACAAAGCTTGTCTTGAAAGATATTGACGAGCGGCTGGAAGGGATAGAGTCGAGTTTGAAACCGAATATTGATACGAATATGTATAAAATTGTTTTGCTTCAACTAAAAGCTCTATTCGCTCTTGACATATCCGAGGAAATTAAAGGATGCATGGATTCAGCATATAGTGTATACCCACGCTGAGCATTTAGCATGTATTGCATTTCTGTGATCATATGCAAGACTTTGAAACGACGTCTAGTTTGTTATAAGAAACAACGATTCTTAACCTTTCTCTAGAAGAGGCCTTTATTATCAACATGATTAGCTGTAATTTTTATACGCAATACTTTAAAATAAATCTTAGTTACCATAAGCTTGAACTTTTTCTAGTAAATATAGGTTTGAATCTTTACCTCTATAAATATTAAGGGTAGGAGATACTGAAAACGGCCCATCTGAACCAATTGCTATTTTCAAATGAGGTTTAACACACATGTTTGCCATCTCAAAACATAGACATTGTGCAAATTTCAAGTCATTTGAAACAATAAGTACAGAGTTACTCCTCATAATGCGCCTGAAATAGCCTTTATTCGAAAACCTCCCATGCGTCTTAATTATTCTTGAATCTTGCTGGGCTTGAACACACATGTTTTAGGCTCCGTAAGCCACAAACCCACGTCGGTTTTTAGAGATAGCTACGATACTTTGATTTTGACACTTTTTTTTATGAAAAAAAAAAAATATAATTTCTATTTTTTTTTTCTAAAATCCGTAATTTTGTCTCGATTTTCAAAATCCGACGTGGGTTTGTAGCTAGTGTGTGTAGGAATGCACCCTGAAAATTGCAGAAGTCTTCGACAAAAATTAAGACGCATGGGACTTTTTCAATCGTCAAAAACATAGTTCTGAGATAAATCGCTTTGAAGTTTTTTTTCAAATTATTCACAAAATTCAAGATTTTCATTACTGCATGAACCAAACTAGTTTCAGACGAGATTGCCAATAGTTTTGAAGCATATTACGTTTAAAAAAAAATAGCTTCTATATTATTTGAGTGGAATTCACATTTTCGTCGTGCATTTCAGAAATTACTATTTCGAGGAAGTTGGAATCAATTATGAAGGATATAAATTATCTCAACTTGAAAAAAATTGAACATATCATATTTCAGCAGTTCGGTTGATATAAACTTGGTCTCGACGAGTGTGGGAACTTCGACCTGCGGGTAGCGAATCGTGCGGTTGATATCTTGTAAATCTGGTTCTGTAAAATGAATACAAACGTTTAGAAGAATGATGCTTTGCTATATGAATCTCAATACTCATCTTTGGTGAAGTGTGTGCCAAAAACTTCAATATGATTCCGAACCATAGAAAAAGCACATTTTGGAGTTGTTGTTTTATCCAAGCGCTTTGAACCACACGTCGATCATCATACTGACAGCCTTACAGGAACCATTTCTGTAAATAGAAATATCAGAGTGAGACAAAATAATAATCATTCTTTGGGACAAATTTTATACATATCTTTTTTTCAAATGAGTCTCAAAACTTTTGGGTGTCCAACATAATTTTGCTAAAGCAGTTTTTACTTCATTGCAGGAGGCCTCACATCAAAAACTTCTGTTTCCCGAAGGCTATTCCTAGAAAGTAAAAACAAAAATTATAAATGGAAATGTGCATAATGAGATAAATATAGATATTAGGTATACTTAGGTATTGGGTTCTTATCTTTCAAGGTTCAGTGAGACTCCTACGACTTGCTCGCTGAAAATGAATCAAGATTATTAGTACATCGCACCGGCACGTTACTACTACAACTATAGCACCATCGTATCATTACACAAGCACTATGGTATATTTCAAATCACACAAAAAATAACTACTCTAAACTGCATTGCACTAGTTCGACTCCAACTTCTAATTCACTCACACTCTGGGATATTGGTAACTACATAAATATCATCACTATTTCATATTTCTATTGCACTAACACCACTCTGAAATATTTTCTACACAGTACACTAATTCACGCCAAACCTGCTTCTAGAATTCACCTGCTGCGTAATCCTTTGCTTCTTTCGCTCCTCCTGCTTTCGTAGCAATTTTCTTCTTATCTTTTTGTTTCGATCGTCTAACTTTCCTATTCTCCACAGCTTCAGCTTCTCCAGCCAATTTTCGTTTCCTGTCCCGTTGTCTAGAGATTATCTGTCCTGATGGTCCCGCTTCTTCTCCTCTAATTGCTGCTTTCATGATTTTTGTCCTTCCGATCCCGTTGTTGTACTCCGCCACTGCGTTGACCACTGCTAGATGTAAACGCTTCTTCGAAACAAACACTTCTTTGACACACTTCCTCCATATCAAACTGTTGAGGCACTCATTTGCATTTTGCGTTCTTCCTCGGGCACATCGCAGTAAGAGTTCGTCACTCGTGAGTCGTTCGTAGATGGGCTTCAGATTTTCAACCACTTTCTCGTTCAGAATCAACTTCATGTCCTTATGGCGTCCTGGTTCTTCTTGTTTGGCGGTTGCTCTATTGTAGAAACACCACGATTTCGTCCCAGTTGGGCAATGTGTGTGTTGTGGTCTCTCGTCTGTTGATGAGGCATGATGGAGTGTAGCGTAAATAGCTCTCTTCATTCCCTCGATGTCATCCAAATGCTCTACGATTCCTCTTCTATAGTATTTCGTCAATGTGTCGATCTTTGTCACCGTCAGTGCTCCAGTAACTTTTCCACCCAGCTTTTTATCTTGAGACAGCTTACGAAGTGCTGTTCCTAGCCTTTTGGCGACATGGTTGACGCATTCTTCCTTCTCGACAGGAGTATCACCATAAGGTGCAATCTCTCTCAGGCGTAACCATGTTCTCGCATCCCCGTCAGACACCAAGGTGGTAAATCTCATTTGGTTCTTCTCGATGGATCTTGACCAAATTTTTTCCGCTGCCCTCACCTCCATTGAGCCTGATGCGCCGATGAAGTTTTGGTTGCACTCGCCGCTTGATTTATGTCCCTCCAGCCAGAGAGCAAAATCAGGGGAATCTTCGCCAAGTTCGACACGACTCACAATACACATTTGACAATACTTGGAAAGTATTTCAAAGTCTATTACAAGTCCTGTAACGACATCTATGGCGATTCCAATTCCGTACATAGACTGGTGACCTCGCTTCTGCCATGTACCATCGAAGGTGACTGTAATATCTATAACAGCCTGATCTCGCAACTCTGGCTGTAAAGCGACATGAGCATTGCGGATCTTTTCCCTTGCCTCATCTAAAACTTGCGCCTCAAGCTTATGGGCTTCCTGTGACAGGGATTGCAGGTGTTGTTGGTAAGAACGAGCGGTCATGACGGGGAGATCTGTGGCAATGCATAATTTTTCCAGCGCTCCATATCCCAATCCGACAGATGTGATTCCGTCAACCATATTTCGGTTTACTGCAAAAGGCGGCCTCGAACTCTCTTCATTCTTGATACGTGGACTTGAATAAGTATCACCAAGCACAAAACCACACGCGTCACACTTCAATAATAATTTCACACTGAAACCATGACGATCACGCACTTGCACAAACACTTCTTGCCTTTCACAGTTAGTACACTTCACGTTTTTCACCAAATTCTGTAAGCACGAGGAATAAATTAGCAAAAAATCACCTGCTTCAACAGGTGGATTTGGATCGGGATGAGGAATAAGGTTAGGGTCGTTGGGATCGTTCGGCTCTATCTGCTCCTCTGCGATTACTGCCCGATTTCCGGACAGAATCTTCCGAGCATCTATCGCCCGCTGCTGCCTCACGTTACTGCGTCCTTTAGACTTTCGAAAACGTCGACTGGATTGATACATTTTTTCAACACACAAGTTATTTACCAGAGTACACGTGGATTTCGCTTGTAATGCTCGGACTTGTTCATATGTTTACGAAACACGAGTGCCATCTCGCGCCTTTGGGGTATGTTTACGAAACACGAGTGCCATCTCGCGCCATCGAGAAAAATTACAGATTTAGGAAATACATTAGCTGTGTTCGCGTTACCTACACTTTCTACACTTTTACTAGATTTTACACTTTTCACTAGAAATCCACACCTGTTATTGGACGAGCGTAAAAAGTGTAAGAAAAGTGTAGAAAGTGTAGCTATCGCGAACACAGCTATTACTAGCAGCATTTCATGTAAAACACCTTAGTATCGTAGCTCGATGGAAAAATGCATCTCAAGTTACTTTTTTTTACAAATTGAAAAAACAATAACCGAAATATAGGGAAATTGAAAACTCCTGCTGGAACATAATACGCTTTATTGAGTGAACGGGGCTTAATAATTTTTTTTTCGGTTCAAGGATTTATGTACGTCAAGATAAGGGTTCAAAGAACACTTTTCCGTAAAAAACCGGAAATCGATTTTTTTGAAATTTTTACACTAAAATTTCAGTATCTCCTACCCTTAAGAACAAACATTCAATTCAAATCCAAACCGTTTCTTTTATTATATTTAGAATCAGTGCAAAGACTATTCCAAATTCCGGTTTAATATATTTGTTTAATTCAAGTTTTATCAATTATTAGACTCAGTTTTGAACAATTAACATTCGCTGTGCAATAGAACATTTAATACGATTTAAAACAACTCCTAAATCTTCCGTTCAATAAAATCAACCGCCGGATTCAAAGGCTACGAGGTTCCTACGAAGGTGAGGGCGGCTAATTATCCAACATCCAAAAATTAGTCCCATGCTACATCAGGTCAACCAAAGATAAGTCTCTACGAATCGCTCACAAGCAATTGCTCACTCTATTATGTTTTATATTATATTACTCGTCGTTCTCCAGAATTCTTTAATTTTATAATACCTACTATTCATTCGTCCAACTACGATTTTCTTAAATGTGTAACTTAGCAATGGGAATATCGTCAGGCCAATACTAAACGGTATTTCGGGTAAAACCCTAGCCAAGTACGAGACCACCCATTGAGCAGTATTATTCTTTATAACCATAGTTGGGCGACAATATACAGTTATATATATTTATGTGCATGTGTTAACAATAGTATTTTTACCTGGGTATTTTAACCACCCTCAAGTGAGACAAGATTGGTATTCTCGGAAAGTTAATAACCAAACTGGGATAATCCATAAAATTCCGGGTTCGCCCTGACCCTAGTTTGTGTTTCTTATTAACCACCATAAGGTTTATTTGAGTCAATATTACAGTTCGGATTGAACTACTCGAAACTCGTGAATACCGATTTTGACTCACCAAGATTATACAATATACCACATACTAAATTGGTGACTGCATGTATAACATACTACCTAAAGTTCGTATTATTTAGAACTATACCATAATAGATATAAATTCGATATCATATAATCAGATAGAGAGAGAAAGAGAGCTCCAATGCTTATTATTCTTTATTATTATTTCAAATAACTCGTTATATTACACCTTAGACCAAATATTATTTCTTATCATTAACGTGAGAATCGTGAACAGGCTTTTCTTCATTTACAAGAACAGTTTAATAACAGTTCTTTTCTAAAGTAACAAGCCTCTACGATCCCCACGTCGGTGACCGATATTACATCTTTATATTTTATTTTATTGTTTTGATATTTTATTATTTTATGTTATTCATTTCCTTCAAGCGACGGTTGATGTTAGTCGCCTGAACATATATCATTCATTTACCAATCGTTCAAGAATATATTATCGATTTTACCAGTCAATTCTCATTATCATTTGAATCACCCTTAGCATTCATTATCCTTATTATTATTATTATTTTATTATTATTATTATTCTATATTATTTAGCCTCTATAACTATTTAAACAATTCAATTGAGACCTGTATAGGACTAAACGGTAACGAATCCTATTTACCGGTCTATCGAAAGGTAGATCTTTTTCTTAGTATTTTTTATTTACTATTATTATTGTGTATGCGACGGACGGCCGAATTCTAATAGTTGACAGGTTCTCGCTTGTCGATCAAACCGTTAGGGCTCAAACCACACTACCTATACCGACCGTCACAGTACGAAGGCAAACAGGGAATCTCCTTTAGAAATCATGCTATCCCGACGTTGGTTGAGATCTGCTGAAGAGCTCTATTTCTCAATGAAATTCGCTACATGTCTTCTGCCGCCAAGGCGTCGCTGTCTCGCACTTCCCGATTTTTTTTATTGAATTTTTTTTTCAGGTATGGATGCGGTTCGAATAGGGTATTGATGTGGTATGAATGTGGTGAGAATACGGTATGAATGTGGTAAGAATACGGTATGAATGTGGTGAAAATACGGTATGGATGTGGTGAGAATACGGTATGGATATGGTGAGAATACGGTATGAATGTGGTGAGAATACGGTATCGAAACCGTCGCACTACGGTACACATACTGCGGTCAAACCTAATTTTTTGAAGGGACCAGGAAATTTGTCGGTTCACACAGGGTACGGTAACGGTGTTCATACCGTATGAAAACTGTGTTCAGTACCCGTGAATACGGTAGAAGTGCCGGTAAAATACGGTATGCAGAAAGGCGCAAATATACTGTATTTCTGAAGTGATTACCCGTGGTAAATCCGGAAATATACCGTTTAATATCGGTATATAAACCTTCTCACAACCTTGCGCAAAAGTCGTCAGGGTAAGAATTAATAGAAATTAGTTTTTCACCACACCTGCACGGAAAGTACGACTTTCGCTCCCTTGCATGAGCGGGAAGTCGTTCTTTCCGATGCAGGGGGTGGTGAAATAGTATATTACTCACCTAGGGAGGGAAAGTAGGCTAACCCAAACTGCGTGTGAGATTGACACCCGAGCCAAAGGCGAGGGTGACAAAAACGCAGTTTGGGATGGCCTTTTTCACTCCCGTGTGAGGTATACTATTTTTCACCACCCCCTGCATCGGAAAGAACGACTTCCCGCTCACGCAAGGGAGCGAAAGTCGTACTTTCCGTGCAGGTGTGGTGAAAAATAGTATACCTCACACGGGAGTGAAAAAGGCCATCCCAAACTGCGTTTTTGTCACCCTCGCCTTCGGCTCGGGTGTCAATCTCACACGCAGTTTGGGTTAGCCTACTTTCCCTCCCTAGGTGAGTAATATACTATATTTCCCCGTTTTCTTAGACATATATCGAATCGGTATGAGCTGCGCTGTATTTTCATATGAATATTTCGTTCTCCGAAGCTTCCGTTATTGGTGAATCATGGATTTTTATAAGCATCAAACCAGACAACTAACTAGTGGCGCACCACTGGAAGAGAGAGACAAGCTATATGTAAAAATACAGAGAAACTTATTCCGATTTGATATATCCCGGGAACAAATGGGTCGTATATGATCATATATGTTCAAGTATGATCATACATGAACTCAGATATGATCATACATGATCATACATGAGCTTAGATATGATCATACATGATCATGTATGAGCTCAGATATGATCGTACATGGTCATATATGATCGGATCTAAAGCTGTAGTGAAGGATCATCATTAAAAAAATACTCAGATATGATCATATCTATTCATGTATGTTTATATATGAGCTCATATATGACGTCATGTATGATCATATCTGCAGCTGTATACGGAAAAAATGCTCAGATATGATCACATCTATCCATATATGATTATATATCAGCTCATATATGACGTTATGTATGATCATGCATGATTATGTATGAAAATATCTGCAGTTGTATATACGGAAAAAATGCCCACATATGATCATATCTGTTGAGAAAAAAATGAAATAAAAATATATATTGTAACATTGCATGTTACCACAGACTCCTTACCCCTTGGACGACCTTAGCGGAGTGTCTGATTTTTGGAATGAATGATTAGGGTGGCCCTGAGGCCTGGCAATAATTCCGAGAGACGACCGTGACCGACTCAAATCTGTAGAACTTCTTATTTATTCTTTTGTTTTCTTTACGCATTTTCTCTGGCATGTGGGAGACGAGGCCTAGACGAAGGCGACCAGTTACTCCGAAACCACGGGTAGACGCACCTACGACGCCCAAAATCGACCAGAAGGATCCCTGCCAAAGAACACCACCGAAGCTCGAGGAGGTAGTACTGGCCAGGCTACCTCCACCGCCGGAATAGAGGACACGGGGGGAATGCCGAAGGCATTCCGCAACGAGGGATATCGGTGGCGGAAGAGATTCCCGCCGCCTAGAAGAGCCTGCAACCCGTGTTCCTTTGAAGGAATGAGCTACAACCACCGCGGTGGATTTTGAATATTCGCGCGTAGCGAAAATAGGGATCTTTCGGTCGATGGGAAATCAATAGTCGATCGCCTGATATGTGCGCTAAGTACCGGCGCCATGCGGTCTACTCACTCTGCGTTAGACTAGCGACCTGATCACTCGTGTGACAAATACTGGTAGCGATTCTCAAGCGATTACTTTCATTTTCTTTTGCGTTCAACCTCGTGGGTTCACTAGTTTTGCTAATTTTGAGATTTTGTTGAGTGAGTGTGTGAGGAGCCGAGAGAGTATTCCCGAGGGAATCTTAGCCCGAGTGATGGACTGGGTCCGAGAACGAGGGCAGTTCATGGCATGGCTGGAAGACGGTAAGCGTTAGCCATTCTTACTCTGGATAATTCGCATCCGGCAACGGCTATCCGCCATATTGCCATAGATCAAGCCACGAGGCTAATTAACATTTTTTTGGGATCGAATTAAGCCGATCTCCGAAGGGTAGGCCGTCACCAGTGTCCCTTTGCCTTAGATTTTGTAGTTCGAGTCTTTATATTTTGGAGTAATTATTCGCGTAATTAATAATTTAGTCAAGTGCGTACCTGTAGTACACGAGTACGACAGAGACAGAACGAGCCGGTCACTGTCGCTCTCTCTTCCTCCTGCGGGGAGAGACGTAAAGGGTTCTTCGCGTTAGAATTTCGGGTTCTTTATTTAATTTGCGTAGTTAAGAAATTCAATAAATTATCCGCAGAGTTAGTTTAAGTTAGTAGTAGGAAACGTTTGTAAATAGTTTGTAAATATTTGGTAAATAATAAGCTTTTCGGAGTAATTCGATAACGAGAGACTTCGTCTCTCGGAGACGAGCTAGTCGTCGTAGTACGACCTAAGACTGAGTAACTCATAATTAGTTATTATTTTATCGTTATTAATTAGTCACCAATTCGGCTCGTAGCCTATATTTAATAAATTAGTAATTTAGGTAGTATTGTCCAGCGAGGACTTGATTTGACGAGTTCTATATTATTTGCTGCATGACTTCTTTTTATTTGTTATTGCTCTCCTACGTGGAAGCTAGTAGTTTAATTTTTATTGTAAAACTCGCCAAACGTGGCCAGGTCAATCTTACACGACCTGTAGTCGATTTATACCCGCTGGGGAGTACCCCCGGGTACTAGTATTATTATTTCTATATTTTTTTTATATACCATTTTTCTTGAATAAATTTTATTTTCTTTGTTAAATTCAAATTCACCGAGTCGTTAATACGTTCTACTAATCCTTCAATTAATCCCGACCCCTCTCCGCGGTACTGACGCTAGCCGGCGCTCAAGTATCGGTAGTTTGTTTTTTTTATTAGTAAGATTTTCAGAAATTGGCGATTATAAGCCTGGCGCCCAACATCTTTGTTTTATTATTAATTTTCAGTTGGCCAATTGTCGAGTGGACGGTTCTCAGACTAGCTTTCCGGTCTGGTCTGAGGACCAGGAAAAATCCACGTCGCAAATTGGCGCCCAACGTGGGGCCTTTCTAATTAGGTTTTTCAAAAAAAGGCGTCATAAATTTTAGTTAGTTAAATAATTATTACTAGTTTAGGTAACGGCTTCGCTGTTGCTAAGGAGAGAAAGGTCAGCGGTTTGTTTTTCTCTATTAACCGGAGAAGGATTAGCAGCGTGTACGCTCGAAGCGACTCTGCGTCGTAGCCGTACGGCGTAGAATCTTTTGTTGATTTCGCGTTTGAATTTTATATCTTATTTTCATAGTCTTCGTAGCGAGTTTTTAGGTAAAAATTATTCATTTCCTTTGGAGGAATACTAACTCTCGAGAGTTCATACGTTTTGGAGTAGGGTATTTTTCGTCATTTAGTCGCGTTTTCCCCGTTAGAGGGGAAAACTGGAAAATAACCGTGCTAAAGCACGTGATATGCACCGGGACACTGGAAACGGACCCTAAACTTAATAATAAGACCTAATCGCAATTATATTACATCTGCTTGCTATTTCATTGGTTTTTTTTGTTTTTTTTTGTGTAATAATCTTGTGCCTGACTTGTGGTGGTGGATATACTGTCCTATAGGTGGAAAAATAGCGGCGGACCGCATTAAAAACGGTACAGGGTACTAGCGGAGTCCCACCCTAGAAACGCCGGGAGGAAAACATTAAATTTTACAAATCAAACACCCGGTATAGCTAGCTAGCGAGATTATTGTTCTATGTCCAACGGTCAAATAATTCTATAGTTCGTGTTTCGAGACAACATCCTATAGGCAGCGGGAGGACAAAGTCCAAAGTACAGCGGACTCGTAACCTACCCCCGCACCGAGGGGACTATCTACGCGTTGTCAACTCAAATCGACTCGACGCTCATAGGTGTCGCGTATATTCGAATTTTGAATTTCGTACGTAGCGGTGGTGCTCAGGTGTGGGTTCTGATACCTACTATAGCACAACAGCTGTTCGGGATATAGGTCAACCTCGGCGAATAGACTCGTCGGGACTGTACAGTACGACCCCATAATTATGTTCTGAGTTAAATATTTTCTTTCGGGTTCGCGTTCGAGTTCGAGTTCGAGTTAGCGTGTGCTTACAAGTTGCATTGAGCGGTATTAAATTTTTGTTATGCACCGGAAAGTGCAGTAAGTTAATAAGAAAAGAGCATTTTTTTTCTTCATCTAATATTTCGGGAAAAGTCTTTTGCTTCTTCTCCTTTTTTTTTTGGGGAAAACTTCGTATTTCGTCTTTATTCTTCACTTATAATTTCGAGGAAAATTTTTTTTTCTTTTTCTCCTTTTTTTTTGTGGAGTTTCAAAATTTTTTTTTCTTTTTTTTGCAATTTTTTTTTTTGGTTGAGTTTCGGAAATATTTTTTTTTTTCCTCTCATCCTATCTCTTTCGCGTTCGGGAAAATTTTTTCTTCGTGTTCCTCTTCTTCGTATTTCGGGAAGATTTCTTTTTGCGTTTGGGATTTCGAGTGAAGATCAAAAGTTTGAGTACGATTTTTTTTGCGTTTCAAAAATTTTTTTTCTCTCTTTTTCTTTTTTTTCTCTCGCTAGTGCAAATTTCAAAGTTTCGGGTTAGCGTGAGATAAAATTCTCTTTTCTCTTCACGGTTCGGGAAATATTTTTTTTTGGGGTTGGAGTATCAAAATTTTTGTTTCTCTTTCTCTCCTTCGCGTTTCGAGTAAGTTTTTTTTTGAGTTCGAGTCACGGAGGTTCGTTTGCGTGAGGTCGACCGAGTTTTAGAGTCTGCATCGAGTCATGGCGACCAAAGATACCCCGTACGGAGAAGCGTTATGGAATCTAACTCACGCGGAGTTATCCCAATTGCTGGACTCGCTACATGTGAGTACCAGTGGCTCAATTATTGAGCTACGGGATAGATACGTGCGACATTGGCGACGACGTCAAGGCGAGCGTACGATCCCGTGGGAACCGGAAGACGAAGGTATCTTCACCTCAGGTGGAGGGGTACTACCGAGTACTAGCCACGACCGAGTCCTAACTCCGGTTCGAACCGAGCGGAGTGTCCTCTCAGACAACGCAGCGCGAACAGGGGGTAGCCAGGAACGGCTATCGACTCCCCAACATCCTAGAGTATCGTTTGCAACGAATTTTGAGTCGCACCCGGTAACCTCAACGACCACGAGCATTACATATTCGGTAGCTCAACCGATTATGTCGACAATAGTCGAGCCGAGACCCGCGTCTAGTCCTCCGAGGACACCAACCAGACGGGCACAAATACGCGGCGTTCCCGATGCACACGACGCGTATCGAAATTTTTATAGCGATTACGCGGCACTCCTCGAAATCCTACAAGAGGAGGCACCCGAAGCGATGCCTCGCCGATCGACGGCTCACCCGGGAGTCCTAGCTGAATACGGTCGCGAGTACCAACGAGCGACTCAAGCGGAAATCGGGCGAGAAACGAGACCGGAACAGCGGGAAATCGAGGAGGAATACCTCCGACAGGGTATACTAGCCGCCAGACGGGCAGCACTAACACCCGAGCTAATAGAATTAAGCGATGCTAGCGAGCGACTACCGCCGGAATCGCGTCCGAGAAGGATCCTGCGAAGTCAGGAAGACTTAAGACGACCCACGCGCGCGGAAACGTGGCCGACAACCGACCAAATACGCCGAGAGACAGACTTCGGACGAGACCGCAGTCTGTCACCAATCGTTACCCACCCACCCTCCCGACCCGGTGCACCTACCTCCGGTAGGTGGGACGCGCCGCAACCCAGCTGGGAAGATGCAGTAATTCCGTCGCGTTTACACTGCAGAGATCGGGCTAAGGAGGTAATCGAGGCCTTGCGTCGCTGGAATGTTAAATTCACAGACGGGGACGAGCAAAGCGCCGAGGATTTTTTGAGTCGTCTAGATGACTGCAAAAAACTCACTCCTTTGACCGGCAAAGAAGTCATTCAGTCTTTGCCGATAATATTCACGGGAACCGCCTCGGAGTGGCTGCGTATCGAGCGCGACAACTGGTCGAGCTATGAAGACTTCCAGCAAGCGTTCAGAAGCTGGTTCGGTGATGAAACGGTGAACAAACGTTTCCGGCAGCAAGCTGCAACGCGTACCCAGGGCGAAAACGAGTCGGTGACGAAATACCTCACCTGCATTCGAGGGTTGCTGCATCGCATGACGCGCCCTTACGCGTTGGAAGACCAGCTAGATCTGGCATTCGAAAACTTACGTCCAAACATTCGGGAGACTCTAGACCGGAATCGAATTAACAACTTTCTAGAGTTAGCTCGAGCCGCGACCGCGAGGGAAAGGAATTTGGATCTTTCGCGTTCGTATAGACCACCCCCATCCCCCGAGGATTCGTTTATGGCGGAACTGGCGTGCAAGGCTAAAGCCAAGCCCCAGAAGCGAACGCAAACGCTAGCCGCAGTAGATGATATACCCGCGGCGAAAGAAGCTCCGAGGGCTTCGACTGCCCAAGCCTCGAGTAAGGGGGGGGGTAAAGGTCTAGGGGGGGGGAGAATGGCCGTGGATAAGGCCATTAAAGAACAGTTGGCGGCGATGCAACTGAGTCTAGAGAAGAAGATAGCGACCGAAATTAAGAAAATTCAGCCTCAGAAAGAAAGGCAAAGCGCTCCGGAGCGAACGACTAATCCGAAGGTAGCCACGATAACGGCTCACCAACAAGCACCGCCAGCGTCTAACTCCATGCAAGCGATGGACGGAGGACCGACGGTTATGTGCTTCAATTGCGATCGGAGAGGTCATATCTGGAGAGAGTGCCCGGCACCAAAGATTCGTTTCTGCTACCACTGTGGTAGAAAAGGAGAAATTGCGACGACGTGTTCGCGTTGCCATCCGGGAAACGAACAAGGGGAGTCTCGAACGGGGACTACGGGTCCCCTCAGACAATAAATCCGAGTCCCAATAATCCAACCGAGGCATACGCCGATTGCTTTCCGATGCAGACTCTCGAGCTACAACCACGCTGGTTTTTAACGGTAAAAATCGGAGACTCAAAAGTTCGCGCGC
Organism: Tenthredo mesomela; assembly: GCA_943736025.1. NCBI lineage: Eukaryota > Metazoa > Arthropoda > Insecta > Hymenoptera > Tenthredinidae > Tenthredo > Tenthredo mesomela. The sequence goes on along the minus strand of OX031013.1, from coordinate 27,712,175 downwards.
TAGTAGACACCGGGTCTTCAAGAAGCTTCTTAGGAGCTTCAGGCAAGCGGATTGCCGAAGAAAACGGTCGAGCATTAGACCAACCAGCCTTTGGACGCGTAATTCTGGCAAACGGCGACACTGAAGCCGTCTTGGGAGAATTTAGCGTGCCAATAGAGCTGTCGGGAACCACTCACGAGCTCGCGATTAGAATCCTTCCGTCCTTAGCGTGGGACTGCATCCTCGGGATGGATTTTATTAGATTATTCGGGTTGGAAATGTATGGTGGAGACGATACTTGGCGCTTAAAGGGGGGACCAGATGATACGAGTCCGTTTTGCGAGGCAATATCAGCCGCGACGAACAAAAGGTCAGATAACACGTGTTATGGAATCGCAGAGCTAACACGAGCGGAGAAAACGATACTGGAGGAGTTTTTAGAGCGAGAATTACCCGCGGTCACGGGACCACTTGGACTGACGAGTCTAGCTGAGCATACCCTAGATACGCAGGGAAATAATCCCATAAAACAACGATATTATTTAGTATCTCCGGTGGTACAAGCCGCGATCCACGCTGAAGTCGACCGTATGTTAGCCGAAGGCGTAATAGAGCCCTCACAAAGCGCGTGGTCAAGCCCCATAGTAATGGTAAAAAAGCCGAATGGAAGTTATCGTTTTTGTTTAGACTTTCGTAAAGTAAATAGCGTCACCAAGAAAGATGCCTACCCGATACCTTATATTAACGGGATATTGGATAAATTACGTGCCGCGAGGTATATTTCGACAATTGATTTGAGTCAAGCGTATCATCAAATTCCCTTGCACCCAGCCAGTCGCGAAGTCACTGCGTTCACTGCACCGGGAAAAGGCTTATTTCAATTCACGAGAATGCCGTACGGACTCACGGGAGCCCCCGCGACGTTTCAGAGACTGATTGACAAATTAATTACACCGGATATGGAACCGCATGTTTTCGCGTATTTAGACGATATTATAGTAGTGACGGACAATTTTGTAAAACATATGGACTGGCTCAAACGCGTATTTAATGAAATTGCGAGGGCTGGTCTAACATTAAACCCGGAAAAATGTGAGTTTTGTAGGGACGAAGTAAGATACTTGGGATTTCGAGTTAACAACGAGGGTTTGCAAATAGACCCCGACAAGATCGAACCGATTGTTAGTTATCCGCCACCACGGAACTTGAAACAATTGCGACGGTTTTTAGGGATGGCCTCGTGGTACCGCCGGTTTATTCCAGCGTTCGCGGGCTCTTCGGAGCCATTAACGCGGCTTTTACGTAAAGATAAACGGTGGGAATGGGGTGAAGCACAAAATCACGCTTTTGCAGAATTAAAATCCGCGTTAACTACCGCCCCAGTGTTATCATGTCCCGATTTTCGCGTACCTTTCGTAGTACAGACCGATGCCAGCGATTTTGGAGTAGGCACTGTCCTAACTCAGACAATCGACGAGGTCGAACGCGTAATAGCTTACGCAAGCCGTACTCTTTCCGAAGCCGAAAGAAAATACTCAGTAACGGAAAAAGAGTGTCTAGCGGTAATCTGGGCAATAAAGAAATTTCGCGCTTACCTCGAGGGGTATCATTTTACGGTAATAACAGACCATAGTAGCCTTCGATGGTTACGTAACTTGCATAATCCGACCGGACGCTTGGCAAGGTGGGCATTGGAGCTCCTGGAGTACGACTTCGAGGTCCTACACCGGAAGGGAGCCATGCACCACGTGCCTGATGCATTATCGCGGATGTATGAAGACGAGGTCGAAAATCTCGCAGCTGAGCAAGTAGCTGCGATCAACGAGGCTCAAGACCCGTGGTACATCCGCCGAGTACAAGAGGTGTTAGCCACACCTAAGAAATACAGAGAGTGGTCGGTCCACGAGGGCCGACTGTATTATTTACGACCAAATCCGGTGACAGAAGCGGTAGTCGAAGAACTTAATCCGTGGAAATTAGTATTGCCAGCCGAGCATCGAGCTCGAGTGTTTACTGAGGCACACGAAGACCCGCAGGCTGGACATCTCGGCGTAGAGAAAACGTACGCTAGAGTCCGCGAGGAATATTACTGGCCCGGGATGTTTAGAGATATCGTCGTGGCAGTTCGTCGGTGCCAACGTTGCCAGCAATGTAAAGTCGAACAAGCGCCGCCTGCTGGACTAATGGGAGACCGCGTGGTCGATCAACCGTGGGCAGTCGTCGCGGCTGACATTATGGGTCCGTTTCCTCGCAGCCGCTCAGGCTACGAATATCTTCTGGTCTTCGAGGACCTTTTTACCAAATGGGTAGAATGCATGCCTTTACGAAAAGCCAATGGAAAAAATATTATCGTCGCGTTTGAAGATTTAATTTTGTCCCGGTGGGGTACCCCTGAAGTATTTCTCACCGATAATGGGACTGAGTTCGCAAATAAAGCCATAAATGACATGTGCGCCGAGTACAACATCGTGCACGCTCACGTACCCCCGTACCACGCTCAGGCGAATCCGGTCGAAAGGGTAAATCGCGTCTTGAAGACTATGATCACAGCGTATATCGAGAAAGATCATCGCGAGTGGGACGTACACCTACACGAATTTCGGTTCGCGTACAATTCCGCGGTACATAGTTCCCTAAAAGTGAGCCCAGCCTTCTTGAATCTCGGCCGGGAACCCAGACCTCGAGTACAGCTCCGACGTACTGAAGAGGGTCCTGCCACGATCCCGGAACCGCGTCCGGCCAAGTGGGCGGAGAGAATGACGCGGCTGCAAGAATTAAGAGATCTCGCGACGAGACACTTGCAATCGGCGCGCACGAGACAAGCGCAATATTATAACCGGCGTCACCGAGACGGTCATTACAAGGTGGGAGATCGAGTCTGGAAGCGTAAGCGAATCCTATCCTCTGCCGCGAACTTCGTAGCTGCGAAGCTAGCTCCCAAGTTCGAGGGACCGTACATCGTAACGAGAGTCGTTTCGCCGGTCGTCTACGAACTAGAAGACGCGACAGGCAGAAAACTCGGTCGACACCATATTAAAGATTTTAAGCCTTACGTCGCCCCGGAAGTAGATGTTAATCTCAGCGAATCCGAGGAAGAGGATCTGTCCTCCGACGAGGCTTGAGAAAATAAAATTCGCGTTCGTTTTATTCGGGTTTCGTTTGAAATTAATTTAGTAAGTAGAGTTAGGGAATTAGGGTCAAGGAGAAGGAAAAATTCGGTCGGTTCGACGAATTAGTTTTTTTTATATATTTTCTTTGGAGTCAACTGCGCCAATAAGTTCGTAATGAGCCTGTACGATCAAAAACCTAGAGTTTATGAGGAGAGGTTTTTCTTAGCCTACGAAGGTGCAGTCCTTGACGAGGGCCTCCGAGATGCCTGTCGAGACCTGTTGGTACCACCGGAGGTGGAGACAACGAGCGAGGCCACTCGCCCAACTCCTCCGAGGGAGAGTGCAACTCGAGAGGTGACGCAAACTCCAGAGGCACAGGGAAGGTGCGAGCCGCCCCAATTAGCGAGGGAAATCACACCAGAGGACCCCGTAGCCGGCCCCAGACGGCCTACAGCCGCGAACAAGGGTACAATACCTCGCCCTAGGGCCCCGATGGAACCCGTACCCCGGGATCCCCGGTACATCCCGGTAGTACGTCCGCCGCGCCAGCCAGACCACCGTTCCGAGGGCGATCGTCTACGACAAGTAGCATTCGAAGCCGACCTCCGGTACCAGACGGCTCATACAGCCGCATGCGAGGCCGCACGGCGGGCCACTGAGGCCACACGGCGGGCCACTGAGGCCGCACAGAGAGCCACGGAGGCCCAAACCGAGGCCCTGCGGACCCGACAGGCCTACGAGGAGAAAAGGAGAACCAGCCAGAGACGAGGGGCCACTGATCAGGAGCGCATCGCGGGTGAGAAACGGGCAGAAGTTCTGCGCGCCTACCGGATATCGCAGTCCGATTGTTGGAACTGCAAGTTACCCGGGCACCTGGCGCGTTATTGTCCAGAGCCGAAAAGAGATTTCTGTAATCTGTGCTCTATGCCCGGGGTCCTAGCCGAGACCTGCCCGTGGCGCGACCATCCGTGGCATCTTAAATTCGCCAGAGAACGGGCCCGAGAGCAAGCCAGGAGGGGCTACTACCCCTGAGCGCCACGAGTGCCACCCCGAGACCGGTGGCAGTAGGGCTTGAAGCCCGACCCCGGGGTCGTTCTCGCTTTTTTTTTGTTTTTTTTGTCTTCGGGTAGTTTGGTTATACTTTTTTTTTGTTTTTTTTCTTGTGTTGGTTCGCTTGTTTTTGTTATTGTTCGGGTTAATCGCACATTTGTCTTTTTTTTTTTCTTTCGTTCATGGCCAGGGTGCTATATAATTTGTTTTTGTTTGGGTTTTTTTTGTGTTCGCGTGGCTCTCCAGTAAGTCGGAAGGGAGTTTAGTTTTTTTTTCTCATTGTTTCACGGGAAGATCCGGATGGGATCCTCCGTTTTGCACCCCAAGGGGTAACATATAAATTGATTTTTCGTATCGTTTCAGTTTTTTTTGTTGTTTTGTTTGTGTTTTGGCCCTCGTGGTCCTATCGAGCCCGAAAGCCCGATATTTAGCTTCGTTTTGTTTTGTTGGTTCGTAGTCTCTTATTTTGTTTTTTTTTTTGTGTTTCATGATTATCACTGGTAAAAATAATATAGTTTTTTTTTGTTTTTTTTTGTGTAGTTCTTTCTATTTCGAGTTTTAAGTTCGAGTAGTCTTTTATTTCAATTTTGTTTTTTTTTGTGCTTCGAATTTCGAGTTTTTGGTTTAGAGTAGTCTCTTATTTTGATTTTGTTTTTCTCTGACCTCTGGTTTATCTGTTATTGAGGGGAGTCGAACCCTCTCCTAAATTTTTGTCTTTCTGCCTTCTGCAGGAGGAGAGTAGCGGGTGACGACTTAATAATTAAACCGGGGGTTTTCATAAATTACCTTCTTATTTCCTTTCGGGGGAAAGTTTAGTCTAAAATACAGTATTACGTTTAAATAGCTAGACTCATTGAAGTCAGTAGACGTAAGACACGGTGTGCGGTCGCCACTCGGAGTTCGGTCCATGGGTCAGTTTTGCTGGCGCTTCCGCCCCAGTGGTCCGTCTAAGGGGGGGGGAGTTGTAACATTGCATGTTACCACAGACTCCTTACCCCTTGGACGACCTTAGCGGAGTGTCTGATTTTTGGAATGAATGATTAGGGTGGCCCTGAGGCCTGGCAATAATTCCGAGAGACGACCGTGACCGACTCAAATCTGTAGAACTTCTTATTTATTCTTTTGTTTTCTTTACGCATTTTCTCTGGCATGTGGGAGACGAGGCCTAGACGAAGGCGACCAGTTACTCCGAAACCACGGGTAGACGCACCTACGACGCCCAAAATCGACCAGAAGGATCCCTGCCAAAGAACACCACCGAAGCTCGAGGAGGTAGTACTGGCCAGGCTACCTCCACCGCCGGAATAGAGGACACGGGGGGAATGCCGAAGGCATTCCGCAACGAGGGATATCGGTGGCGGAAGAGATTCCCGCCGCCTAGAAGAGCCTGCAACCCGTGTTCCTTTGAAGGAATGAGCTACAACCACCGCGGTGGATTTTGAATATTCGCGCGTAGCGAAAATAGGGATCTTTCGGTCGATGGGAAATCAATAGTCGATCGCCTGATATGTGCGCTAAGTACCGGCGCCATGCGGTCTACTCACTCTGCGTTAGACTAGCGACCTGATCACTCGTGTGACAAATACTGGTAGCGATTCTCAAGCGATTACTTTCATTTTCTTTTGCGTTCAACCTCGTGGGTTCACTAGTTTTGCTAATTTTGAGATTTTGTTGAGTGAGTGTGTGAGGAGCCGAGAGAGTATTCCCGAGGGAATCTTAGCCCGAGTGATGGACTGGGTCCGAGAACGAGGGCAGTTCATGGCATGGCTGGAAGACGGTAAGCGTTAGCCATTCTTACTCTGGATAATTCGCATCCGGCAACGGCTATCCGCCATATTGCCATAGATCAAGCCACGAGGCTAATTAACATTTTTTTGGGATCGAATTAAGCCGATCTCCGAAGGGTAGGCCGTCACCAGTGTCCCTTTGCCTTAGATTTTGTAGTTCGAGTCTTTATATTTTGGAGTAATTATTCGCGTAATTAATAATTTAGTCAAGTGCGTACCTGTAGTACACGAGTACGACAGAGACAGAACGAGCCGGTCACTGTCGCTCTCTCTTCCTCCTGCGGGGAGAGACGTAAAGGGTTCTTCGCGTTAGAATTTCGGGTTCTTTATTTAATTTGCGTAGTTAAGAAATTCAATAAATTATCCGCAGAGTTAGTTTAAGTTAGTAGTAGGAAACGTCTGTAAATAGTTTGTAAATATTTGGTAAATAATAAGCTTTTCGGAGTAATTCGATAACGAGAGACTTCGTCTCTCGGAGACGAGCTAGTCGTCGTAGTACGACCTAAGACTGAGTAACTCATAATTAGTTATTATTTTATCGTTATTAATTAGTCACCAATTCGGCTCGTAGCCTATATTTAATAAATTAGTAATTTAGGTAGTATTGTCCAGCGAGGACTTGATTTGACGAGTTCTATATTATTTGCTGCATGACTTCTTTTTATTTGTTATTGCTCTCCTACGTGGAAGCTAGTAGTTTAATTTTTATTGTAAAACTCGCCAAACGTGGCCAGGTCAATCTTACACGACCTGTAGTCGATTTATACCCGCTGGGGAGTACCCCCGGGTACTAGTATTATTATTTCTATATTTTTTTTATATACCATTTTTCTTGAATAAATTTTATTTTCTTTGTTAAATTCAAATTCACCGAGTCGTTAATACGTTCTACTAATCCTTCAATTAATCCCGACCCCTCTCCGCGGTACTGACGCTAGCCGGCGCTCAAGTATCGGTAGTTTGTTTTTTTTATTAGTAAGATTTTCAGAAATTGGCGATTATAAGCCTGGCGCCCAACATCTTTGTTTTATTATTAATTTTCAGTTGGCCAATTGTCGAGTGGACGGTTCTCAGACTAGCTTTCCGGTCTGGTCTGAGGACCAGGAAAAATCCACGTCGCAATATATAACGTATAAATTTAACTGTTATACATACGAATAGTTTTGCATGCATGTGCAAATATTATAATGTCCGGGTGCATAAAGCTAAAGTTTTTAAATGTCATGGTATTCATAATTAGTAATTCTTTTTTGCTAAAAAATTTAGAGTGGCCATATTGCCTCACATTCCCTAAAATACAAAAACAGTTCAAGAATCGTTCGACCATCATGATCAATATTAAGTGCATCGTTAAGATTAATTAAATTTTCGTGACAAATACATATAGACATTCTGAAAATTTCAACTGTTAAATACGTGAAGTAGCCAAGTGGTAGAAGCTTCGACTGATACGCAGAAGGACCTGGGTTCGAATCCCCGCAAGAAAGTGAAAAATTTTTCATCGACAAAAAAAAGTTAATTTTCAGAAATACCCATGATTGCCGATCATTGTGACATATAAAGGATATAAAAACAATAGTTCATGTAATTTTTTAATTTAATTAACTCTTTTATTTTAATTTGTCCAAAACAAATGATCAGATCTGATCATATCTGATTATATATAATTATATATACACATGCAATTATATATGGCTATATACAATTATATATACCGACCGACCGTAGTAGCGTAGTGCTAGCACTCGAGACTGCGGAGCGGGAGGACGTGGGTTCGAATCCCCGGCCTGTCGAGAAAAAAAGCCCGAGCGGCAGCCCGCAGAATTTGTAAGACGGGTCACGCCGTTCAGGCGCTGAATCGGCAGGCTGAGGATCGGAGCGTGGTCCGGCTACACCTGGGCAAGGTCTTCTGCAGTTTCCCTTGCCCCCTGTGCAAATGCGGGTGTTTCTATGGAACAGCTTAAGTCGGCTGCAGACGCATAATAATGGTTACTGACCATTCGTCCCCTTGTCCCGCACAAACTCAGAGAGTTTCTGGGAACATACCCTCTCGGGTATGGCGGGGTCAGATAACAATTATTATTATTATTATTATTATATAGCCATATATGGTCATATAGAGACAAATTTCGTTCATGATCATATATGATGAGGTCATATATGATTATTTATGTTCATATACGACCCATTTTTTCCCGAGATGTCTGATAAAACCAGAAAATAAACTAATTTCTATTAATTCTTACGATTTTTAGAAGTTATACTGTTCACGCGTCAACCCCGAATCTTTACATCGGTTTAACGCGCTTATTTGTAGAAATACGGGATTGAACATGATCTAACTTTTTGTGTATACTTCGATTCAGAACAACTTTCGTTCGGAACATTTTACGATCAAGACGTTAGTCTTCGAGATATCGAGATTCTAAACATTTCATCCCCTGTTTCTAAGGGTCGCCGGGGGCGGGGAGAAAAAATTTCATTGGGGTATCATTCAGTATCCATTCACCTACCTTCACCTAAAAAATCAATTATCTACCCCTCAAAAAGTTTTCACTTTAGGTCATTTTGACTGGACTAATTGGGCGCGGAACGGCTTTAAAAAATTCATATCTTTCGAAACACTTGCGTGCCCCAACTTTTTTTGGCGTGAATATTTGGGATATGGACCGCCGCATTCACGATAAAAATTTGAGCCCAAAACAGTTTGGGAAACGAACTCAAAATTTGATTTTTCGACTACTTTTTCAGTTTTTGACATGAAATCTTCAAAATTTGAATGATTCTCTAGGATCTTCCAAAACTGCGTTGAATCACGCAATTTTTATCCCTTTAGACTTTTGCGATACCGTGAGTCGTTTAGGAACTGCAGCGGTTTCAAAAAAGAGATGCACAAATTTTGACTCCGCTGTTTTTCGAAATCTGTGCAACGTAGAATTTTTATGATTTAGAGGAATTTTTCTTTCGACTATACCTTCAAACTCACCAAGTAAGAAAAAAATCGAAGGGGTAGTGGACAACGAATATCCGTTTCCGTATGGAACTCCCCATATACCGCGATAATCAGGTGAAAGAGAATGGTCCATCCGCCCAGGCAGACAATATTTCGTATTTTTAGGGGGATAGCCACTCGTTGCACTGAAAATCCCTAGGGTGATTTTGGCGCGCGGTCGATGCAACTCGGCAGCCATTGTTGATACAAGCCGGCTGACTGTCAATACATCGCGGAAGGTAGACAAGTGTGGTTATGTTCGTTTATTTGAAGGAAATGATAAATAAAGTGAATGAAACCTACGTGAATAAGCTAGGAATATTTATCAAAAATCGATCGATTAGTTTTAAATGATAATTTCGTTCAAATTAGTTGTTCTCGATGAACTTTTCGATTCTCATTAATTTCCAGTTATAGCTTGGGTTAAGTCGTTGATTGCATTAAGATATCATTTAAAACTAATTGATCGATTTTTGATAAATATTCCTAGCTTATTCACGTAGGTTTCATTCACTTTATTTATCATTTCCTTCAAATAAACGAACATAACCACACTTGTCTACCTTCCGCGATGTATTGACAGTCAGTCGGCTTGTATCAACAGTGGCTGCCGAGTTGCATCGACCGCGCGCCAAAATCACCGCTAGGGATTTTTTCAGCGCAACGAGTGGCTATCCCCCTAAAAATACGAAATATTGTCTGCCTGGGCGGATGGACCATTCTCTTTCACCTGATTATCGCGGTATAATATTTTTTAACACTGTCTATTTCGTGAGTGACGAAACTTTACGCGATGCGGTCTGCGTTTTTCGTGAAAAAAAAATATGAAAGAATATAAATAAATCTTACAAGCTTCTACAAATTTCTTAACCTCTTCCCTGCCACAGTTCCATATTTGGAACAAGAATTTTTCTTAATTGTACGGCGTGCATATGGGTAGTAGAAACCTTCTTTACTGGCATTTCCTATTCTTTGGGGTTCGCATGGTAAGGTAAAAATGTGGCGCCATCTGTGAATGCGATTTACTACCGCGTTCTGTGAAACTCGGTACGATTTCGCGGGTAGCGACAGGTTGGCTATTTGAACGCTCTTTGAATACTCTGTACTTCTCTAATTCAAATCTTACGATGAGCAAATAATTCGTACACTTATATGGGACCCCTGTAAGTGGAAAAACATCATAAGTCCCGCGAAAACTCGACCATCATAGTGGTAGTTCAATAAAAGAAGATTGTTCCAGATTCGGAACAACGGCCCGTCAAGGTTAGTATAATACGAATGCGATTTATGATATTTTTCATCTGAAAAATGTTCAAAAATAATTACATGAAATATATTTCCATCAAATTGCGTATAATATTTTATGCGATGATGCATTAATACAAAATTCCACACCAAATATAGGTCAGTTCTTTGTTGCATTCATTTAGATCATGCAACCAATTCGAAGGGTTACTCGAGCGAGTACAAAGGCTGTCCAAATCCCACCTGAAGATTCGGACAACAGTGATTCTGAAGATAGTGACGACGATTATTCAGATGAGATTAGGCAGAGAAAAAATGATTGTTCCACCTCAGGTACGATAAGTAATTCGCGGCCCGTGAGTGCTGTATTTCACGATAATATTCATCCATACATTAGAGAAAACGGAGCAACTGGATCCTTCAGCCGATAATTGATCAAAAAAATGAAATATTTTTCTCGACATTTCTATATTTTATTGGAAATTTTTTTTCTAAGAAATTTTTCTGAGATTTTTATGTTTACGCCAAATTGTGTTTCTTCGTGAAAAAATTGAAAAAATTTTGTTCTTCTAAAAATCGTCCGAAAAATGTTAGAAAAAATTATTTTTGAAAAAATGCGACATTTTCCGGAAAAATCGAGGAAAAAAATAATTCCGAGGACGTATAATTGTTCGTCAATTGTCAGCTGAAGGCTCACTTTGCTTCGGTTTCTCATATCCATGCGATCTTACCGGCAATTTCGATCAAGTAACGACTGATTATCAAGATAGTTATCGACCTTTTTTCGGAACTTTTTTTCTTCAGGTGAGGAAGATTCGGATGATAACAGTAGTCAAGAGGACGAACCCGAAGATTACGATTGTAACAACAATTCTCAAAACACGGGTAAAAGATCTAAAGCAGTGATACCCAAATGGAGAGTAGTACCCCCAGAAGAGAGTGAAACAGAGGTGCCCGCTTCGATACGAGACAGAGCTATGCTAAGTGATGTCAAGGAACCAGTTGACTATTTCAGACACTTTTTTGACAAAGAGTTGCTTAAAAATATTGTTGAACAATCTAATCTATATGCGACTCAAAAAGATCCGACAAATTCATTGAACACCAACCTGAATGAAATTGAACAATTCATTGGTACTTGTATTTTTATGTCGGTATATCGTTTGCCCCAAACTGATATGTTTTGGAGTAATGAGACGCGCCTTGATCAAGTAGTCAATATATTTTCTCGTAACCGATGGAGAGATCTGAAACGGAACCTTCACTTCAATGATAACAGCGAGATGCCACGGAAAACCGACCCGAATCGCGATCGTTTATTCAAAATACGCCCGTTTGTCGATGCACTTCGGATCAAATTTCAAAATCTCACAAAGCCGCAAATGTTATGCGTTGACGAACAGATTGTTCCGACTAAAGCAAGGTCAATGCTGAAACAATATAACCCACAAAAACCTCATAAATGGGGATTCAAAATATTTTTCTTGTGCGATGCAAATGGGATTACGCACAACTTCGAAATATACTGTGGAAAATCTGCCACAGCTGTAGACATTCCTGGTCTAGGAGCAAGTTCCAGTGTTGTAATGCGATTAGGCAAAGTTATACCGCGAAACGCTAATCGTTTGTTATACTTTGATAATTGGTTTGGATCGATAGGATTGTTTGTAAAACTGAAGGAGTTGGGTATCGGTGCTCTTGGAACTATCAGGACGCATCGTTTTCCAGGCCTGATATTTTCTGCTGATAAAGAATTGAAAAAACGTGGTCGAGGCTCTCACGAAGAGAAAGAATGTAGAGTAAATGGTGTGACAGTCAGAGCGGTGAAATGGTTCGATAATAGAGGTGTTGCACTCGCGTCAACATTTCTAAGTGCTCAGCCTGTTAAAGACGTTCGGCGATTCGATCGCGAAAAAAAAAGAAAAAATAAGCATTGCTTGTCCTAGAATGGTAGGAGCTTATAATCAGTATTGTAACTTTTGGCGAGTATCTTGAACCCGAAAGTTAAGAGATACCCGCAGTTATTGTGAGTTCTTTACCTATAAAAAAGGGATTTAAATTATCAAAATTAATAGGGCTTTTCTTTAAGGTCATAGGTAGGGAAAAGGGATGGGTTAGCCACCAAAAGCCACCTATGTAACCTTGTGATTTTACATTAACTCAGGACTCGGGTAGATTACTCCACCAAAGCCTGTTCCCTTCGGACTCGGGTAGAACCAAAGCCGATCCTTCTCCTATTTGAACAGAGCCGGGAAGTGAATCCAAGCCTGCTTTCCTAAACACAAAACCTATTCTTTACTCGGATCCGGGAACCTTGCGATTCCAAGACCGTGTCTCAGACTCGGAATCGTATTTCCTTGGCACTCGGACGCGGGAAGTTAATCCAACGCCGTTCGCTCTAGGATTGATTCAAAGCTGGTCCCTATAGGCTTATTCAGGGATTGAAATTGATTAGTCAGGAGTCAGTGCTGAAATATCCGACAAAGTTCAAATTAGAAAATATGATTGTATTCAATTGGAATCTAATAAACTAATTTTACATTGATTTTCTTATTCTACTCCTATTCTAATTGCGTGACTCTACGTCGCGTTTGTTTGTTTGTTTCGTTTAAGGTTATCGTTCTATTCGTATAATCTATTTTAATATTTTAGGCTATGCGCGTTTATGCTTTCTGTTTTGATTCTATTTCGTTTCGTTTTATTGTTCTCCTATTCTCTTCGATTATATTTTAAGTTGTGACCAATGATGTTTTATCTAGAGGTAATTGATTTGATTCTATTTCATGATTTTATATTAGTCATTTGGATCTAGGCGATCTAAAGCTATACAAGTGAATTTAAATTTATCTAAAGTTTTGAGTCGCACCGGTGCTCTACCTGACTACGCTAACGAGCGATCGAGTGAGCCGTTTATATACTCTCTATCCCCACTTCTTAGCGTGACGTCAGACTTTTGGTCGAACGTAGAGGATTAGTGTAATCCTTTCCTTTGTTCGGGATTTGGCGAGATTTGAGGTGCAATAATGCCGAGTATGTTACAGTATATGGGAGGCGTAGACCTTCTGGACAGGCTTATCGCACATTATCGAATCCGCATCAAATCGAGTAAATATTACTTGCGGTTCTTTTTTCACTTCATTGACATGGCTCTCGTGAACGCTTGGCTTTTGTACCGGAATTTTTGTAACACCAAACAAATCAATAAAAAAGATCAGCTGACTCTTATCAAATTTCGAATGACAGTGGCACATGCGCTATGCAGGCAAAATAAAACTGTTCCGAAAAAAAGGGGAAGGCCTAAAGCAAGTGAAACCGAAAGGAATAAGAGAAGACGTCCCGCAACTCCAGCTCCCGAGATTTCTGCGCGTCTTGACGCGCTAGCTCATTGGCCGATACATAAAAATGAAAGACAAAGGTGTAGATTTTGTGCTAATAAATCACAAGTTTATTGCCAGAAATGTAAGGTGTACTTATGCTTGAATCAGAACAGAAATTGCTTTGTCGACTTCCATACATAACTCCGCCCTAATCATAAGATAGTATGAAACCTGTTTTTTTTTTTTCAATTGTTTTGAAGAGGTAATCTCTAATCTTTAAGTACCTAATTGAATTAATTTATTTTTCATCGATATTAATATAATTGTATAAATATTTATTATTGTTAAACATGTAAGATAAGCCGCAGAAATAAGCGGAAATAAACGTCATGTTGACTGATTTGAAATAAGTTCAATTTTTCGAAATGTTGTAATCCTTATCAGCCGTTGTTCCAAATTTGGAACAACTTTTTTTTTTTTTTGCCAAAAAATCTGAAAAAAATTAGGTCACTATTCTATAAGGTTTTCTACAGATTTTCTAAACAAAAATTTCAGATACAATTTTTTTTCACGGAGCTACAAAATTTGGCCGGGAAGAGGTTAATTGAATTCTTCAATTTGTGTATCGAGCCTGTATGGAAAGTTGAACAGGCTACTATTAAATTTAATTTACAGGACATCTTCAACTGTGGAGAATGCGGACACCGAATCGGTGAAATTGAATGCGTGTATACTAGGGTGATTTTTTTAAAACGACTATTTTTTTTTTTTTTTTTAGTGCTCACGTGAAATTTGGTTGAAAATGTCGAAAATTAATTTTCCTGAAAGTTACAGCTCTTAATATTAATGTTACTATTGGAGGTAGGAGAGGGGATGGAGGGAGGGGGGGGGGGGGCCACCCGCCCACCCGCCCACCCACTTCCCCCCCTTCCTCCAGGGGGGCATATGACATTGAGGTACGGTTCAAATCAACGTCCACTTTGCGTGGATTGTTGACGGAAACCAAGCCCCGACATGCTGTGCAAAAAAACAAGGAGTGTGTATACGGAATCCCATGCCAATGTGGGGACGTGTACATCGGCGAAACAGGAAGGCCCTTGGACGTTCGCATCCAGGAACACCGGAAAAACGTTAAAATGTTAAAACGAACGATCGAAATCGAGATTGGCCGATCATGCCTGGGAGAATGAACACCACTTCCAGTGGGATGATGCCCGGATATTGTTGAAGGAATCCAATCCTATCAAACGGAAGCTGAAGGAATCAGCCTGCATAGCAGTGACACTAAATGCTGTAAGTCAACCCAGCATAGAACTTAACAAACTATGGTTACCTTTGTACAGGGATGAGGTGAGGGAAGCCATGAGCAAGCCAAGGGGGCGCCACCAGTCGTAGCGGGCGCCACCGACAATCAACCTATATATACCGGTGGGAGCACGGAATTTGATCACTCTTTCATGGGAAGTCGCCAGACTACCATCCTGAGGACGGGAGCAGATATTTAGCGCCCGAAACGTCGAGATGAATAATCTTTCAAGCAGTGGACACAGTCAAAGTAACCCCCTGGTGGAAGGGGGGGGAGTGGGGGGCGGGTGCCCCCCCCCCCTCCAGCCCCTCTCCTACCTCCAATAGTAACAGTTCATCACCATTGCTATTATCTTTCAGTCAACATCTTAATATTAATGTTAAGTACTTTCCCAAAGCGTGCAAAGATTTTCCATTTAAAATACACGTAAATGAAGATTGTTTTTTTTTTCAAATTTCTATAACTCAGCCGCATTTCAAGCTATTACATTGGTCTTGATCTTGATTTACTCAGAATAAAATACTCTACAAAAGTGCCCCTGGCGGCCAAAGTGTAACTTGTACTGGTAACCGAGAATTTTGGGTAAAAATCAACTTCAGTGACCCGTATCAACTCACCAGTACAAGTTACACTTTGGCCGCCAAGGGCACTTTTGTAGAGTATTTTATTCTGAGTAAATCAAGATCAAGACCAATGTAATAGCTGGAAATGCGGCTGAGTTATAGAAATTTGAAAAAAAAAAACAATCTCGATTTACGTGTATTTTAAATGGAAAATCTTTGCACGCTTTGGGAAAGTACTTAACATTAATATTAAGAGCTGTAACTTTCAGGAAAATTAATTTTCGACATTTTCAACCAAATTTAACGTGAGCACTAAAAAAAAAAAATAGTCGTTTTAAAAAAATCACCCTAGACTGTATACCCATCATTGCTTGAAAGATCATGCAGATTCGGAAAACTTAGAGCTCGATGGAAAATGAATATACAGGGTGGGGCAATAACTATTACCACCTCAAATATCTTTGAAACTAAAAGCTTGAGCGGAAAATTTTTTCTACAAAAGTTGCTCAGTATCAAGGGGACCGTTGTGCAGAGATACCGATTTTTTTGTCACTGAAGGCCCTCTGGAGATTTCAAGGTCATTCCCATTTTTTTAAATGGACTCATATGTTTTTGGTCCCATAGTGTGCTAGCGGCTTTTTATACGAGTTTAACGATCTATAACACAAGGTCGTTCAAGGTCGTACAAGATCGTCAGTTTATCATTCTCACCCTGGGAAGAAATAGTACATTGTGTATCAAGGGCGGAAAGGACTATATTGCGAGTGTGCAATATGCGGCACGAGCCGAAGGCGAGTGTGCTGCATGCACACTCGCCAAAATAGCCTTGCGCCTGTGATGCACACGATATTTTTCTTAACACCTGCTCTGCATAAGTGCCTTTCTTGCGACCGAGTGAGCGGGCGCAAAACAGCACTTTGCGCCCGAGGGCGGACAAGGAGTCTCTTTCGCCCGCTTTAGCGGGCGGAAAAGACTTGTCCGCCCGAGGGCCGTAAAGTCCTGTTTTGCGCCCGCACAAGAGGGCGCAAAGGGGCACTTTGCGAGCAGGTGTGAAGAAAACAAATACACCCGTATTCATAGATATTTAGTAGCCTACTAACTCTTTTTTTGGTCGGCTACTAACTTCATTTTGTATTGTGTTTGTATTGTTCAATGAAGTTATTAGCCGATTAAAAAAAAAGTTGGTACGAATAAAAAAAAAAAAAAAATAATGATAAAGCGACGAAAACTGACGATACTGTACGACCTTAAACGACCTTGTGTTATAGGTCGTCGAACTCGTATAAAAAGCCGCTATCACACTATGGGACCAAAAACATATGAGTCCATTTGAAAAAATGGAGTTGACCTTGATATCTCCTGAGGGCCTTCAGTGACAAAAAAATCGGTATCTCTGCACAACGGCCCCCTTGATACTGAGCAACTTTTGTAGAAAAAATTTTCCGCTCAAGCTTTGAGTTCCAAAGATATTTGAGGTGGTAATAGTTATTGCCCCACCCTGTATATAAAATCACAGAACGCAGGTAAGCAAGCATATTGGCGCTGCACGGCGAAAATTCATTTTATTCCCGGCTCAACTGTAATGGCCACTTTATTGACCTGAAAAGCGGGACAAAAGTGGCATTTGATTCCCCATTGTACTTTTTGTCCCGCAAATTCATTTTTGCGGGAAAAAAGTAAAATTTGCGGGAATAAAGTAAATTTGCGGGAATAAAGTAAATTTTGCGGGAATAAAGTAAATTTTGCGGGAATAAAGTAAATTTTGCGGGAATAAAGTAAATTTGCGGGAATAAAGTAAATTTTGCGGGAATAAAGTAAAATTTGCGGGAATAAAGTAAATTTGCGGGAATAAAGTAAATTTTGCGGGAATAAAGTAAAATTTGCGGGAATAAAGTACATTTTGCGGGAATAAAGTACTTTTGAAAAATGATTTTTTTCAAATTTTTTTTCCATTTCCTGACTTAACTTTTTTCCATATTTATATAGATTTTTGATCAATTTTAGCGTTTTTTCGTGGGTCCCACGCTTCAGGTCAATAAAGTGGCCACAGTTGAGCCGGGAATAAAGTACTATATGTAACACTGGAATAAAGTCCATCATTCCCTCAGGCTTACTGCCCTCGCGGAAATTCCCTTGGGTGATTACTGCCCTCGCTTCGCTCAGGCAGTAAACCCACCCACGGGAATTCCGTTCGGGCAGTAAACTCACCTTCGGGAATAATATTCGACTTTATTCCCTTGTTGCATAATGTACTATTACTTCACTCAGTGTGATTTTGGACGTTTTACCCATGGTTCGCGTGGCTAAAACCCCTATTTTTACACCTTAAGTAAAATTTTGTACAACACTTGACGGAAAAACTTCTTCTGATCTCGTGTGATTGCAAAACTCGCCTTCGGCTCATGCTGCAACCTCACACTCGTCAGAAAAAGTTTTACCGGACTCGTATTGTAATGTACTAGTGAATATACTTTACGAACGTTTTACAATTTATAGACTACGCGAAAATAAAAATATTTGAAAAATGGAAATATAAAAGTATTGGTTTTTTATTATATCCATATTCCCATTTCCCATATTCCAATTTCCATTCCCTCCGTGAATTATTCCCTGCTTAAAATGACCGATAGGAAACGATAGAACCGGACAGATTTCCGGATAGGATTCCGGATAGACGTTCCATCCGTTTCTATCCGTATTTCATCGGTCATGAAAGTCCTGTCCGGATCCTATACGTTTGTGTCCGTAATTCGTCGGAACGAACATCCGTAGGCTCGGTTATGCCGGCGACACAGACTTTTCGTGTCCCGTGTTCGCGTCACCTACAGGCGCTACGATCGCTCACACATAGCTGTGATTGGTCCGCGCTGCGTGTGAGTGACTGTACACTGGTCACGATCCCCGTAGGTGATCCGACACGAAAAGTCTGTGTCGCCGGCATTATCTATCTGCCTTCATTCGGAAAGTATCCGTCACCCGAATCGGTTTTGGGACTGTGTACGTTTCTATTCGGTTTGGATCGGGCAATTCTGAGTTGGAATCGGGTCTCTGTCCGTACCTATCCGGTTTCGATCCCGCAATTCATAACGTGATTATTCACATCAGATTTTCCAAGTTGGGTTCGGGGCTTCTGTCCGTACCTATCCGGCAATCCATAACGCTATTATCAATACAGCTAATATTCTAAGTTGGAATCGGGGCTTCTGTCCGTACCTATCCGGTTTGTACCCGCCAATTTATAACGTGATTATTCACCTCAAATTTTCCAATTTGGAATCGGGGCTCTGTCCGTACCTATCCGGAAATCCATAACGCTATTATCAATACAGCTAATATTCTAAGTTGAATTCGGGGCTCTGTCCGTACCTATCTGGTTTCGATCCCACAATTCATAACGTGATTATTCACATCAAATTTTCCAAGTTGGATTCGGGGCTTCTGTCCGTACCTATCCGGTTTGGATCCGGCAATTCACAACGTGATGATCAATACAGTTAATATTCCAAGTTGGAATTGGGGCTCTATCCGATTTCGTGCCGTATGAATTGATAATCACGTTATGATTTGCGGGACCGAAACCGGATAGATACGGACAGAGCCCTGATTCCAACTTTGAAGATTTGACGTGAATATAATCACGTTAAGATTTGCGGGATCGAAACCGGATGGATACGGACAGAGCCCCGATTCCAACTTTGAAGATTTGATGTAAATATAATCACGCTATGATTTGCGTGACCGAAACCGGATAGATACGGACAAAGATTTTCAAAGTTGGAATCGGGGCTCTGTGTGTACCTATCCGGTTTCCATCTAATTTACATTACTTCAATATTTTCTCGTAAGGCGGCGAGCACCGCTTTCGATATTCTCGCGAGTACCACTTATAGGAGTTGGTGAGTATATATAGAGGCGGAAAATATCATCTATATACTTGAGAAGAAAAGAAAAGAAAAAAAAAAATAGAAACAAAAACGAAAAAAAAAAAGAAAAAAAAAACGAAAAAAAAAAGAAAAAAAAAAAAGAAAAAAAAAGCAATAAAAAAGCTTCAATTTTTTGAAAATGGATCCGGATAGAACCCTACAGGAAAAATGCCTAAGGCGGGGTTACTTTCCGGATATAACCATATAGGAAGCCTATCTAGACATTCCCGAAAATGGCAGAATGAGCCCGCATAGCACCAGATAGGGACACGACCAGAATCCCGGACGAATTCCAGACAAGCCCGGAGGTCTGCCGGACCCAAATTACGTATAGAACCGGACACCAGCGCCGTGCCTGGACGATTTCGCGCCCTGGGCAGTATGAAGACAAATTCCCCCCCCCCCCCCCCCCCCCGGAAATAATGGATTACATCAAATTGGATCAAATTTGATTGAATTTGATCTAGTTGGATCTAAATTTTGGAAAAAATTATATCTCAATAGATTTTGGGAGATCCGTTTAGATCTACTCAAATCTAGCTAGATCTAGTAAAATCTAGAAAAATTCTTCTGAGATCTGTCTAGAGCCAACAAGATCTAGGGATGGATCTACAAAGATCTGAAATAGATATCAGGAGATCTGTTTAGATCTATTTTTTTTTCCAAAAATTCAGATCTTACTGGACAAAGTTTGATCTAATTCATTTTTTTTACGGGCGCATACTGAAAAATATACTCAAACGCAATCTAATGCAGATGTCACTAAAAGTT
Organism: Tenthredo mesomela; assembly: GCA_943736025.1. Classification (NCBI taxonomy): domain Eukaryota; kingdom Metazoa; phylum Arthropoda; class Insecta; order Hymenoptera; family Tenthredinidae; genus Tenthredo; species Tenthredo mesomela. Next base: position 27,692,132 of record OX031013.1, on the reverse strand, counting down.
TCAATTTGAAACTGAACACTAGCACCACAGTTTGACCGATTTGCGAGGCCCTGTGCGAGCAGAAGACTGTAGGGGAAACAAAAACAACTACGAACTACCACGGTCTACGTATACCTACACTGTGGTCACAAATACAGCCTGTCAGATTACGATTCAATAATGAGGTTGAAGTTCGTAACGTTAACGCAACAAAATAATTCAGAAAAATTTCTTGATTTCATGACTTGAACGGTTCGGAAAAAGCAAAATACGGTCCATCATTTCCCGAATCGAGTAGAACACACTTACTTCGCCTATTTGGGAACTCTAACAGCGTTTGAGTCATGAAATAGTGAATTTCTTCCGAAAATTGTGTTACGTTAATGTTACGAACTTCAACTTCATATTTAATAACGAAATATATTCAATAGAATCTGAAAAGCACGAAATGAAATGAAAAAAAGAAACGAACTGTGAGCTTCAATGCGCCCCCCTCGTGATGGCGCCTTGGGCCAGCGCCCCGTAGGCCCATGCCTAGGCACGGCGCTGCCGGACACACTGCCGATCCGGTTTCTATCCGGTTTCTATCCGGCTTTTTAAGCAGGGTTGAAAACACAATTTAAATCAATTAAGTGGTGGGCGTTCAAACACCTAAATTAGCATAGAGACTTGGTTTAGTCTCGCAAAAAAAAAAAAAATACCCTGCAGAATCATGCAGATACTAACAAAAATTTTGATTCTTCAGAAAGTCACGAAAAACCAAAAGAAAAGCCTGATACAATTTCCGAACGTTGCCAATCTCAAACTAAAAGTATTGACGAAGAAGTTTACCAAAATCTAAATAACAGTAATCTATGGTCCGACAATGCCATAAAAAAACCCGTTGAGCTTGTATCCGAAGTACAAAAAGTTATTCGACGACAGAAAGCTTTTAACGAAAAAACAAATTTATGAAAGGGTAGCGGTACAGATGCAAATATATGGCCATAAATATACAACTCTACAAGTTGAAAATAAAATGAAGTGTTTTGAACGTCAGTTTAAGAAGAAGGTTGACAATAAAGGGCCAGAACAAACGGGGCGTGGGAGAATAGATATACCGTACGAACGGTAAGATTCATTCTGATGAGGTTAGGTCCACCAAAATGGAATATTATATTACAACGCTATGTTAGGTCTAGTGCAGCTATTATCACGTATATTTTAAGTGCTATCTAAAACGACACCTTTCAAATGAATCTATATAGTCAATTGGAAGAAATTTTTGGAAAAGTCCACGCCATAAGACCTGAAGTTCTGATAGGCCCAAATTGGGAATTCGAAAATGAGGCTGAAAGAGATCCACCCCCCCCCTGTGGAAAAAAAAAACAGGTAAAAAGGTAGACACAGTAACGTCTCGCCAAACTATAGAAAAAGTTGATACGACTGCACTTTCAGATGAAGATGTTTTAGAACCACAGAGTCGGTGAGAATAGTTGAATTGAAAGAGTAATATTTTTGTAATTGTACTTTATATAATGAGTCTCATTATGATGAATGAACAGTGAAAGTTTGAAAGAACGTGTCAGCGTTCTGAGCGATGAGAACAAGGAGCCGCCAACAAAGAAGTCGAAAGTTCATCGAAAAAATATATTGATTCCTCGTGAATCCGACAAAGAAGCACGGGAAAGAAGACATGTAGAGAATTTTGCACAAAAAAAAAAGAATACTTGGAAATGAAGCGGACTGAGTTAAAAATGAAAGCGCTAAAATACAAAGCTCGTTACCCAAACTTCGAATTTGAGCTTGGAGACACAGACTATTAACTGCCTGTATTTTGGTATATATTTTATAGATTCTAGTAAATAATTATAAGGTCAAATTGCAGTGATTTCCTTGATTGATATCGACATAATAGTCGTTTTGGTTGTTAGAGTAGCTACATCCCACACAGCACAAGACATCTGCAGGATATCCCGTTAATGTCCCGTAGATCCCACAGATGTCACAGATATAGTGTGGATATCCATGGGATATCGTACGGGACTTTCAAGTGTAGAGATTTCCTTGGGACATCCCACAATATCTCACATATCTCCACAGATATTCAGGATATCTTCAGGATATGTACAGATGTCATCAGCAATTTGTTCTACCCCACACAGCACACATGTCCCATGGCTGTCCTATGGATATCCTATGAACATCTATCGGATATGTGTGCTGTATGGGACAAAATCATAGTGCAAAGTGAAATTATTTAATACATGTGCATCTGATAAATTGTTTCGCGTATTACGCATGTGCAATATTTGTATAATTATGGCTTCATGATGTTTTCTGGACATCCCGAGATATGCTCCGGATATCCTGACACTTTCAGTGTGTTACGCATACTATATGCATATTTCGTAAGGTTCTATTGTAACTTCTTAGATTTATGTTATGGAGATCCGTTCATTCAAGGTCCGAAATCACAAGATGATGGACTCATATCCGCCTCTGCGTATTTCCCGTCAACTTTAATCTGACCTACCAATCATGAAAACTTATGACCCAACGACGTGACCTATTAGTTATAGACGCGCCGTGATATAGGCCTCTTGGATAACATACAGACAAAGTAAACTAAGCTTGTGTGGCTCATACATGCATAACATTGAGTTTTGTCAGACGTCCACGTTAGGCGGCGCTGTCGGCCGTACATGTACACTAGACCTGTCCTTAAGAAGGATAAAATCTAATTTCGATCGGGCCACCCCTCAAAATAGTTCCAAATAATTAAAAAAAAATGTCAAATTTTTTTCAATTTCTTTTGTCCATATTTACCCACCCCTCGAAAGCCTTCCTTTTTCCCATAAGAAAAGTATTGATTTTTCGAGGTTTTTAATCAAAAATTCGTACTGGGTCTGAAAATAGTCGTAAAAAAATTTCAAAAGAAGCAAAATGGAGGTAAATTCGTCCACTTTAAACCCCCGCTTGGAAAATTGGGCTATCTCTATTTTTGACTCCGCTATCTAACTTTTAGTGCGGCAAGAAATTTCAACTAGTGAATACAACCTTTTGGGATTGGTTTTGAAGAAAACAAAATTCTTCGTTGAAAATAACAAATAGCAATTCAAAGATTTTGATCACCTCATCTTTCTTCTTAATATTTGGGAAACCGCTGAAAAAAGATTTTGAAAATGTCGAAAAACGTCATTTAAAATTTAATTATTTTTATTTTTATTTTTAATTTTTTTTAATTTTTTTTTTCTAAGGGTTGGAGTTACATTTTTTCATATGACTTATTAGTTTGCACAAAGAATTTTCTATTTTCTACGACTACTCCGACTTAATTCTTCTCTCCAAATGAGGTTTTTCGACATTTTTGAAATCTTTTTCCAGCGGTTTCCCAAATAATAGGTGATCGAAATTTTTGAATTTCTATTTGTTATTTTCAAAAAAGAATTTCTTTCATCTTCAAGAACAATCCCAAAAGCTTGTATTCACTAGTTGAAATTTCTTGCCGCACTAAAAGTTAGATAGCGGAGTCAAAAATAGAGATAGCCCAATTTTCCAAGCAGCGGTTTAAAGTGGACGAATTCACCTCCATTTTGCTTCTTTTGAAATTTTTTTACGACTATTTTCAGACCCAGTACGAATTTTTGATTAAAAACCTCGAAAAATCAATGCTTTTCTTATGGGAAAAAGGAAGGCTTTCGGGGGGTGGGTAAATATGGACGAAAAAAATTGAAAAAAATTTGACATTTTTTTTTAATTATTTCGAACTACCTTGAGGGGTGGCCCGATCGAAATTCGATTTTACCCTTCTTAAGGACAGGTCTAATGTACACAGCTCTCACGCACACTAGTAGCGTGTCTGTATGTTATCCAAGATAGTCCATACGCAATACCCCCTTTCTGTATGCAATGGTAGGTCCGGAGCCGTTTATGGTGTTTTTATATGTTTTCGGGGGTGAGGAATCCGAATCCGTCGGTGGTTTTTTCAAAAAGTTGGGCGAACACATTGTTATTAACAATTTTCAGCGTTCTTCCGACAACAATGACGTTTTTCGCAAAAACTATCATATTTACGAGAAAAATTGTGGTCAGCATTTTTATTCCTAATGTTTCAATGAACAAATTCGTTTTTTGTTTTTCCAAATCGGATGATTAGTTCCGGAGTTACGCGCATTAGTTTATGAAAATCGCGTGCTCCGACGTCATCCACGGCTCGCACTTGTTAAAGTGGTGGCTTTTTTTTTTTTTGACGAGGTAAACAATGTACCGGCATTTGTCTTGGTAAAACAAAAAGAATCGCAAAAAATATAGGTTAGAGAGTCGATAGCATTGGGACTTTTATCGAGTGCGGATCGATGTAGAGCTCCTAATATTTTAAAACATCGCGAATTAATGCAATTCTCCATGAAAGAAAGCATTGGAGCCTAATCGCAATGGCTCCAAGTCGATCATTAAATGCAGTTTCATTGAAAAATGAAACAGCATGTGTCATTTGTGGAAAATCAGGGAGTACAGTCAGTGAGACTCACGGAAGAGAAAAAATTGCATCAGCAGCGAACTCTCGAGGAGATATAGTTCTTGATCGAATCAACAGATTGTCAACAAATTTTCATTTTCATTATCACATGACAGATCATTGTTACCGGAAGTATGTGGCGAAAGTTGAAGTGGATAGAGCTGTGTGCAAGAGGAGTAAAAATCAAGCAAAAAATACAGAGCAGACTGAAGTTCAGCGGAAGAAGATGAAGAGTTCCAGATCCACTAGAAAACCACATACGTCTACAGAAAAACCGTGTATCATTTGTAATCGTGTTAAAATTGGTGGTTTAAGGAAGCGGTGTGTAGTTAATGATTATGATGCTGCGAGTTTTTTTTTAGAAATTTGTAATCATTTCAAAGACGGAGTCTTCACAAAAATTGCACTAAATAATAATCCAGAGCGATTGGTGGCTGCTTCGATCCATTACCACGAAAACTGTTTCCGTGCATACAAAATGGAGTACTCACGATCAATTTCTAAGGCTAATTTGTTGAATGAAAGCAACAATAATGTTATTAATGGAGAAACTAATGAAGATGCCAATGTGGAGAGGGATAAATGTATTCGAGACGTTCTGATTGATCTGGATAAATGCCTCCAGTCGGGTAAAGCCTTCACCCTCACTGAAATTTCTAATACTGTGCAATCTAAATTACCTCCGGGTGTATTAATTGATAATAGACTCATTAAAAATCGACTACAGCTCTTGTATGAAGAAAAGATCAAGTTTTTAGTCCCAAAGCAGAGAAATAGGCCTACAGTTGTTTATCACGCCGATATATCGGTGGAGAAGGTTTTGAATAGGTATTATGGAGGAGACACAATAAAAGAATGTGCGGAAGGTCTGAGAGAAACAATTATGAAAGAGGATTTCAATTTGAAAGACAAATTTTGCGACGTGAATGATTTGAAGGAGTCTTGGGACAATGTGAAACTTCCTGAAGCGTTTGTGTCATTTTTCTCAGTATTTTTCAATGTTGCACCTTCGAAATTTGCACAAACGATGGATCTTAGTGATTTGAATGAAGAGGAGACGGAAGGGGAAGATGATCAGGACGTAATGAGCGTGGATGATGACACACAGGATAATAAAACTTCAAATTTGAGAGTCCTGAAAATCAAAAGTTTATATTGTTACGTATCCCACTCTATTCAATACCTCTCTTACTCCCAATCTAAGACACAACATCCTGTGTACACCTTACATTCGGAGAACTCCATCCCTACCTATCCACCTGCATAAACGCGCCCATGCCCGGGACAATGGAAAAGATGATCTCAGCTCATCAGTAGCCATTATTAATATTGCACTTGCAACAACTCACTTACTCCTAAATCGTTAACCAAACCAGTCGTTCTTAAACTTGCATCCGAAACGACTCTTAATTAACTCTCGAAATCATAAACTCAAATCACTCATCGCTTTCACTTAATAACGTATAACAATCATATCGATGGTTCTACTATCCTAGTAATCACTATACCAATAAACAACTATTTAGTTATTTACATATTATATTCGTTTCAATCACCTACCATCCAAAATCCGGTTACCCAGCTAAGGTGTAAAAACGAGGAACGAACTCGACGACAGCTATCCACGTATACACAAAAGGTGGGAGCTATTATTATATACATAACAATGGTGGCAGCGGAACTACCTCGTTTACCGGAAAATACAGTGACAAAATAAGTGAATTCTACAAAGCGACATATATGTGACACGAGTGATTACTGATTACCAATTTTCAAACGCACGATTTCTAGTGGAAAATCTTCCATACCTTAAATCATTGCAACAAGTCATACTAAATCTACAAAATCACGAAGTCTACGAAATCTACTAAATCACTAAATCACAAAATCCACTAAATCTACAAAATCACGAAGTCTACGAAATCTGCCAAATCACTAAATCACAAAATCTACTAAATCTACAAAATCACGAAATCTACGAAATATACCAAATCACTAAATCACAAAATCTACTAAATCTACAAAATCACGAAATCTACGAAATCTACCAAATCACTAAATCTACCAAATCACTAATTCTACAAAATCTACCAAATCCACAAAATCTACCAAATCCACAAAATCTACGAAATCTACTAAATCACTAAATCAACAAAATCTACCAAATCCACATAATATAGAGTGCATATATTATATACGTAGATATCAAAGTGAGAACGTAATACAGTGTTCTTCAAAATCAAAGAAAATAACTCAGCAATAAAATCAAAGTTGCTAGAAGAAAAGAAGTCCGACATCATCCTCAAAGGCACCTATGGTATCTATGGAACAGCTGAATCATATTTAGGAAGTAAAGAATACGACACTATTGACGAAATCCTAACGGTCTTAAAACAAGCCTTCTTACCAAAGAAAACAATTTTCGAATGGCAAGCAGAGTTGAACAATATCAAACAAAAAAGTGGCCAACGTGTTTTAGATTATACCGCTAAGGTCGAAGACTTACACCACAACACAACACAAGCGATCAATAATTCAGGCACACGTGATACTGCTGGAATGATTGCAGCAGTTGAAACAAATGTACTTAAATGCTTCGTTAGAGGCTTGATCCCGGAAATTGAAATTCGAGTAGCCGGCTCAAACCCGACCACTCTGGCTAAAGCCATCGAAACGGCGCTAATAGAAGAACAAGAACTCCTAAATCGAACATCTCATAACACAGACTATAACAGACGCCCTCCTAACCAACCAAATTCACAATACCCCCCTAGATTTTGCAATCATTGTAATCGACAAGGACATTCAATAGACGACTGCAGAAACCGACAACAACCTCCAGACAGACGCCCTCCCAACCAACCAAACTCACAATATCCCCCTAGATTTTGCAATCATTGTAACCAACAAGGACATTCGATAGAAAATTGCAGGCGACGCGCCTACAATAACCAACAACCTCCTAACCAACAGCGACAGTCTAGCCAACAAAATACACAATATATATAATAACAGTATACGACTTTGCCTTGCGGACACCAACGTACTAACACAAGATCATTATATCAACACATACTTGGTACAATAACAGATGAGAAAAATTGCGGCGAACTGTGGGCGAGCTAGGTGGTCTCGGGTGTAAGTCCCCGGATAGGCGTCCGAAGATCCTGGGTTCGATTCCTGGGTTCGTCCGTTAATTTTTCTCATCGAAATAATCTTTCAAAATACACAATATCCTCCAACTTTTTGTAACTATTGTAAACGCCAAGGACACATGATCGAAAATTGTAGAAAACGCGCCTATAATAACTCACGCAATCAACAAACACAGGCCCATTTAGAACTCGAACGCGCCGACGGACCCCGAACATACACAACAGCGTTCAATGATACAACAAATCACGTCTTTAACATAGAATCCAAACCATTAAGTCAGCTGTTGCCAGTCATCGAATTCGATATTCAAGAATTAGAAACAAAATCAAAATTTATAGTAGACACTGGTGCAGAAATAAATATCATAAAAATCAATTCCTTAAAAGAAGATACCGAATGTGACAGAACTAAAATGCGGAAAATGACAGGAATAACAGACGGATTTACTAATACTTTAGCGGAAACCAAATTAAAAATCAACAATAAAGAACACGAATTTCACGTCGTCCGCGAAGATTTCCCGATAGCTCAAGACGGTATTATCGGACAACCCTTGTTACATAAAGAAAAAGCTACCATTTCCTATAAAAATAATACACTAACCTTGACAGATACTGTCATTCCCTTCAAACTCCAAAAACACAAACCACAAATCGCAACTCTCATCACAATACCAGGTCGTACCGCTCAAGTAATTCCTCTTAAAGTTTCAAATTCGGAAATCAACGAAAGCTACGTAGATACGATTAATTTAGGTTCCAATATCCACTGCGGTAAAGCATTAATAACAAACAAAAGCGGTCAAGCATGTATACTCGCGATAGACTCGAACGAATCAGCTGTTGAGATAAAAGTCCCAACAGTAACTCTAGAACCAGTCCTCAAAACCTTCAGTGCACCCGTCCGAGAAACTATTACAAACCACTCCACACTCAAACAATCGTCGAGAACTCACCCGCAACAATTAAGTAGTACAGATGACTCATCAAATCCCGCTCATATAAAAGGACATAAAGGCAACGTCGACTCGAAAACAGACGATGACGAATCTAATCAAATCCCTATGGATTGCTTACCACCAGAAATAGAAACAATACATTTTCCAAATAGACTCTTACCAAACTACTCACTAAACGAAAAACGAAATACTGACATCCCTTCAGACAATTCACCCATAAATAAAAAATCACGTAAACTCACAAAAACTTCTGAATCAACTTCATCCATAAACGATCGGAAACAAAACAAAAATTCAAATCTTATCTCAAAGCAGCCAAACGTTAATTCAGACTCAAGTGACGCACACAAAAATAAAACAGAGTACAGCGAACGCAATAGCATGCAATCTCCAACACATGAATACAAATATAAACTACGACTAAGAAAGCCTAAATCTCCTTCATTACCACCTGACTCCTCATCGTCGGAAGACGACCACGTTCCTCATTATAAACGAAAACTTCCTACCCCCAACAAATCATGGGCCTCAACTTTTAAGAATTCCACGTATGAAGGAAAACAAGTATCAATACATCAAACTACAAAACCACCACAACACAATATATTCCCAATCGCGAAATCAATTCACAATAAATCGAGAAAAAAGAACCGGATCCAAACTCAATAACAAGTGCACCGCAAATCCACATACAATCTCACTAACAACAACTAAACACTATCAGACCATAGGACGAAAATAGTACACATAAATGAAATCAAATTAACTAAGTAAACAAAACATGCTTTATTATATCTCTTCCCTATTCGGCTCAGTATCGCTGGTCTACATAGCGCAAAAACTTGCAACAGCAGAGAGAATACTTAAAATATTCAGAAGATTTAGAAGTCCTAACCGAAATCAAGACTCTACCGAACAAAATAATCCTCCAGCAATCACATGTGCACCAACTACAACAATTACACCAACTACACTAAACATAGAAGCCGCTCAGACAGCTCAAACATCTTTTTATACCTAAATAAGACATTTATAACTGATTTTATTGCCAATAAGTAATATTAACTATACTATAACCTATACTATAACTATTTCCAACATACCAGTTGTACTATCCATCTCAATGTAAGACAATTGTAACAAAACCATATACCTAAACAAGGTAGATTCACTAACGTGAATCTACGCGTAAATGAATCTACTGACGTAGATCCACGTACATAAATACATTCACTAACGTGAATGTATACCTAGATCTATTCATTAACGTAAATATAAGTATACTTACTGTCGTAAATATACAACCTTATACCTAAATTATATTATTATACACATTTTAACTTTTACAAAAAAAAATTTCCTCCTGCTTCACAGGAGCAACATTTTTTTTCCCCTGGGGATGGGCGTGTTACGTATCCCACTCTATTCAATACCTCTCTTACTCCCAATCTAAGACACAACATCCTGTGTACACCTTACATTCGGAGAACTCCATCCCTACCTATCCACCTGCATAAACGCGCCCATGCCCGGGACAATGGAAAAGATGATCTCAGCTCATCAGTAGCCATTATTAATATTGCACTTGCAACAACTCACTTACTCCTAAATCGTTAACCAAACCAGTCGTTCTTAAACTTGCATCCGAAACGACTCTTAATTAACTCTCGAAATCATAAACTCAAATCACTCATCGCTTTCACTTAATAACGTATAACAATCATATCGATGGTTCTACTATCCTAGTAATCACTATACCAATAAACAACTATTTAGTTATTTACATATTATATTCGTTTCAATCACCTACCATCCAAAATCCGGTTACCCAGCTAAGGTGTAAAAACGAGGAACGAACTCGACGACAGCTATCCACGTATACACAAAAGGTGGGAGCAATTATTATATACATAACAATATCAAATCATGTACTATATCATCTATGGAGGGAAGAAAAAAACACCACTTCATTTAATCACGGGTATTTCTATTCATGCAACTAGTAAAAGTGCATCCCTAGTGAAAATGCTCAATCGTATCGGCGTGAGTGTATCATATGATGAGGTTCAGCGATGTCGAACAGCCCTGGCATCATACACGGTAGAAAGTAGTCAGGGAATGGTCCCCATCTCCGCTCATTTTGATATGGAAAAATTCACGACGGTCGCATTCGATAACTTCGATCACAATGAAGATATGAATTCGGGGTTAGATAGCACGCATGATACTGTTATGACCGCTTTCCAAGATTACTCCCTGAATCCGTGTCATAAGCCTAAAGTTTCAGAAACAAATGTCGATCGCAACATACGAACATTCACTGCAGATTTACAATGTCAAAAACTCCTAGAATTCTACAACGCCAAATCTCACATTGTCATTCCTCCTGAAACTCCTGTCAACGAATTTTATATTTCATCCGAAAACTATGCTCAGATTGCACCAGCTGATCTTATATGGATTTTATCTAGGATAGATCTCTCGAACGTCCCATTCGAGTTGCACAAGAAAGAACATCAGCTGATACCCGGCTGGTCCCCAGCTTTCAATTCTCTCATTATCAAAGATAAACGTCCAAAACAAGTCGTAGGATTTTTGCCAATTCTCCCCTATCCGGTGACAGAGTATTCAACGGTTTATACAGCTTTGAATAATTTCAACGATATACTTTTCCAACTGAAACAAAACTCACTTCCAGTATTTTGTGATGAAGGTGTATATCACATCGCCAAGCATATTCAATTATTACGTCCTAACGAATTTAGTCATCTCGTTTTAATGCTTGGGGATTTCCACTTGACGAAGATCGCCATGAGTTGCATTGGAAAGTATCTACGCGATACTGGGATTAAAAATTTATTAGTTGAAACAGAGGCGTATGGCATAAATACATCGGAGCAAGTTTTAAATGCATCCAATTATGCACGTGCAGTGAAAGGATATTTGATGTTAGGTGAAGCTCTTCAACGACTCCAACTAGAAGCATTCCTCGAGGAACGAGGGATGGAATCATACGAGAATGAAATGGTATCCATTGATATTTTAGTGAATGCGCTCTCCGAGAAAAGCATAAAAGAAGCTCAATTAATATTCGCTCAGTTAACCGGGACTATAGGACGTTTCATTCCTGATTTTTCAGAGTTTATTGAGAGAAGAAATAGTGAGTCCGAGCTCTTCAAATATTACAGTAACGTGATCAATATGATACAGCTGGCGAAAGATTTGATACGGGGTGATCGCACGGGAGACTGGAATTTGCATGTAGAAACTTTGAAAAAAATAGTACCTTTATTTTTGATTTTTGATCGCACCAATTATGCACGATGGGCTCCACTATATTTGAACGATATATTGGGGCTGCAAGAAACGCATCCCGAGACTTATAATGAATTCATCAAGGGGAGATTCACGGTCAAGCAATCAAACACTTCATTCACATCAGTGGCAATTGATCAGGGTCTAGAGCAGACGATTAATCGATCCCAGAAAAGTACTAGTGGAATTATTGGGTGTACAAGGAAGAAAGAATGGGTTGCGGGTTGGGCTCTTTCTGAACATGAGGTGTTGGGTGTTGCCACTCTGTTCCGAACAATAACTGAGATCAAAAATGATAATCATGAATTGATGACTCATCACGAGTTATCCTCACACTGCGTCAATGCAACTGAGAAGTTGGTCGTTGGTATGATCAAGTTTTTCAAAGACCGTGTAAATCCTTTTTCATCTGGATCGCAGCCCCTGCGTAATATCGCCACTCAAGAGCTGGTCGCTAAACAAGACGTGTGCACTATTCTCAATGTTTTTGAGCGCAGTGTTGAAATTTATCAACAATTTTGGAAGGAAAGGATCCAGGAAAAATCTGTATCGCTCTCAGCCACGATCTCTCGCGTGAAATTTCCAGCTTTTCAAGGAAACGATAGACATGCCCCGAAAACTACTACTAAGTCCGTGTTGAAGGATACTAAATCAGCCCAGCGTTTAATTGATTTAGCCAAAGAACGAAATTATAGCATGGAGAAACTGTTCTCCTACGAACTCTCCGATCATAACTATTTAATTAAACTTTATGGATCATTGGTGAAAGAAAAAACCAAAAGTCACCTCACCAATGAAATACTCAAAGTATTAGGAGATGAGAAATGGACTTTATCATCGGATATAGGCGAGCTAACTGTCATCGTGGATGTCATGTTGAATTTACGGAAAGTAAAGTGGAATAAGAAGGACACATTCAAGGATTTGGCAGAGAAATTTTGTCAATCAGTGACTTCAGCATCGCAAACTCCATTCATACAAATCGATTTCGTTTTTGATTCTTATTGGGACTTATCCCCCAAGTCAGATGAACGTTGCCGCAGAGGCTCATCTCGATCCATTGAAATGCATGAAATATCCGGAGACATTAATCTGCCTCTCATAGAAGATCAATTTTGGAGTAATAAAAACAATAAAATAAAAATCCAGAAATTTTTAGGGACTTATATCCTGGAACATTGTGAGTCAATTTGGCCTGGAGTGCAGGTAATTGCCAGTGCAATCGCTGAAGAATTACCTCTATCGAACAGCCATCAATCGCTGGAATCGATCAACATGTTGACAACAAATGACATCGAAGAAGCTGATGTACGCATTTTTGTGCACATTGATCATGCTGTAAAAGGAGGTCGTGAGAAAATTCTCATTTTATCGTGTGATACTGATGTCTTCGTTCTTGCCCTCTACTATTATAACTTATCCAAAGAAAATGGTTTAAAGGTTTGTTTCTTTTGGTTCCTTAGCCATCGCAATTCTCTTCACTTATATTTCCAAGTAACAATTGATTTTTCAATCGAATTTAGGAATGCTGGATGACTGTTGGATCTGGGTTAACTAAAAGAACTGTACCTCTCCACGTTGTTGCTTCTCGTACTCCATCTGAATTATGTCGAGTCCTCCCAGCTATGCAACATCTAACTGGCTCTGACTACACGAGTAAAGTCGGAAGGGGAAAGAAATATGCATTGAAAGCAAACCCTGAAAACTATCTTTCTGATTTTGCATGTGGTAAACGGTTAATTCTATCTACTAATATTCTTCCCATCCATATTATTGATTCAGTAGTTTAAAACGAAAATTCCGAAATTTCACTAACCACAGTGTACCGCTTCGCTAGTGAATTGCGAATATAAAATATGCATGTTTTTCCCACAATCCTTATTTTGATTTTTTTCACATAGGCATATCCCCTGGAGATATTGAAAAGTCAATCAAAGATGCTGAAAATTATTTAATACGAACATGGCGAAAAGATAGCTCTTGCAGTACATTTGATGCTTTGCGTTGCTGGGCCTACCACCAATCCTCAAAATTCTCTATTTCCGAATTACCGCCAACCTCTAGATCTATGAGACTTCACATTTTGAGGGCATTTTATGTGACTTACGAGCAAATTAGATGTCTCGATAGAAGGAGAACCAATTTGGAATCCATTTCATTTGGAATTCAGGGTAAAAGAAGGCAGTTTGCTACCTGTTTCTGTTGAAATTCTGGTACCACCAATTTCAGAACTCGTTCCCAGTTGCACATGCAAAGCTTGTGCACGAAGCACGTGTCTCTGTCGGAATAATGAAGTTTCCTGTACATCGTACTGTGTTTGTGCTACGCATGCATGTAAAAATCCATTCTAAAAGGTTTAGAAAATTATAATAAATAATGTAAAAAACTAATATCGACTACTAATGTGCGAAGTCTCCTCCTATTTCATATCTTTTTGTTGTCATTCCTCAAAGATACTGTACTTTGTGAGATAAGGTTGCAGATATAAGTAAATGGGTAGTTCTCAGGAAATCCCGAAATTCCTGTCCTTTCAGTTTTAACAAAAATGCGACGAACTTTTATCGGTAACTATTTTTTCCTTGCAAGCTCCATTACTGTGGCTACTAGTGTCAGTTATCATTTCTGAATCATACGTGTAAATGAATGAGAAAAAATAATAATAATGTTCCGAAAATCATTCCCTCATTATGTCCCAAGCTACAGATTAAAGTACTTTTGGATTTTTAAATCAACAATTTCTGGAAAAAAACTTATTGCAAATTTAACTAATCGATTAAGAATACAATGTTTTCTCGAAATTATTATCATTTTGGGACTAAAAATGAGGGAAAAGTTTTTAAATTAATTTTTTATATGTGTCCCAACAAAAAACATCATTCCCTCACATCTTTACTGACGGCCGATTTGTGATCGCATTTTTAATCATGCGAGAACGCTCCCATCAGTTTTTGATAGTAGGCAGTACTGTTAATTATTACATATTGGCGAATCCATCTTGGGCGTGTTAAGAGTTTCTGTTACGAAAGGTTGTATTAAGGGGGGAATGGGGTATAAGCACTTTCGAAAAACCGATATTTGTTTTTTTGCATTTTCTTATAGTAAAATATTTCAAAAATATCGTGTCAAAATTTCAAGTCAATCGGAGCAAAACTCTTGAAGTTATAGACCTTTAAACCGAACCTCCTCATAGACCGGAGCTACTCTTGAAAATATACCTACGCGCAGCTGCCGCATAGGTATATTGTTTAGATACACGGTGATGCTTTTACGACGAAGCTGCTGCGGAAAAAGTACTTTATGAAGCTGGAATCGATGATTCAGTGTAAGTTGAAAAAATTAATTTTTTTCTTCACTTTTTCGGTGTTCAAAACTTTAAACGCGTTTTTCTCGAAACCACTTTTTAAAAGTCCGTTCCAACGATTGTGCAAAAACTACTGAACCGATCCTTTTCAAACTTGGTACACTTTTTCTACATATAAAAATCCTCTCCCCAACGATATTTTTTTTTTTAATTTTTTTATATTAAGGTTGTTTTCCACTTAAAAAATGACGAAATTTTTCGTCAAAAATCGCAATTTTGACTTAAAAAAATCACAACAAATTTGAAAATAAAAAAAAAACCTAAAAATGATCGTTGGGGGGAGGGAAAACTTATACTTTAACTAAATATCGCAATTTTTTTGATTTCGGATAATTCGACGTTGAGATATCGCTGGAACCGCATATCATCTTTTTGAAAAGGTGTCCTCGAAAATGCTCTGTCACTAGCTCATTACTCAATATTTTTCTAAAAAAAAAATACTGAATGTGGTTCGAATGATCCTTTGTAATATGCAAAATATTTAAATCAATTTACTTTAACCAGATGTCTGAAAAAAATTCACAAAAAAAGCGTTTTTTTTCATGCATTATACCCCATTCCCCCCTTAATATATTTTGAAGGTTACATTCTTTACCATCATTCCCTCACATCGTGGAAAAAGAAGGTAATTACGTTAAATGAAATGATAATTATTCAGTAAAATGGGTTTTCGGGAGCAATAAGCCTACACAAAAATGCAATACTAATGTAACGTTTTGTCGCGAGTTTTCGTTAGATATGTTTCATTTCGTCATTCCCTCATCGTCATTCCCTCATTTAAATCGTAGTTAGGAAATGATGATTTAGGAGGTAATGATATTATAGCTGGACTTAGCTTGACTTTTTTGTTGTCTTGCTTTAGTAACCTTTTCATTCAGATGAAGAAATGAAAAAAAAAAAAAATATATTCCAAAATTGAGAGAATTAATCTTAAAACACATTTATTTTGGGGACCACTATATCATCAAAGTCCAGTTACATAAGTACTACGAAATTCACAGACAATAATTATAAATCCATTTCAATATTTTTCATCAATTTCTTGAGATGAAATTTCGGGATTTCCTGAGAACTACCCAAATACTGACGGTGTGAACCCGGTAAGTGAACAATTTACTTACAGCATGAGAAAAAAGCTAACAATAAATCGAATCGTCTCATTATTTTGGTAATAGCTTCCAAGTCGGTGAGAAATAAGAATTCTCTCGGCGGACAGAAGCGCGCGCGAGCCGTGGATGACGTCGGAGCACGCGATTTTCATAAACTAATGCGCGTAACTCCGGAACTAATCATCCGATTTGGAAAAACAAAAAACGAATTTGTTCATTGAAACATTAGGAATAAAAATGCTGACTACAATTTTTCTCGTAAATATGATAGTTTTTGCGAAAAACGTCATTGTTGTCGGAAGAATACTGAAGATTGTTAATAACAATGTGTTCGCCCAACTTTATGAAAAAAACACCGATGGATTCGGATTCCACACCCCCGAAAACATATAAGGAGAACCAATTTGGAATCCATTTGATTTCAAGCGCGCGCTAGCCGTGGATGACGTCGGAGCGAGCGATTTTCATAAACAAATGCGCGTAACTCCGGAACTAATCATCCGATTTGGAAAAACAAAAGACGAATTTGTTAATTGAAACATCAGGAATAAGAATTTTTCTCGTAAATATTGTAATATTTTTAATATTTGTTGTAATAATAAGTTAATATTTATGGATTCCCGAGGGAAATAAAGTGAATCAGATGAAATATAATCAATTGGGCAAAAGGTTTATGTATTCAGAAAATACAGGTCTGCTTCAGTACGAGGCTAAAGACAGACTAATTTGTTTTACAATAATACTTATTGATACGGCAACGGCGATTCATATATTTTGAGAGATGTCTTTTATCATATAGACTACTTGATCTAGATCGTATGAAAGTAATATATAGGGGTGAATTCATCAAATATAACACTACTCCCCCCTTAGTGAAAGAGTCGACCCGACTCGTAAGGTAAGTATAATAAAAATTGTCTATTTAAAATCATCATAAGGATTAGCAAGTCGATATTTGAATCATAAAATCTATGTGCTCTATTTAGGAAAATCGGAGCTGTGGCTCAAATAATTAAAAATTTTCCTAAGTACTATCTGACATTCGTCAACTTATTAGTAGGGAAACCACAGAAAACCTCTAAAAAAGATAGTCTAACTTAATTTCACAACATGGGTTTTTACAAAAATCTTCAAGAACAGGAACCAGGAACAAGAGTAGAAACTCAGGAATACAGGATCAGTAGACAGGAATCAGGAAATAAGAGTAGAAACTCAGGAACAAGGCGAAGAATTCCTTGGTCATTATGAAGAAAGTCCTGAATACTGGAACAGGAAGGGATTGGAGGGGTAGAAGGACCAAAGACTGGAACGGAAAGTCCGATTTTAAACTCCAGGAGATCCAACTCCAAACCTCTTCGAAATAAATCATATACGACCTAAATGGGAGGACAAATGTTATTCTCTCGAAATAATAAGGTCATAAATATGAGTTTCTCTTCTAAAAACTCTTCAAAATTATAGATTCCTTTCAAATCTCTTTTAAATCAAAATTATAAATTCCTTTTTAAATATTTTCTTTCAAATGATAAATTAAATTTTTTGATATTAGATAGATTATTTCAAATATAATAAATTAATAAATTAAATTATTCAAATCAAAATTATAAATTCTTTTTTAAATATTTTCTTTCAAATGATAAATTAAACTATCTGATATTAGATAGATTATTTCAAATATAATAAATTAATAAATTAAATTATTCTATTAAATAAATGTTATAAATATAAATTGGAACGATCTTATCTGAATAGAAGTGAGGAAACCGGAATAATAGGTCAGGATGGGATGAATTAGGCTTCCTTCTTCTCGTCTCAGAATATCATTTCGTCATTTAAATAGAATATCCTACTATCGGAATATCGGGAGCTGGAAAAACTTGGGTTAATGTTTGTAAACTAAAACATAACCTATATGTAGATTTTCCGCTCAGATCTCTTATATAGCTATCACGCTAATGAAATAAAAGAAAAGTTAGATCGATTGAAAATAAATAATGAATTGGAAGATAAACGATCGTAGTCGCATTTAAAACATTTACGTAACACTTTTTCTATTAAAAATTGGATAGAACTAGGACTATTAATAAAAAGTTTTAAGCTCCGTTGAATCATTAGAACCTACTCTTTTGAGGTTATTGGTTGTGAATCTGAAGAGGGATCTCTATCCCTCCAGGAAGTCTGATTTGAATAATTATTTTTCTCGTCGTCTTTTCGCCAAGACGTCCGAGAATCCGAAAGATTATCATTAATTGAATTATTCCTTTTTTCTAATGAGAAACATTTATCTGTTACATGACCTATCTTATGGCAGAATTTACACACGGGTGGAGATCTGCCTCCGTTATTTACGTTGTAATTATTATTATTATTTCTGTTATAATTATTTTGCTGCCTGGGAGTAGTTTTCTCAGAATCGTTTGATTTTATAGGGATAGTAGGAATTTTATCTGTTTCAATTTGTCTAATTTTTCCTACTCCTAAATGATGTTTAGTCAATGCCTCAATTTCTAGACCCTTAATGACCGCTTCTTGTACAGAAGAAGGTCCTGTCAGACTAAGAGTATGTCTCAACTCTGGGTCTGTTATTGCATTAATGAATTTATTACAGGCTAACATGTCTCTAGTAGGTTCATCACAATTGGGTAAAGCTATTCTAGCTAATCTTTCTATTTCTACTCCGAGTGAAGCAAGACCTTCTTCCTTAGCTTGTTTTTTAAGATCTAATTGAGTTAGAGATAATTTTGATATGAGTTGACTTCCGAATCTCAAACGTAAGGCTGCACTGAGTTTATCATAATTTTCAATATCTGAATCAGCAAGAGCTGATAGAACAGCCAAGGCAGGACCTCTTAAGCTACCTGCAAGTTGTCCGGCCTTAGTAATAGAAGACCAGGAGTTTACTTTTGCAATTATTTGAAATTGTCGCTCATAGTCGGCCCAAGGAATTGATCCGTCAAAGAAATTTACTTTAAGGTTAGACGATTTTTTTGATGACTCAGTATAACCTTCATTACGAGTAATAATTGTATCGTTAATTTGTTTATCGCGACTACTCCCGGCGCGAGATAAATTGAGAGGAAGATTATTGGTTGTATTATCTATGTTTTGGTCACCAGCCATGTAATTAGCATGTTCTACGCCTCGTGCGTCTCGAATTGTACCTCCAATTCGGTCGCTTTGAGCTACAGTACGGGTGTGTGGCGTAAAAGTTGCCGCTCCACCTGTACGAGGTCTACGTATGGTTGGGGAAGGTTCTTCTTCCCCATAATTCTGTACAGACCGAATGTTAGCTGGTTCGAATATTTCCTCAATCCTCACTGGGGATCGTCTGGGAGTCGAAGTTTGAGACATAGTTTCCTGTGGTTCCAGGCGTCTCATGAGTAAGGATAGGGTAGCTTGTTGAGCTGCCAGATTTGCCTCTCTTTCCTCCCTTAATCGAATGGTTTCGCGTTCTTCGCGTTCTCGTTGAGCTGTTAAATTTGTTTCTCTTTCTTCACGCAGCCTTAAAATTTCGCGTTCTTCGCGTTCACGTTGGGCTGTTAGATTTGCCTCGCGTTCAGCTCGGCGTTCTTCTCTCTCTTCTCTTTGAGCTAATAAAGTGGCTTCTCTCTCTTCACGTTTAGCTATTATTTCTCGTTCTTCACGATCTTTTTGTGCTGCCAAATTAGCTTCTTGTTGTGCTGCTTGTGCAGCTAGATTGGCTTGTTGTTGAGCTGTTTGAGCAGCTAGACTTGCTTGTTGTTGTGCAGCCATTGCTTGGAATAATCGTTCCATCATGTCAACCTGGGGTTGAGGTGCTGGAGCTTGTTGAGGTTCATCGATGATAGCTCGTCGACGAGAAGACATTTCTTTTTTTTTTTTTTTTTTTTTAATTCTTTTTAAATCCTTTCACAATCACGAACTCTCTTTCAAAAATTCACTTTATCGATCCCGGTAAGATCCCGATTCTGACACCAATGTAATATTTTTAATATTTGTTGTAATAATAAGTTAATATTTATGGATTCCCGAGGGAAATAAAGTGAATCAGATGAAATATAATCAATTGGGCAAAAGGTTTATGTATTCAGAAAATACAGGTCTGCTTCAGTACGAGGCTAAAGACAGACTAATTTGTTTTACAATAATACTTATTGATACGGCAACGGCGATTCATATATTTTGAGAGATGTCTTTTATCATATAGACTACTTGATCTAGATCGTATGAAAGTAATATATAGGGGTGAATTCATCAAATATAACAATATGATAGTTTTTGCGAAAAACGTCATTGTTGTCGGAAGAACGCTGAAAATTGTTAATAACAATGTGTTCGCCCAACTTTTTGAAAAAACCACCGACGGATTCGGATTCCTCACCCCCGAAAACATATAAAAACACCATAAACGGCTCCGGACCTACCATTGCATACAGAAAGGGGGTATTGCGTATGGACTAAGAGGCCTATAGTGATAATAATTAGTCGTTGAAAATAGTTCTCAGAGATTGATTGGAATCGATGAGATGATTCAGAGTAAAGCCATTCTCTTAAATCAAAGTGGATCCACACGTTAGTGGGAATAATGTGAACGTGTGTGGTTTTAATAGTAGAAATAATCTATTCTTCATTTTGAAATTCTTGGCATTTTTGAGGTTAGTTAGTTAGGCATCATTATATTATATTGTGAGATGTTTCGAAAAAGTAAACAGCAGCTGAGTCACAAAATATCCAAGCGTCATTTTCTTAAGTGCGTACTAAAGGAAAGTGAAAGATTATGTGATGATATATTTCAAGTTGATAAAACTATCGCGGGATTGTAGTCCGATTCATCTTTGAACTGTGAGTCTTTAAATACTTCTGTGTTATCGAATTCCGCGAGCTGTGAGTGTGGCAATTCCGTCTGTCAAGAGTCAATCGCATCGGAGGATGCTGGTACCGTTGAGAGTCATGACGAAGTGTCTAATGATGATTACTCAGTTTCTGAAGGACAAGATATACCAGAAGCACAATGTATAAGAAGTTCTAGAACAGAAGAAGATGAAGACCCGCAGGCAGAAAATCTTGAGTGTGAGGATTATAATTTACAATCTTTTCTTGCTCAATGGGCAGTAAATCACCAAATTCCGCACAATGCTGTATCAGTTTTACTACGGAAACTAAAGGAACATTCATGTCATTCTCACTTGTCATCGGATCCTAGAACTCTCCTGCGTACTCCAAGGTCCACAATTGTGAAAGAAATGTATCCAGGACAATATTGTCATTTTGGATTGCAGCATGGGATAAATCAGTTATTTAAAAAGTATTCTGCGTCAATACATGGTGATATAATTGAACTTTGCATAGAAATTGATGGTCTCCCTCTGTCCAGATCATCTAGAAACACATTGTGGCCTATTCTGGGATCAGTTGTTTCGTTCAATGATGTCTTCTTAATCGGTTTATTTCATGGCGATGAAAAACTTACGGCTGCTAGTGAATTCTTGTATGATTTTGTACAAGACGCCAAGGATGTATGTCAAAATGGGCTGCAGTACCAAAACAGACTCTTTAAATGCAGCATAAAATACTTCATCTGTGACGCTCCTGCTAAATCATTTATTTTGAACGTTAAAGGACATGCAGGTTATTCCAGCTGTACCAAATGTACTGTAGAAGGGGAGTATATCAAAGGGCGATTATGTTTTCCATCATCGCATGAAAATAAAAGAACTGATGCTGATTTCCGAAATAAAATAGACGAAGATTATCATAAAGGATGTAGTAGTCTAGAAGATATACTAAAACTGGATCTTGTTAAAAATGTGGCGCTTGATTACATGCACCTAATCCTTTTGGGTATTGTTCGTAAGCTATTATATTTGTGGTTATTCGGTGATTTGATTTTCCGTATTCACCATCGCCTCTCAAAATTAATTTCTGATTCATTACTGGGATTTCGCAGTTATATTCCCAAAGAATTTGCCAGAATACCACGGTCTCTTGATCATATAAAGCTGTGGAAAGCCACCGAATTTAGACAGCTTCTATTATATACTGGACCAATAGTTTTGAAATCGGCGCTACGTTTGGACCTTTATCATCATTTTATGACACTTCATTTTATGCGATCAGAATTTTATGCAGCGATGGACTACATTTACAGCTGATCGATTATGCTGAATCCTTACTCAAACATTTTTTCGCTTCATTTATCACTCTATATGGAAAACATCATGTGTCTCACAACGTTCACGGGCTCATTCACCTAATACAAGATGTGAAAAATTTCGGAATACTTGATAATTTCAGTGCATTCAGATTTGAAAATTACATGCAGACTCTAAAAAAACTTTGGAGGAAAAGCACAGGCCATTGCACCAACTGAATAGGAGATATTTTGAAATAGAGAAGAGCCAGAACTATGAGCCAAAAAAGAATAGAACTTCACTTGCACCAATTGCACAATTATTACACTATAATGGCCTATTACCAGAGGGTTGTGTGGATCCACAATATAAAATTGCCACCTGCAAAAATTTTACACTACACGTTGGTAGCAAGGCAGATAGCTGCTGCGGTTTATCAGATGGAACTATAATAATTGTGGCTAATATTGCATATGATGCAAACAGAAATACACTCGTTGTAGTGGGCAATGCATTTGAGAAGAAAAAATATTTATACAATGTGCCATTTAAATCTTCTTCACTTCGAATATGGGTGGTTGAAGAACTTTCTCAGACGAAAACATGGCCTCTCAAAGACGTAACTCACAAGTATATGATATTACCTTACAAAGAAAACACGTCAGCAGTGTTTCCCTTATTACACGCGGAAAAAAATTGCTGAAATTTTATTATTCTACAGGGTGATTCCTCGCTTACACCGCAGTAACTTCAGTAGTAGACTGTCAGGTATAGTCGGCATGAAAAATTATCCGTGATCGTAGCCGCTAGTTCTATAGCGCCGATCGATGACAGTCTTGAGCACGGACGTATATTGGAGGACTGGCAACTCGCGGAAATATTGCGCTCCCTTAGTGTCCGCTAGTAGGCGCCCCTACCGTTGTGGCGCTGATAGTATTAGTGGGATAACCAATGTGAAGTGGGTCATGAATAACACAAAATTAGTATCTTGAAAACTGTTTTACTCAGAACTAGAGAACATTACAAATAACTGCTTAGAGCGTAACACTCGTCCTTGACGATCATGAGCAGAAAAAAAAAATTCCGAAATTACACTTAAATTTGACGGATGTCCTATAGCACAAGACATTCTCTCTTTTTCTATCTGCAATAACATGAGCCGTTCGACTTACACACATTTAAATGAACTATAAACGTAAGAAGTTAATTACGAGGAATATATAATAATATAATATATATTGTTACATTTGTGAAATCACCCTTATATATTAATTCTATATGATCTAGATCAAGTAGCCTATATGATAAAAGATATCTTCTAAAATATAAGAACTACGGTTGCTACGTTAACAAACATTATTGTAAAACAAATTAGTCTGTCTTTAGCCTCGTACTGAAGCAGACCTGTATTTTCTGAATACATAAACCTTTTGCCCAATTGATTATATTTCATCTGATTCACTTTATTTCCCTCGGGAATCCATAAATATTAACTTATTATTACAACAA
Source organism: Tenthredo mesomela (assembly GCA_943736025.1). Taxonomy (NCBI): domain Eukaryota; kingdom Metazoa; phylum Arthropoda; class Insecta; order Hymenoptera; family Tenthredinidae; genus Tenthredo; species Tenthredo mesomela. The sequence continues at coordinate 27,668,137 of OX031013.1, read as the reverse complement.
ATATTAAAAATATTACATTGGTGTCAGAATCGGGATCTTACCGAGATCGATAAAGTGAATTTTTGAAAGAGAGTTCGTGATTGTGAAAGGATTTAAAAAGAATTTAAAAAAATAAAAAAAAAAATGTCTTCTCGTCGACGAGAACCTCAACAAGCTCCAGCACCTCAACCCCAGGTTGATATGATGGAACGTTTATTACAAGTTATGGCTGCACAACAACAGGCAAGCCTAGATGCTCAAACAGCTCGTGAAGAACGCGAAATTATAGCAAAACGCGAAGAAAGAGAAGCTAAATGTGAAGAAAGAGAAGCCGAATTATTGGCTAGACGTGAAGAAAGAGAAGCTGAACTATTAGCTAAACGAGAAGAAAGAGAAGCTATTTTATCAGCACAGAAAGAGGAAAGGGAAGAACGCCGAGCTGAACGTGAGGCAAATTTGACAGCTCAACGAGAGCGCGAGGAGCGCGAAGCTGTTCGATTGAGAGAGGAAAGAGAGGCGAATTTAGCAGCTCAACGAGCTGACCGGGAAGCTAATATGACAGCTCAACAAGCTACCCTATCCATTTTAATGAGACGCCTGGAACCACAGGAAACAATGTCTCAAACTTCGACTCCTAGACGATCCCCAGTGAGGATCGAGGAAATTATTGAACAACCAAATATACGGTCTGTACAAAACTATGGGGAAGAAGAACCTTCCCCAACCATACGTAGACCTCGTACGGGTGGAGCGGCGACTTTCACGCCGCACACTCGTACAAATGCTCAAAGCGACCGAATTGGAGGTACAATTCGGGATGCACGAGGCGTAGAAAATACTAATTATATGGCTGGTGACCAAAACGTAGATAATACAACCAATAATCTTCCTCTCAATTTATCTCGCGCCGAGAGTAGTCGCGATAAACAGATCAACGATACAATTATTACTCGTAATGAAGGTTGTACTGAGTCGACAAAAAAATCGTCAAACCTTAAAGTAAATTTCTTCGACGGATCAATTCCTTGGGCTGACTATGAGCGACAATTTCAAATAATTGCAAAAGTAAACTCCTGGTCTTCTATTACTAAGGCCGGACAACTTGCAGGTAGTTTAAGAGGTCCTGCCTTGGCTGTTCTATCAGCTCTTGCTGATTCAGATATTGAAAATTACGATAAACTCAGCGCAGCCTTACGTTTGAGATTCGGAAATCAACTTATATCAAAACTATCTTTAACTCAATTAGACCTTAAAAGACAAGCTAAAGAAGAAGGTCTTGCTTCACTCGGAGTAGAAATAGAAAGATTAGCTAGAATAGCTTTACCCAATTGTGATGAACCTACTAGAGACATGTTAGCCTGTAATAAATTCATTAATGCAATAACAGACCCAGAGTTGAGACATACTCTTAGTCTGACAGGACCTTCTTCTGTACAAGAAGCGGTCATTAAGGGTCTAGAAATTGAGGCATTGACTAAACATCATTTAGGAGTAGGAAAAATTAGACAAATTGAAACAGATAAAATTCCTACTATCCCTATAAAATCAAACGATTCTGAGAAAACTACTCCCAGGCAGCAAAATAATTATAACAGAAATAATAATAATAATTACAACGTAAATAACGGAGGCAGATCTCCACCCGTGTGTAAATTCTGTCATAAGATAGGTCATGTAACAGATAAATGTTTCTCATTAGAAAAAAGGAATAATTCAATTAATGATAATCTTTCGGATTCTCGGACGTCTTGGCGAAAAGACGACGAGAAAAATAATTATTCAAATCAGACTTCCTGGAGGGATAGAGATCCCTCTTCAGATTCACAACCAATAACCTCAAAAGAGTAGGTTCTAATGATTCAACGGAACTTAAAACTTTTTATTAATAGTCCTAGTTCTATCCAATTTTTAATAGAAAAAGAGTTACGTAAATGTTTTAAATGCGACTACGATCGTTTATCTTCCAATTCATTATTTATTTTCAATCGATCTAACTTTTCTTTTATTTCATTAGCGTGATAGCTATATAAGAGATCTGAGCGGAAAATCTGCATATAGGTTATGTTTTAGTTTACAAACATTAACCCAAGTTTTTCCAGCTCCCGATATTCCAATAGTAGGATATTCTATTTAAATGACGAAATGATATTCTGAGACGAGAAGAAGGAAGCCTAATTCATCCCATACTGACCTATTATTCCGGTTTCCTCACTTCTATTCAGATAAGATCGTTCCAATTTATATTTATAACATTTATTTAATAGAATAATTTAATTTATTAATTTATTATATTTGAAATAATCTATCTAATATCAAAAAGTTTAATTTATCATTTGAAAGAAAATATTTAAAAAGGAATTTATAATTTTGATTTAAAAGAGATTTGAAAGGAATTTATAATTTTGAAGAGTTTTTAGAAGAGAAACTCATATTTATGACCTTATTATTTCGAGAGAATAACATTTGTCCTCCCATTTAGGTCGTTATGATTTATTTCGAAGAGGTTTGGAGTTGGATCTCCTGGAGTTCAGAATCGGACTTTCCGTTCCAGTCTTTGATCCTTCTACCCCTCCAACCCCTTCCTGTTCCAGTATTCAGGACTTTCTTCATATTGACCAAGGAATTCTTCGCCTTGTTCCTGTTTGCTGATTCTTATTTCCTGATTCCTGTCTACTGATCCTGTATTCCTGAGTTTCTACTCTTGTTCCTGGTTCCTGTTCTTGAAGATTTTTGTAAAAACCCATGTTGTGATATTAAGTTAGACTATCTTTTTAGAGGTTTTCTGTGGTTTCCCTACTAATAAGAGACGAATGTCAGATAGTACTTAGGAAAATTTTTAATTATTTCAGCCACAGCTCCAATTCTCCTAAATAGAGCACATAGATTTTATGATTCAAATATCGACTTGCTAATCCTTATGATGATTTTAAATAGACAATCTTTATTATACTCACCTTACGAGTCGGGTCGACTCTTTTACTAAAGGGGGGGTAGTGTTACATTTGTGAAATCACCCTTATATATTAATTCTATATGATCTAGATTAAGTAGCCTATATGATAAAAGATATCTTCTAAAATATAAGAACTACGGTTGCTACGTTAACAAACATTATTGTAAAACAAATTAGTCTGTCTTTAGCCTCGTACTGAAGCAGACCTGTATTTTCTGAATACATAAACCTTTTGCCCAATTGATTATATTTCATCTGATTCACTTTATTTCCCTCGGGAATCCATAAATATTAACTTATTATTACAACAAATATTAAAAATATTACAATATATTATATATATATAATATATAATATATATAATATATAATATATATAATATATAATATATATAATATATAATATACATAATATATAATATATGGGGAGTTCCATATGAAATGTACAATTGGTTGTCCACACCCCTTTCGATTTGTCTCAAACTTAGTGAAGTTGAGTTATAGGTTGAAAAAAAAATTCCTCTAAATAATGAAAATTCTACCTTTTACAGGTCGCGAGTAACACTGATTCACAAATTTTGAATTATTTTTTTCAAATCGCTGTAGCTCCCCAACTACATGTCAACGCCTGGAAGTCAAGTAGGTCAAAAGTTTTGTATTTTGATGTACTTTTCGATGGTGTCGCGAGACAAAGTCGATTTTCAGTTAATGGTATAAAAAACGCGAAAAACGCGACATTGATCTCGTTCCCCAAACTTTTTTGGGGTCCATTTTTCATCATAAAATGCGGCTATTCTTCCCGCAAATTTTCGTGTAAAGAAAAGTCACGGGACTCAACTTGTTAAAGAGATATGAGGGAAATTCCACGAAAAACCGACCGGATCTGGATGTTTTCTGACTTTAAATTTTTTCAAAACCATTGAAACTTTTTTTTACGTGAAATAGATGTGAAAAAAGCCGAAAGTGTTGGCTCTTTTTACGTCTATTTCACGTAGAAAAAAGTTTCGATAGTTTTGAAAAATTCAAATTCAGAAAACGTCCAAATCCGGTCGGTTTTTGCTAGAAATTCCCTCATATCTCTTTAACCAGTTGAGTCCCGTGACTTTTCTTTACACGAAAATTTGCGGGAAAAATAGCCGCATTTTATGATGAAAAATGGACCCCAAAAAAGTTTGGGGAACGAGATCAATATCACGTTTTTCGCGTTTTTTATACCATCAACTAAAAATCGACTTTGTCTCACGGCAACATCGAAAAGTGCATCAAATTACAAAACTTTTGACCTACTTGATTCTTAGGCACGGACATATAGTTTGGGAGCTACAGCGATTTGAAAAAAATAATTCAAAATTTGTGAATCGGTGTTACTCGCTACCTGTAAAAGGTAGAATTTTCATTATTTAGAGGAATTTTTTTTTCAACCCATAACTCAACTTCACTAAGTTTGAGACAAATCGAAAGGGGTGTGGACAACCAATTGTACATTTCATATGGAACTCCCCATATATAATATATATAATATATATAATATACGCGTTTCCATTAATTTCAAAGGGATTCCGCTAAAATAAAGGCTCTCACCCAGACAGCACACATGAGGAATAGATAGATATTCATAGGATATCCAGGGGACATTGAATGGTTCCATGGATATCCTATGAATATATCCTATGAATATCTTTTCCACATGTGTGCTGTCTGCAGGGTGCTGTTAGTCACGCGATATGATCCTGGATAATTAATTCAATACTTGGTGAATTTAGCTAATTTTTTTTTATCCCGGATTTCTTTTTTCGCGTCAGCTATATGTTTCCTACTATATTGCCGCATTCGCATATTAATATAATATCTAATTACGTACGCCATAATGTCCTCAGCATGCTCAAAACACGGAAAAGAGAGAATGTCTTGTGCTAGGATATCCGTCAAAGTTAATTCGAGGACATTCGGCGAATTGCAGTGTTTCGCAAATATATTCTCAATAGACCTGATAAGGTGATAGAAATTCATGTTCGGGTGCAAGAGTTTGCCATGTGTCTTGGCATTCACGAGTCTAGCTACTGGCTGATCCGAAATTGAATTTGTCGTAACAAACGCAGACCGACAGGTATCACATTTAGTGTGTTTGAGTATTTGGCGACAAAGGTATCCGCATACGTAGTATTGTACACAATCTATAACTTCTGGTAGGTTGTAATTGTGCTCAATGGCTACAACCTCTTCGAAGTCCCAGTCATCGTGACTAATAGCAAAGTCTAGCTTAGATTTGATGTCATTTAGAACAGTGTCAGTATAATCTTGTTTGTAAATATCCTTTAGTTTGGAAATAGAAATGAGAGGCTCAGCTGGTCGATCATCATGAACAGTGCAGTTCCCTGATTTCGGAGGCTTCAAGATACTGTAGACTGTAAGTATTTTGTATAATTGTAGGAATGTTGGTGTTGCGGGATGATCATTTGAGCCCCCAGCAAGTCTGACAGTGCCAAAAAATTTCTGAAAATATTGAAAAATTTATTAAATAATATGAACCATTAGCTGAGTTATTATTACCGCCAATATTGGGTGGAATAAAATAAAATAAAATAAAATGAAATAAAATAAAATAAACTCCCGCCCACCGCACTTCCACGTCCATGCTGTAAGTAACTGATAGTAAATGAATGTTATAGTATTTATGCAGGTATATCACATAAGGAATTCTTACTTCCAAAGCATCCTGATTCAGCTTTCCAGTTAAAACATACCGGAAGCCATGATTCGCGATTATATATTGGGTCAAGTTGATCGTAGAGTTTAAAGTTACTCTCAGTCCATCCGCAGTATTTTTGGTCAAGAAAAAACGCTCATCTAAAGACCCATCGTGAACTTTTTTCTCCCAGTTATTCAACCATTCCAAAGAGTCCTGAAGAACCTGTACAGATTACAAATGCGGAGCTATTTGTTGCGTTTAAGGTTGAAACGCTCACTTTGAAGTCGGCAGATTCTAGATGCACCCCTTCACGCGGTAATTTTCTATTGAGAGCATCGAACATTGAATTTAGTTTCTCACAGAACGCAGCTGTAGCTTCGCAATTTTGCAATTCTTCTATGTAATCGCGGTAGTACCGAAGCCCTCGTGCCATTGATTCACTTAATACCTGATAGCACCGGTAGTGTCATCAATTATTGAGCCGTGTACCGATATAATTATGTTCTCAAACATCATATTATATTATAAATATTTTGTTCTGATGGGAATGACATTTCACCTCCGAATAACGAAGGTACTAATATTGTATTCAAATCGACATCACATACCTGAACCGCCAATCGAGCACGCATCTTTGCAGAAGAAGATGTCAAATTCAGATGAGCCTCACTAATTTTCGGACAAACTCGCAACCCTCCTGGAGGAGCTTATCATGACGATGCAATATGCGAAAATATTCCCACTTTATTTCACTCCCTGATGGGTCAGTCTTGAACAAAACACATTAATATGTTACTTTATTTTTTATTCTCTCAACTTCATAATGAGACAAACCTTCAAGGTTGAATTTTTGTGAAACCGATTTCGAACGGTTTTCATCAGGTGCGGTGCGTCTGAAAATACAAATACCCTGCGGCCTTCTTCTGTTGGATGGTCGAAGTGCGTACGCAAATTGTTTCTATCGGCACAAATACCCATTTCAGACCAGAACTTCCTATTCGGAGCAGCACCATCACTAATTACGCCGTGTACTTTTGCCCCAGAACTTTCGAGTTGAGCAATTGCTCTAATAATCAGTTTTGCCAGAACTGTTCCAGTTGCTGGTCCTTTTGAGGCGAACACAGCAATAGGTTGCGTGTATGTATCTGCCAGTGGTTGAAACATGAAGACCAATCCATGGTTTGCTTTTTCGGACAGGTCAGTTGGCTGTTTTTCTTCTGTACCGAAGTCCACAAGTCCCTTGTACTCTAAGCGCCTTGAATCCACTGCCACACTCTCTCGAGTGGACATTTCATCGACTAAAAGTACGCCATGGCGCTGCAGCTCAGTCTTCTTTTCCAGGTGAAGCCGAAAAACTTCGAAAAATTTAGGATCCAAGTCACATGGCGAATCAATGATTGACAGATACCTTGAAATAAACATGGGTATCATTTGTCATCTTCGAATAAATGATAAATGATGGACATACCTCCGAATAGATCGTACACATGGCAAGGGTAGAATGGCATTGCTCCGAATGAAATTGTACCCACTAGGTGAACGCATATGTAGTAGCATGCAAAGTAGCATCCAGTTATCGGAATACCTTCGACCTCTACTATCTCCATGTTTCGATGCAGCCACGATTTCCAAAATAGCAGTACGTTGGTTGGAAGAGATGTTATGTGCCGCTAACTGGTTCTCTAAAGAATTCTGACTTAATTCCGCAATATGAGTTTGACATTTCTTCATGGATGTTCTCAAACAATCAACCACGGCTTGAGCGTGTCGCTTTGATCGCCCAACATTTTCGGCTCTTCTTCGGAGAAGTTCTAATTTTTGTTTTTTCTGGGGACTCAACTGCAGACGAATACGCTGCATATTGGTCATCGTTGCTAACCGCCGCCGTTTCCTTTGCAAAGTACTTCGTGCTCTTATACAATGGGGACATGTTTTATCAGTGCTTAACAGCATGGGGCAATTTTTGTGTCGCACCTGACCTGTGCTATCCTTGAACGTAAATTCATTCTCTACTTGAAGATTATCATTTTCGAATACGCACCCAGTACAGACTTTAAATTCATCGATTTTATTCAAAATGTTTGCCAAGTCGCTGGCGCAAGATAGTGGTTCAGTCGATACATTAAATTTCTCCAGTTCCAGAGAATGGCCCATCACGAATAAATTTACTATCAAACTTTTTCCAATTACTATTTCTTTGAGACACGTGGTCTTCATAATATTGCCTTCCTTTCGACACGTCCATTGTGAAATTTGAACCACTTGGTCAGTGCGAGATGTTATGTTTTGACGAGACCACGATAATGGTAAATCTATAATTCGATCGTCATTAAAAATAATGTCGAATGAAAATCCACATTCCAGCGGAGGAAATAATATCTCCGGAGAACTCGTGACTTCTGCAGGACGCATGAGAATTTCAGTGTTTAATTCAACGGGCTCTGGTTTTACGGTGGTGGCTTGTTCTAAGCGTTCTAGGCATGGCAGATTCTCTACTGCATAGTTCCCAACATCTATGTCTATTGCTGTTGTAGGTGCAAGAGACAGGCAGCCAATAAATTGTGTAGGTATGGCCCCCTCTTTCAGTCGTGGAACTTTGTACTCACTCTTCGATAAAAGTTCAAGAAGAGAATCATATATTATATCACCAGATGTGTTTAAAAAACAGATATATTGAAAGTATAACTGATAGAATAATATATCCGATACAATAATACGAGTTGCAGTTCATTATAATACACTAATTTCTCTAAAAATTGGTAATAAAACTTACCACTCCAACAACATTGCCATCTGCATCAAAATGTTCACGCTTCCATAAAATTTCTTCTTCTCGGAAGTGTTTCTCACACACCACCTGCCCCGGCTTCACAGTAAAATTTTTCCTCGGAATCGCTTTCTGCCACAGCGCGACCGAATTTTTCGGAACCGAAAATAAGTGATACTTCTCGATATTAGATTCACAGCCCGATGTACAATTGGGAGCGATGCACCGGCGGCCACCCATTTTTATCTCTGAGTTCTGACAGCTGTCTGTTTACTTTTTGAAAATTTGTTTTTCGCGCGATACGACTGCCAGCGCACCACAGTCAAAACGACGGTATAACGGGGAGCTAGCGGACACTAAGGGGGAACGAATTTAACGGCCGGCATGGGGCAGTTGCCAGTCCTCCAATATACGTCCGTGGTCTTGAGTTTTGACGGGTACAAGTGAAGTGGTGTCATATTATTACGGAGAAGAATTATTACACCCACAAAATGTTATTTGTGCACCGAATGATCGTTATCCAGGGGATTGCGACTGATTAGCGTGTCGATGTATGAGTAAGATGAGTAAGTAAAACTATTTTTTATAATCACGAGTGCATCTGTAAGAGCGTAACCTCAAAACGGCAAGTAACCGCAAGGACAAGTGACCGTTTTCAGGTAGGCCAAGGGGCTTTAAAGCGGGAACACGGCACTCTGTATAGGGTACCTAGGGTTTTTTGGGTCGCTGATTACGTTGAGAGGGTCAGTTAATCGCCATCACGTCAGGATCAAGGTCATTTGAAGGTCATGTGCAAGAAAATGCACGGAAAAAGTCTGAAAAAAATCATGCATATGTTTTTGAGGTCAAGGAATCCGAATCCGAGGCCAGACAAGCTCTGCGAGGTCATGGTCAAGGTCATTTGAAGGTCATGTGCAAAAAAATGCACGGAAAAAATCTGAAAAAAATCATGCATATGTTTTTGAGGTCAAAGAATCCGAATCCGAGGTCAGATAAGCTCTGCGAGGTCATGGTCAAGGTCATTTGAAGGTCATGTGCAAAAAAAATGCACGGAAAAAATCTGAAAAAAATCATGCATATGTTATTGAGGTCAAGAAATCCGAATCCGAGGTCGGATAAGCTCTGCGAGGTCATAGTCAAGGTCAGTTGAAGGTCATGTGCCGAAAAATCCATCAAAAAAGTCTGAAAAACATCATACATATGTTTTTGAGGTCGAGGAATCCGAATCCGAGGTCGGATAAGCTCCGCAAGGTCAACTTAAGGTCATTTGTAGGTCGTTCATGTTATTTCAAGGTCAGTTAGATAAGAGAGTTGCTGAGAAATGAAGAATTCGAAAGGCTGATGACGGATAAAGAAAAAGCTGCATGGCAAAGTTTAAGAGAAGTGTCCAAAAAAAATTTAGGAAATAACAAAGATCCCGATTATAAAAATATTGTTTCTAAAATGTTGACCAACTTTAAAGAAGTTGGATGTCTCATGAATCTGAAACTTCACTTTTTGGACTCTCATATCGAATACTTTCCCGAAAACTTAGGAGATTTCAGCGAAGAACAAGGTGAGAGGATGCACCAAGATCTGAGCGAATTTGAAAAAAGATATCAAGGTGTTTGGGGTCAAAATATGCTAGCAGACTATTGTTGGAGTTTGCAAAGAGAGTCAAATGAAACACACGAAAGAAAAGGGATAAGAAGAACATTTACTACTGAACGGAAACGTTATCGACCCGACGAATAACACACTCAACATGACGACAAAAGTACAGTCAAAGATTCTCAAGCAGATTAGTTACTTATGACCGTCAAATGACCTTGAAACTGACGCGATGGACCTTGACTGACCTTGCATGCAGATTTTTCGAACCCGAAAAGTTATGCATGATATTTTTCAGGTTTCTCGAACCGTAAAATGAAAGCCATCAAATCACGCAATTTACAACACCGCAATTGACCTTGAAATAACACGAACAACCTACAAATGACCTTAAGTTGACCTCGCAGAGCTTATCCGACCTCGGATTCGGATTCCTCGACTTCAAAAACATATGTATGATGTTTTTCAGACTTTTTTGATGGATTTTTCGGCACATGACCTTCAACTGACCTTGACCATGACCTCGCAGAGCTTATCCGACCTCGGATTCGGATTCCTCGACCTCAAAAACATATGTATGATGTTTTTCAGACTTTTTTGATGGATTTTTCGGCACATGACCTTCAACTGACCTTGACCATGACCTCGCAGAGCTTATCCGACCTCGGATTCGGATTCCTCGACCTCAAAAACATATGTATGATGTTTTTCAGATTTTTTCCGTGCATTTTTTTGCACATGACCTTCAAATGACCTTGAGCCTGACGTGATGGCGATTAACTGACCCTCTCATCGTAATCAGCGACCCAAAAAACCCTAGGTACCCTATACAGAGTGCCGTGTTCCCGCTTAATTTAAATGTTGACCTGTGTAATTATTAATAATTATTAATTATACTAATAATTATTAATAATATTAATAATATTAATATTATATTAATTATTATTAATATTATTAATATTATTAATATTATTATTTATAATACTAATAATTTATTATTATTAGTTATTATTATTATAATTATTAGTAATAATTAGTAATTATTATTTCAGAGAACATGCAGCAGCCTAGGATTTTTTTTGACCTGTCATCTTCATAGCTAGACTCGTGCTAACACAGGGTGTGAAGGTGTTTAATGCTGCCAAATCATTCTACGGAGCGTTGTGCAGGAACAGCTGGAATACTATGTTTAACGAGAAGGACATCAAACTGGGATGTCGGTTGCACAATGCTGAAGAGTAGGGGCATTTTCCAACGCATACCAATTCACACGAGTAACATGCTAAGCTAGCATGTTCATAATCGAAAGACAAGGCGAATAATTTATAAAGAGAAACATTAACAGGCGGTACCCACCTTGAAGATAATATTTTCAAATCACTGCTACGCTTTGATAAAAAATTTTAGTGACTCAGTTTTTTTATAGTTGATTAGTGCTGTTTTGATACAGAGTTTATGATTTTTTTCAGATTTTGTGTCCTACGCTGAACATGAATAACGATTTTAATATTGAACCAGTCACAGTTCTCAATGCTCACGACGGTTTGGATTGGGATTGGAGTTCGTAGTTCGTCGTAAATTATCCTCGGTCCGATGGGACGATATATATCTGAGTGTTTGTGAGAAATGACAATCCTGTATCTGGAATGTCAGTGGAGCGATCCAAGAGACGTCGATGAAACTAGGATTGCTTCGCAGTCCTGCAGTATGGAAATTCTTCAATCTCAAATGGCTGCGGAGTAAGCCTACAGACACTGAATAGTATCTTACCTTGCGTAATTAATATCAGATGATGATTGTATATATTTATCTATTTTATTCATCGAAACAATTCATCGAAATGATTTATCTAATCAGGTCACGTAGTGACAATACAATACAATACACTATAATCCTGTATACTGTATGCTGTAGCGCTGCAATACTCTGTCATGAAACGTGTAGTTCATCAACGTGATCGTTTCAGGGCTGATCTCGGCTAACACCTCTGTGATCCTGTTCCTTAATGCCGGTTTACCCTGCATCGGTATCCTATTCACAACCCTTGTCCTGACTAGGCTTTACAGTGAGTAATCAAGCGGTCTAAACACACCGGTAAAATGATTCCAAGATTAGATTTCGAAACACAATAATTTTCGTTTGAAAATGACATTTCAATTTCTATGTCAGTATAATAATCTGGTTTGGTAGATAGCAAACAGCCGAGACCAAGACGTCGAATCGAACCCTGGCACCCTGGCACCACCTCCTCTGTTACTGATCCACGATCCAACCACTCCGCTCTCAAACTACTTTACCGAACATCACTGAAACCTCTTTCACCCTGAGCGAATACCTATTTTGTCTCTACGACGACGGCTCTTGCACAACGTTCTACCCTCGAAGATGCAAGACTCAGTGATTCCCTGTGATCCATCAGAATACTTTGATCACCATCTACGTGACACCGGTAAAACATAATAATTTTCATTTAAGTTTAGATTTCACTAATCAGAGATCAAAGATTATTTAATTAATTATTAATTCGATCCTTACTACAATCGCACTTGATAATTTGAAACCCTTAACAGCTTAATAGTGCATCTATTACTTTGCATCAGAAATTTCGTCTCATTTTACTATTTCATCAATAATCCGTCCAATGTTAGTTTATAGAAACACCGTACCGAGGAACTCTTGCAGGGAGATGGGTACAAGAAAGGCGCAGGCGTTAGGCCAGGGACCTATTTTTGAAAAAATTAAACAATAAAAACAAAAAGTTAGTGTGCCTCCTGAATGAAATGGCTAAGCCACATCTGTAATAAATCTACGAGTTGAAGTAAATAAAGTTTAAAAAATTAGTAAAATTATCTTTTCTTTTATTAAAATAATTTAAAAAAATGTATCTATAGTAAGATAAATAAAAATATATTGGATCCTAACCTGTGATTTAGTCTATCGATGGCTCCTAAGCTTTGATTTTGATCAACGATGAAACCCTAAGATGCGATCAAGTCCATCGACCACTATGGGTGGCTTGAATCACAGCTTATAGTTTCACCGCTGATCAGAATTGAAGTTTAGGAGCCATCTGTATCTTGTGTAGGTGAATATATTTTTTTTATTGAACATAACTTTTTTTTTTAACTTTTTGTTCTAATTTTTTCAAATTTGATTACGTTTATTTTTTTTATTTTTGGTATTATTTTCGACCTCTGTATCCTTCTTGCTTTCTTTTTCCATTTTTTTTTCTTGAGTGGTTGAAGGTTGGATCATGGATCAGTAGCAGAAGGGATGGTGCCAGGGTTTGATTGAACGTCTTGGTCTCCGCTGCCTGCTACCTACCAAACCAGATTACTTTACTGACATGTATGGCATCATACATCCTAATACGATCGATGTAGATGTTTATACAGCAAACCCTAAATAAAACATCTAATCAAGTCTTCTACTCTGGTTATTAAAATTTAATCTTCAACTCTTCTATTCTGATTAGTGAAATCTAAACTTTAAATGAAAATTATCATGTTTTACCGGTGTCATCATGTTTCAACTCCAATCCCAATCCAAACCGTCGTGAGCATTGAGAACTGTGACTGGTTCAATATTAAAATCGTTATTCATGTTCAGCGTAGGACACAAAATCTGAAAAAAATCATAAACTCTGTATCAAAACAGCACTAATCAACTATAAAAAAACTGAGTCACTAAAATTTATTATCAAAGCGTAGCAGGGATTTGAAAATATTATCTTCAAGGTGGGTACCGCCTGTTAATGTTTCTCTTTATAAATTATTCGCCTTGTCTTTCGATTATGAACATGCTAGCTTAGCATGTTACTCGTGTGAATTGGTATGCGTTGGAAAATGCCCCTACTCTTCAGCATTGTGCAACCGACATCCCAGTTTGATGTCCTTCTCGTTAAACATAGTATTCCAGCTGTTCCTGCACAACGCTCCGTAGAATGATTTGGCAGCATTAAACACCTTCACACCCTGTGTTAGCACGAGTCTAGCTATGAAGATGACAGGTCAAAAAAAATCCTAGGCTGCTGCATGTTCTCTGAAATAATAATTACTAATTATTACTAATAATTATAATAATAATAACTAATAATAATAAATTATTAGTATTATATATAATAATATTAATAATATTAATAATATTAATAATAATTAATATAATATTAATATTATTAATATTATTAATAATTATTAGTATAATTAATAATTATTAATAATTATTAATGATTAATCTATATATTAAAGTTCGAAAACGGATGTCCGGATGTCACACTTTTTTTTCAGAGCACTACTATAGCTCGACTGTACATGTCTGCATGCTTCTCACTGTCATGCTATCTGACCTCGGACTTCGCTGTTACATATGATGTGATATTATTATCAAGAACGTTTCAGAGTTCATGTATGAGTTTTTCGAGATTATAAAAAAAGTATAGTAGGGACAGTAATAATAACACCTGTTCTTACGATATTTTACTTATTTATTTTTTCATTAAATTTAAAAAAAAAATAGCAAAATTTTTTGCCACGGCCTCCTGCCGCGACTGCTCCTCCCGCTGCTGCTGCAGCCTTCGCCGCCACTCTTTGGCACTGCTGCCGGCCCTCGTTCCTCTGTACGCTGTTAAAAAATCAAATACTCGAATAAATATTTTACAAAACAACATAGCCAGAATTATTGAGAATTGACCTTGCGATTACATATAGGTGCGAATTCGCACCAAGGGTTTCTCATTTCGCCTGTATTTTTTCGATTTCGGGAAGTACGGTGTTTGCTCCACCATAAAAAAAAGTCGAAGAGTTTTTCCAGCAGTTGGCCCCGGACCAACATTCAATTATATTTTGGCCATCGAAGAAGTCGGACGTGAATTCATTTTCGGTGCGAATTTCTACCCGCGTGTAACTCCCGGCTAATAAACGAACTTTTTTGCGATCGAGGAATCCAATATACATCAAATAAATAAACGTGTATACCCTCAAATTATGAATATTCCCGTTGGATATCGGGTTCGAATTTTTGATTATGATCCAAATAGGTGTGTGATCAAAGGGTTATGGATAGAAAAAAATTTCAATTGTCGCTACTTATTATCGATGAGTAAGTACGAAGAAAAATTCGTGAAAAATCGAAATTTTGAGTTTTTGCCGTCACTGAAATCACATGTGATCTCATATAGGTATACATGGACGCGTTTGCAGATATGACTTACGTTTTACCCTCCCATCTTTCACTCCCCTCGCGCTGCTTCCCGTTCTCTTTTCTCTGTCTTTGTCCTCCTTTTCATGTCTCCCTCTCTCCTTTTCCTTTCCCCTTTTCTCTTCCTCTTTTTCTCGATTCTCTCTCCGTCTCTCCTTTTCCTTCCTCCGTCTCTCTTCCTCTTTCTCTCGATCCTCCTTCTCCTTTCCGCTCTCCACCGACGTACTAGCCATTAGTTCTGAAATATGTATTGAAAAATATTTGAATTCATCGAATGATAAATTCAACCAGCACTTGTCGGTACAGCTTTGTTTTCATGAGTTAAATATATTGGCAATATAGTTAATCATTCTCATATTGATGATAGTTGCGGTCACAGATTTTGAAGCAAATAATGGATTTTATTCGCCGAACGGTTTGTCATACACTGTATGTTTGACTCACCGTGCGTTGAAATGCTCAACCGGTTCAAGTGATCTGAAAGTATTATATTTTTAATAAATAAGGCACTTTATGTCAACTTCACCACGTTGAAGGAACCAGTACAGCGTTCCTCGTGGAATTCGACATATCTCTGAATCTATTGATTACTCAACTAATGTTCAGTTGAGGATGTTCAAGAACTAAATCTCAAAAAAAAGTACTGGTCGCCTATTACTATTGAGGTAAAAAAAAAGTTAATCTGCAACTGAACTGAAAGTATTCCAAATTCTATAGGTGTATGAAATACTTCTTCGCAATCATTTAAGAAATAGTTTCGACTTACCGTTTATCTTGGAAATCTCCTCGTCGTTCGACATGAAGTCCAAATTCACACTGATTTGTTCACGTGCGAAGACTACTATACGCGCAAATAGAGTAGGGATAATTCTCGAGCCCCGCATACGGACAAATCCTAAGTCAGCCTAATCTGTGTCATGTTTGTATATTCGTGTTATGTCGTATTTCTATGTCAGCGAATAAGTACCTATAGAGTGAGGAAAGACAAAAGAATATAGAGATTACTCCGATATGATGAACGTGTCTCACGGTGATCACGCCGTTAGCGATCACAACGCTGAAGACATGGGGCGAAGAAACACTAAAAGTAAGTAGACTCCCATTAGAATATAAAATATCCATTTTATTGCCATTCTATTATATGATTCGTTGACATTATTTAAATTTATTCCACAAATATATTCCATATGCAAATGAATGATTTAGAAAAAATCCTCTCATTCAGTATCACCTGCGTCTCTGAAACTGTGTTCTTTTCTCGGATATAAATGAACATCCAACTTTTCTCCGATTATTACAATAACAAAAATAACGAGGATTTGTTCGAATCTGCAGATGTAAACAACGATTAGACAAATTCAGTGTTGATATTCTGATAATTATTACTTCGCGTTTCAGATTCCAAGAACAAGAAAAAAAGGGGGGATGGGCGCTCAAGCCACCAGGGCTGAAAGTGAGTAGCTTTCCAACGGCTTAATAACTAAGAGTACGGAACTTCTCCAGGAAAAAATTGCCGCTAAATACTATGATTCATAACAAAATCAAAACTAATAATCAGATGAAGAATATACAAAAAGATATTATGTTACGTAAATTTCATAAAATGCTATAGGACTTGCGAAAATAAAAAGACGAAAACAAATTTAGATTAAATTCAAATGATTGGAAAGAAAATTGAAATTGATAATTCAAAAAAGAATACAAGAGGGAAACAAGAAGCTATGTTATATTCCGTTAAGTAATTTTGAGAAAAAAAGGAAATTTCCCGGAAAATATAATGATTGAATCATTATATTTCCCGGAAAATATAATGATTGAATCATTATATGTTTGAAATAAAATTTAAATTGATCGTCAGGAAATTAGAAATGGAAATCTCTTTTATTTTTCAGATCCCATCAAAGACGCGGGGTTGGCGGCGATCGTCGCTGCGTTCATGAAAGGTATGATACAATTCCAAACCTTCAAGTGTATAAACAAAAAGATATGTCGACATGGATTTTGATATATTGTTGTCTTTTTCAGGAGATGAGTGGGACGCCATCCTGGCGACGGTGGAGTTGTCGGGATGACAACTCCATGAAAATAATCCCTAATAAATAATAAGAATAATAAATAATAATAATAAATAATTATAATAGTAATAATAATAATAAATCATATTATACTACATCTTCAGTATTAGATGTTTCATTCACACCCAAAAAAATGTCCTTCAGTTCTAGCAGTTTATTATCATAACTAGCTGATAATTGTTCTTGAATTGTTCTCATATTTAGATGATGTTATTCGTATAGATCGTCATAAAAGCTGTCAGATTTTTGTAGAATTTATCATTCAAGCAATTGAGATCATCGATTATAAGAATTGGTCATTTTTTGTAAAAATTATTATTAAAAACAATTATAATGAATGAGTCCAAAAAGGTTTAATTTGCCCCAGAACCGGGGTAAATTGAACTTGAGTCGGGACAAATCGAATTTATGCAAAAAGATATTAGAAAATGGTTATTCATTGAATTGAAATTATTTTATTTGAATTAGTACAATATTCTATTGTCGTTGAATATTAAAATCAGTTCCGAATGTCAAAAAAATTTCATCTAATTAATTAATAAAAACTTGTAACCGATGTATCAGATGTGCACCACGACACGTGCAGCAGCAAAGGTATGCAGAAGTGAAGGCATTGGAATATTCCCGCAAAAGGGCGGTCGACAGTAATTTTTTGATATTTTCGAATGGGTTAGTCAGAAAAATAAAAATTGAGTTCAAATAGAACTTTGTTATAGATCTAGGGTAAAATGTTTCAATTAGTGCGATTTAACCCTTTGTGGCCCACATTTTTCCTTGCGTTCAATTGGCTGGAAATTTGTCACTCGGGGGTTTTTGGGGTCGCTGATGACGAATCTGAGCTCAGAATTTCAAAATTCAAAATGGCGGATCCAATATGGCGGACAAAAGTACAAAAAGTTGCTTGATGGAAGTGAAATTTGTCACTCGGGGGTTTTTAGGGTCGCTTATGACGAATCTAAGCTCAGAATTTCAAAATTCAAAATGGCGGATCCAATATGGCGGACAAAAGTACAAAAAGTTGCTTGATGGAAGTGAAATTTGTCACTCGGGGGTTTTTGAGGTCGCTGATGACGAATCTGAGCTCAGAATTTGAAAATTCATAATGGCGGATCCAATATGGCGGACAAAAGTACAAAAAGTTGCTTGATGAAAGTGAAAATGGGCACTCGGGGGTTTTTGGGGTCGCTAATGACGAATCTAAGCTCAGAATTTCAAAATTCAGAACGGCGGATCCAATATGGTGGACAAAAGTACACAAAGTTGCTCGATGTCAGTAAAAATGGGCACTCGGGGGTTTTTGGGGTCGCTGATTACGAATCTGAAGTCAGAATAATGAAATTTTCACAACCAAGATGGCGGATTCAAGATGGCGGACTCACTTTCCCAAAAAATAGACGTAGAGCACTAAAAACTTGTACTCGGGGGTTTTTGGGGTCGCTGATTACGAATGTGAAGTATTGATAAAGTAACCGCGCTTGGTTGATTCCAGAGACACGAACGAGGAATATATATATATATATATTGTAACGTTTCGGCTTTTACGAACCTACTGGTTATAGTAAAAGTCGGTTGCCACAGGTTCGAAATTATCTATTTTCTGAAATTTAATTAATTAAGTATTATTACGGACTCCTCGTACTGAAAGGTGAGGAAAAGGATGGGTCTACCATGCAAAAGCCACCTTATTCAGATTTGATCTCCCTACGCTAGCTACCGGACTCGGATAGTTTTAATTATCAAAGCCGTATTGGTTCTGAATATAAGATTCAGAATTCTCACTACAGAGCCGGGTTTTTACGCCAAGCCTGTCTCGCCTGCTATTGATGATTTTATTGACTAACTACAGATCCGGGTTTTTACACCAAGACTGCCTATCAGACTCGGGTTTCCAACGGTTGGCCCTCGAACACAGGTTTTTACGCCAATGTCGTTCGCTTCTTCCGTTGTTCGCCAAAGCTGTAACTACTCGGCTTATTCTGGTGTTTATTACTGTCAAACAGGATGATAAGAAAATACCAGGCAAAATTTATCAGTAATAATTTGATTCCCTGTATTGTTAAATCAAATAAAATATCAACAAAAATAGTACAATGAACTTATTCTATCTTATTCTACGTTAAAGTCTATTTCATCCGTATTTATCTCCTTTCTTCTAAATGTTCGTAACAATGCTGCTATAGCTAATGCTCGATATAATATTATGTTTCTATACCCGGGTAGGTGATATTAGAAATGATTTTAAATAATGTTCTGATTTGTCTAAGTAATAGTGAATTTAATGATTCTACTTTATTGCCTTCGGAAGGTCCTTAGTTCAATATCAAGTGAGTCGCCTGGGCTATACCACGATTGCGCTTGGTTTGATTCTATATTAGTGAGTCACCTGGGTGCTATACCACGATTGCGCTAAGTTAGCTTTTAATATAGTGAGTCGACTGGGTGCTATACCACAAGTGCGCTGTCGAGCTCTGTCGACGCGTGTTTATATACTCTTTTGCTTACGCTTGTGACGTCACAAGCGTCGCGCGCTCGTCTATCCGAGTTTGTCTAGTTGTTCGGTATTTACGCGGACCAATCATAGCCGACCCCCATCGTGACGGTCGGACACGTTACAATATATATATATATATATATATATATATATATATATATATATATATATATATATATATATATATATATATATTGTAACATTGCATATTACAAGGCGCTCCTTACCCCTTGGACGACCCTAGCGGAGTGACTGTTTTATGGTATGAATGTTTAGGATGGCCCTGAGGCCTGGCAAAAATTCCGAGAGGCGACCGTGACCGACTAAAAACTATCGAGCATATTATTTATTCTTTTGTTTTCTTTCACGACTTTTCTCTGACATGTGGGAGACGAGGCCTATACGAAGGCGAACACACAGACAGAAGCACGACCGAACAGACGCACAACGCCAAATACCGACTGTGGGGATCCCTTTCGACGAACGCCACCAAAAAGCTCAGGAGGCTAGCCACTGCAGGGCTACCTCCACCATCGACAGTGAGGACACGGGGGAGTGTCTCAGGCACTCTACATCGTGGGATATCGGTGGCGGAAGAGATTCCCGCCACCAAGAAGAATCTACAACCCGTGATCCTCCGATTTAGCGAGCTTCTAACATCGTGGGGAACTTCGAAATTCGCGCGTAGCGACAACAAGTCGCCATAGTTAGAGATCCTCCAGTCGATGCGAAAATCAATAATCTATCGCCTAATGAGGGCGCTTAGGTACCGGCGCCATGTGGTCAAAACACTCTGCGATAGACTAGCGTCTAAGACACTTGTGTGTTTTGATCTTTGCGTAGCCTGTTGTTCAAAGAAATCTTTTCGTATATTCAAGCCCCGTGGGCAATAATAATTAGCTAAATTCTGGAGTGTGTGTGTAGTGCCTAAATACAACCTTCGAGGGTCTGTGGCAATCCGCGAGGATGGATTTTGGTCTGGAGAAAATCCTTTTTCTCTGTTGGCTGGAAGACGGTAAGCGTTAGCTATTCTTACCCATGCTAATTTGAATCCGGCAACGGCCGTCAGCCATCTTGCCTTGGTACAGCCACGAGGCTAATTAATATTTTTGGGAATCGAATTAAGCCGATCTCCGACCGGTAGGCCGTCACCAGTGTCCCTGTGTTCTAGAGTTAATAGTTCGAGTATTTATTTTATAGAAAATTCGGGTACTTTATATTTTGTTCGAGTTCGTAACTGTCGTACACGAGTGCGACAAGGATAGATTTAGTCCGTCACCGTCGCGCTCTCTTCCTCCCGCGGGGAGAGATGAAGCCAGAGGCTTAGTCGAGTCTCTTTGTTTAGATTTCGTGTCTTGATTTGAGATTTCAGAATTATTATTGAAATTGAATATTTGGTCGCGCTAGGCGCAGAGTTAGGTTAAGTTAATTTTAAGAATTTTTTTTGTAAATAATAACTCTTTTGAGTAAGGTTTCTTTAACGGGAGGTTTCGCCTCTCGGAGGCGAGTTAGTCACACCAAAACGACTAACGACCACGTAGGCGATTCTTTATTATTGTAAATTTGTTTGATTCGCGAGCCTTCCGATTCTAGTCTGTTATTTTGTTATTTTGTTATCTTATTTATTATTTCGAGCCTTAGGCTCATTCATCGTTAGTTTTAAGATTGTTAATATTCCTCGTGGAAAGTATCTAGTGTTTTAGCTAGTTTATTGTCCTACGAGGACCTGATTTGTCGAGTTATTTAATTTTGCTATATTTTTCCTTGTTATTGCTGTCCTACGTGGAAGCTGTTAATTATTTATTATTGTAAAACTCGTCAAGCGTGGCCAGGTCGCCTTTACACGACCTGTAGCCGTTTTATAACCGAGAGGAAGTACCTCCGGGTACACGATTTGTTAATTTCTATATTTTTCTATTTTCTATTTTTCTTGAATAAATTCTATTTTTTTTTATTAAATTCAACTACATCGAGTCGTTAATCAACGCCCCGCTAATCCTTCAAAATCCCGTCCCCTCTCCGCGGTACTGACGCTAGCCGGCGCTCAAGTATCTGTAGTTCGTATTTTCTTTTATTTAAATTTTCAGAAATTGGCGATTATAAGCCTGGCGCCCAGCATCTTTGTTTTATTATTAATTTTCAGTTGGCCAATTGTCGAGTGGACGGTTCTCAGACTAGCTTTCCGGTCTGGTCTGAGGACCAGGCAAAATCCACGTCGCAAATTGGCGCCCAACGTGGGGCCTTTCAAAATAGGTTTTTCTAAATAGGCGTTATAAATTTTAGTAGGTTAAATAATTATTAGTAGTTTCAGTAACGGCTTCGCTGTTGCTAAGTGGAGAGAGGTCAGCGGTTTGTTTTTCTCTATTAACCGGAGAAGGATTAGCAGCGCGTACGCTCGAAGCGACTTTGTATCGTAGCCGCACCGCGGTAGAATCTTTTGTTTATTTCGCGTTTGAATTTTTACATTTTATTTTATGGTCTTCGTAGCGATCTTTCGGGTAAGGATTGTTCAATTCTGTTGAGGAATTCCGACTCTCGGGAGTCAATACGTTTTGTTTTAGTCTCTTTCTTTTTTAGCCGCGTTTTCCCCGCTAGGGAAGAAAACTCGAGCATAGCCGTGCTAAAGCACGCTGTATACACCGGGACACTGGATACGGACCCCAAACCTAATATTAAGAACTAATCGCAATTATATTCCACCTGCTTGCTATTTCATTGTTTTTTTTTTTGTTTTTTTTTTGTGTAATAATCTCTTGTGCCTGACTTGTGGTGGTGGATATACTGTCCTATACAAAAATAAAAAAAATAGTGACGGACCGCGTTAAAACACGGTACAAGGTATTAGCGGAGTCCAACCACTAGGAACGCCGGGAGAAAAGCATTAAAATTTACAGATAAACACCCGATATAGCTAGCTAGCGAGGTTATTGTCCAAAGTCCAACGGCGGGATAATCATATAGTTCGAGTTTCGGGATCATATTCTCTCAGCGGTGGGGAAACATAGTCCAAAGTACGACGGACTTTTAGCCTACCCCGCACCGAGGGGAATATTTACGAAAATCGACTCGTCTCTAGTAGATGTCGCGTACGTTTCAGTTTTGAATTTTGCATTTGACAGTGGTGCTCAGGTGTGGGTCCTGAGACCTGCAAGAGACACAACAGCTGTTCTCAATTTAAGGCGATCTCGGCGAGTAGACTCGTCGAGAAGGTAGAGTACAACTCTATCATCATGTTCTAAACATCATATCTTTTCTTTCGGGTTCGGGTTCGAGTTCGAGTTCGCGTTCGAGTTCGAGTTTGCATTCATTGTCGAAGTTGCACTTGCACTAAATAATTTTCGAGTGCACTTCAAAGTGAAAATTCAAAACCATCAGAGTGCGTATTTTTTTGGGTCTTTTATTATTTCGCGTGCAGACTAGAATTTCGGGTTCGATTTTCGCGTTTCGAGTAATTTTTACAAGCGAGCGCGTGACTTTTACACCCTTCAGGTAAAAACAAACCGAGGAGAAAAGAACGCGATAGCGTCAACTTCCGCGGAAATTTTATTCGCGCGTTCGTATTTCAGAAATTTTTTTTTTGTTTGTGGGGTCGACTGAGTCCTAAGTTACTCCTCGAGTCATGGCACCAATAGACACCCCATACGGGAGCGCTCTGTGGGAGTTAAACCACGGAGAATTATCTGAGTTACTACGTTCCTTACATGTTAGTACGTCGGGCTCGGTTGTTGAGTTGCGAGATCGGTATGTGAGACACTGGCGACGATGCCAGGGGGAACATACAATTCCGTGGGAGCCAGAGGATGAACCGATGTTCACTTCAGGGGCAGAGGTACGCCCCAGTAGCAGCCACGAGCAGCTACCAACCCCCTCACCTCTCCGGGTTTCGTTCGCGACAAATTTCGAGTCACGCCCGGTAACCACAACGACTACGAGCATCGTATATTCGATAGCTCAGCCGATTATGTCAACCGTGGCAGAACCACGGCCTGGAGACCACACGTCGAGGTCACCCGCGAGGCCAGTCCAAGTACGCGGCGCCTTAGACGCGAACGACGCGCATAGAGATTTTTTTCGGGATTATGCGGCGATTCGGGAAATCCTACAAGAGGATATACCAGACGTAATGCCTCGCAGATCTACCGCCAACCCTCACGTACTCGCCGAATATGGTCAGGAGTACCGACGAGAGACTCAAGACGAGGCTGGCGACGAGGTTTCGCGAAGAATAAGGCCGCAGCCGCACGAAATCGAGGAACACTACCTCCAGTCGGGGGTAATCGCTTCCAGACAAATAATGCTAGCTCCGGAGCCAATTGAGATTCGCGACAGTAGCGAGCGACTACCGCCAGAATCGCGTCCGAGAAGAATCCGACAAAGCCGGGAGGAGTACGAGCGACAATCACGCGCGGAAACAAGGCCAACAACAGGTCACACCCGCCGTGACCTAGACCTCAGACGAGAACGAAGTCTGTCACCGATTATTACCCACCCACCCACCCAACGCGAAGCACCCACCTCCGGGAGGTGGGAAGCACCGCAACCCAGCTGGGATGATGCAGTGATTCCGGCGCGCTTGCACTGCAGGGATAGGGCTAAGGAGGTAATCGAGGCACTGCGTCGCTGGAATGTCAAGTTCGCGGACGGAGACGAACAAAGCGCCGAAGATTTTTTGAGTCGTTTGGATGACTGTAAGAAGTTCACCCCTTTGACCGGTAAGGAGGTAATTCAATCTTTGCCGATAATATTCACGGGAACAGCCTCGGAATGGCTGCGGATCGAACGCGACAGCTGGTCTAGCTATGAGGACTTTCAGAAAGCGTTCAGAGGTTGGTTCGGGGACGAGACGGTGAACAAACGATTCCGACAACAAGCCGCGACGCGTACACAGGGGGAAAACGAATCGGTCACGAAATATCTCACCTGCATACGAGGGTTGCTACATCGTATGACACGCCCTTACGCGTTGGAAGACCAGTTGGACCTGGCATTCGAAAACCTGCGTCCGAATATTCGCGAGACGTTAGATCGTAACCTGATTAATAGTTTCCAGGAGCTAGCTCGCGCGGCTACAGCTAGAGAAAGAAATTTGGAATT
Organism: Tenthredo mesomela; assembly: GCA_943736025.1. Lineage (NCBI taxonomy): Eukaryota > Metazoa > Arthropoda > Insecta > Hymenoptera > Tenthredinidae > Tenthredo > Tenthredo mesomela. The sequence goes on along the minus strand of OX031013.1, from coordinate 27,643,304 downwards.
ATCGCGTTCATATAGACCGCCCCCATCCCCGGAGGATTCGTTTATGGCTGAATTAGCTTGCAAGGCTAAAGCCAAACAGCACAGAAAACCTCCTGCGCTCGCAGCAGTGGAGGAAATAGCTGTGGCGAAAGAAGCTCCGCGGGCTTCAGTTGCTTCGGGTTCGAGTAAGCGAGGCGTTAAGAGTCAAGGGGGGGGGGAGAATGGCCTTGGATAAGGCCATTAAAGAACAATTAGCCGCCATACAGTCCGATATGGAAAAGAAAATAGCGATCGCGGTCGAAAAGATACAGCCTCGACAAGAGAGGCAAAGCGCTTCGGAGCGACCGAGAAATGCGAGGGTAGCTGCAACAGCGGCTTACCAACAGGCACCGACAACGCCGAACACCATTCAAGCGATGGATGGCGGACCAACAGTCACCTGTTTTAATTGCGATCGTCGAGGTCATATTTGGAGAGAATGCCCAGCGCCTAAAATCCGATTTTGCTACCATTGTGGTAAAAAGGGGGAAATTGCGACCACGTGTTCACGCTGTTTTCCGGGAAACGAAAACGGGGAGTCTCGACAGGGGACAACGAGTCCCCCAAGACAATAAATCCGAGTCCCAGTAATCCAACCGAGACATATGCCGAATGGTTTCCGATGCAGACTCTCGAACTGCAACCACGCTGGTTTATAAATGTCAAAATCGGAGACTCAAACGTTCGCGCGCTAATAGACACCGGATCCTCAAGAAGCTTCTTAGGAGCTTCAGGTAAGAAAATTGCCGAAGAAAACGGTCGGCCGTTAGACCAACCAGCCTTCGGACGTGTAATATTGGCAAACGGCGATACTGAAGCCGTCTTGGGAGAATTTAGCGTGCCAATAGAACTGTTGGGAACAACTCACGAGCTTAAGATTCGAATCCTTCCGTCTTTAGCGTGGGACTGCATCCTGGGGATGGATTTTATTCGGTTATTCGGGTTGGAGATGTATGGTGGAGACGATACTTGGCGTTTAAAAGACGGACCAGACGGCACAAGCTCTTTCAATGAGACTTTCACAACGACCACGGGGTCAGCTGACGCGTGCTACGGAATAGCAGAGCTAACAACAGCGGAGAAAACGGTACTGGAGGAGTTTTTAAATCGAGAATTGCCAGCGGTTACGGGACCACTAGGACTAACGAGTCTAGCGGAACACACCCTTGATACGCGGGGAAACTCTCCAATTAAACAAAGATATTACTTAGTCTCCCCAGTAGTACAAGCTGCGATTCATGCTGAAGTCGATCGGATGTTAGCCGAGGGGGTGATCGAGCCTTCCCAAAGCGCGTGGTCGAGCCCTATCGTAATGGTCAAAAAGCCGAATGGGAGTTATCGTTTTTGTTTAGATTTTCGTAAAGTGAATAGCGTCACAAAGAAAGATGCCTACCCAATTCCATATATCAACGGGATATTAGATAAATTACGGGCCGCGAGGTACATTTCGACGATTGATTTGAGTCAAGCGTATCATCAGATTCCCTTGCACCCAGACAGTCGGGAAGTCACTGCATTTACGGCCCCGGGCAAAGGCTTATTTCAATTCACTAGAATGCCATACGGACTCACGGGAGCCCCCGCGACGTTTCAAAGACTGATTGATAAATTAATTACACCGGACATGGAACCGCATGTCTTCGCGTATTTGGATGACATAATTGTAGTAACAGATAATTTCGTAAAACATATGGACTGGCTCAAACGCGTCTTTGATCAGATCGCGAGAGCGGGTCTAACATTAAATCCTGATAAATGTGAGTTTTGTAGAGACGAGGTGAGATATTTGGGGTTCAGAGTTAATAACGAGGGATTGCAAATAGACCCCGACAAGATCGAACCGATTGTTAGTTATCCGCCACCACGGAACTTGAAACAATTGCGACGGTTTTTAGGGATGGCCTCGTGGTACCGCCGATTTATTCCAGCGTTCGCGGGCTCTTCGGAGCCATTAACGCGGCTTTTACGTAAAGATAAACGGTGGGAATGGGGTGAAGCTCAAGATCAAGCTTTTGCAGAATTAAAATCCGCGTTAACAACCGCCCCGGTATTATCTTGTCCTGATTTTCGCGTACCTTTTGTTGTGCAGACAGATGCCAGCGACTTTGGAATTGGCACTGTCTTGACTCAGACGATCGACGAGGTCGAACGAGTCATAGCATATGCGAGTCGCACTCTTTCGGAAGCCGAACGGAAATACTCGGTGACGGAAAAGGAGTGCTTAGCCGTAATTTGGGCTATAAAGAAATTTCGCGCGTACCTCGAGGGGTATCATTTTACTGTCATAACTGATCATAGTAGCCTTCGATGGTTACATAATTTGCATAATCCGACCGGTCGTTTAGCAAGATGGGCTTTGGAGCTCCTGGAGTATGACTTCGACGTCGTACACCGGAAGGGAGCCATGCACCATGTACCCGATGCATTATCACGGATGTACGAAGATGAGGTCGAGAACCTCACTGCCGAACATTTAGCCGCAATAAACGAGGCTCAAGATCCGTGGTACACTCGCCGGGTACAAGAGGTGCTAGCCACCCCCAAGAAATATAGAGAGTGGTCGGTCCACGAGGGCCGGCTGTATTACTTGCGACCGAATCCGGTGACAGAACCAATGGTGGAAGAGCTTAATCCGTGGAAATTAGTATTACCAGCCGAGCACCGAGCTCAGGTATTTACTGAGGCACACGAAGACCCGCAGGCTGGACATCTCGGCATAGAGAAAACGTATGCTAGAGTCCGCGAGGAATATTACTGGCCCGGGATGTTTAGAGATATCGTCGTAGCGGTCCGTAGGTGCCAACGGTGCCAACAATGTAAAGTGGAACAAGCGCCGCCCGCCGGATTAATGGGAGAACGCGTAGTCGATCAACCATGGGCAGTCGTCGCGGCTGACATTATGGGTCCGTTTCCGCGTAGCCGCTCAGGCTACGAGTATCTGTTGGTTTTCGAAGACCTCTTTACCAAATGGGTGGAATGTACGCCTTTGCGCAAAGCCAATGGCAAAAATATTATCGTCGCGTTTGAAGATTTAATTCTGTCCCGTTGGGGTACCCCGGAGGTATTTCTCACTGATAACGGAACTGAGTTCGCGAATAAAGCCATAAATGACATGTGCGCCGAGTACAACATCGTACACGCTCACGTACCCCCGTACCACGCTCAGGCGAATCCGGTCGAGAGGGTAAATCGAGTCTTGAAAACTATGATCACCGCGTATATTGAAAAAGACCACCGCGAGTGGGACGTGCACCTACACGAATTTCGGTTCGCATATAATTCCGCGGTACATAGTTCGCTAAAAGTGAGCCCAGCCTTCTTGAATCTCGGCCGTGAACCCAGACCTCGAGTACAACTCCGACGTAACGAAGAGGGTCCAGCCACAATTCCAGAACCGCGTCCAGCAAAATGGGCTGAGCGAATGACGCGACTGCAAGAGCTGAGAGACCTCGCGACGCGACACTTACAAACGGCACGCACTAGGCAAGCGCAATACTATAATCGGCGTCACCGAGACGGTCATTATAAGGTGGGAGATCGAGTCTGGAAGCGTAAGCGAATCCTATCCTCTGCTGCAAATTTCGTAGCTGCGAAACTAGCTCCCAAGTTCGAGGGACCGTACATCGTGACGCAAGTCGTGTCTCCGGTCGTCTATGAACTGGAGGATGCGACAGGTAGGAAACTCGGTCGACACCACATCAAAGATTTTAAGCCGTACGTCGCCCCAGAGGTAGATGTAAATCTCAGCGAATCCGAGGACGAGGATCTATCCTCCGACGAGGCTTGAGATAACCGTTTTTTTTTCTTGTGCGTTCGTTGTTTTCGATTTTCGTGTGAAATGTAGTTAGGGAATTAGGATCTAGGGAAATGTGATCTCTTGCACCCCGAGGGGTAGAATGTGTAATTGTTTTTTTTTTCGTCCGTTTTGTTTTGTTCGTTCGTAGTCTGTTATTTTATTTGTTTTTTTTTTGTGTTAAAATTACTGGCAGGAGAATTAATAAAGTTCTTTTGTTTTTCTTTTGTGCCATTTTCTAGATTTCGAGTTTTTGAGATTATAAATTAGTCGTTCATTTTGATTTTCGTTTGTTTTTCTTTTTCTTGTTGCGGGGAATTGATCCACCCCTTACGTTTTCCGTCTTTCTGCCTTCTGCAGGAGGAGAGTAGCAGGTGACGACTTAAAAATTACACCGGGAGTTTTCATCAGTTACCTTTTCATTTTTTGTTCCTTACCGGGGGAAAGTTTAATCTGCACTACAATATTACGTTAGATAAGTCAGACTCAGTAGAGTCGATAGACGTAAGACGCGGTGTGCGGCCGCCACTCGGAGTTCGGTCCATGGGTCAGTTTTGCTAGCGCTTCCGCCCCAGTGGTCCGTCTAAGGGGGGGGGAGTTGTAACATTGCATATTACAAGGCGCTCCTTACCCCTTGGACGACCCTAGCGGAGTGACTGTTTTATGGTATGAATGTTTAGGATGGCCCTGAGGCCTGGCAAAAATTCCGAGAGGCGACCGTGACCGACTAAAAACTATCGAGCATATTATTTATTCTTTTGTTTTCTTTCACGACTTTTCTCTGACATGTGGGAGACGAGGCCTATACGAAGGCGAACACACAGACAGAAGCACGACCGAACAGACGCACAACGCCAAATACCGACTGTGGGGATCCCTTTCGACGAACGCCACCAAAAAGCTCAGGAGGCTAGCCACTGCAGGGCTACCTCCACCATCGACAGTGAGGACACGGGGGAGTGTCTCAGGCACTCTACATCGTGGGATATCGGTGGCGGAAGAGATTCCCGCCACCAAGAAGAATCTACAACCCGTGATCCTCCGATTTAGCGAGCTTCTAACATCGTGGGGAACTTCGAAATTCGCGCGTAGCGACAACAAGTCGCCATAGTTAGAGATCCTCCAGTCGATGCGAAAATCAATAATCTATCGCCTAATGAGGGCGCTTAGGTACCGGCGCCATGTGGTCAAAACACTCTGCGATAGACTAGCGTCTAAGACACTTGTGTGTTTTGATCTTTGCGTAGCCTGTTGTTCAAAGAAATCTTTTCGTATATTCAAGCCCCGTGGGCAATAATAATTAGCTAAATTCTGGAGTGTGTGTGTAGTGCCTAAATACAACCTTCGAGGGTCTGTGGCAATCCGCGAGGATGGATTTTGGTCTGGAGAAAATCCTTTTTCTCTGTTGGCTGGAAGACGGTAAGCGTTAGCTATTCTTACCCATGCTAATTTGAATCCGGCAACGGCCGTCAGCCATCTTGCCTTGGTACAGCCACGAGGCTAATTAATATTTTTGGGAATCGAATTAAGCCGATCTCCGACCGGTAGGCCGTCACCAGTGTCCCTGTGTTCTAGAGTTAATAGTTCGAGTATTTATTTTATAGAAAATTCGGGTACTTTATATTTTGTTCGAGTTCGTAACTGTCGTACACGAGTGCGACAAGGATAGATTTAGTCCGTCACCGTCGCGCTCTCTTCCTCCCGCGGGGAGAGATGAAGCCAGAGGCTTAGTCGAGTCTCTTTGTTTAGATTTCGTGTCTTGATTTGAGATTTCAGAATTATTATTGAAATTGAATATTTGGTCGCGCTAGGCGCAGAGTTAGGTTAAGTTAATTTTAAGAATTTTTTTTGTAAATAATAACTCTTTTGAGTAAGGTTTCTTTAACGGGAGGTTTCGCCTCTCGGAGGCGAGTTAGTCACACCAAAACGACTAACGACCACGTAGGCCATACCCCGGCCTCACTATGCTCTTCGGAGCAGGCCCTGCTCTAAGTGACAATTAGTGCGACCCGAAATCCCCTCGGTCTACCTGAAAACGGTCACTCGTCCTTACCTGGAAGTGCGATGGTAGGGGCAGCGTTCAGGAGAAATAAAAGGAACTAAGGGGTGTGCGGTCTATTTGGGACGGCAACAACTGCGCTACCTGCATATTCCCACTTATAACTACCAAAATCCAAGAAATAGCGTTAAAAGGATTAGTACCGGTGAACGGGTTAATAGGATCAACAGCTTAGCTCTTTCGACTAATGAGTGTGCCGGGGTATGACGTAGGCGATTCTTTATTATTGTAAATTTGTTTGATTCGCGAGCCTTCCGATTCTAGTCTGTTATTTTGTTATTTTGTTATCTTATTTATTATTTCGAGCCTTAGGCTCATTCATCGTTAGTTTTAAGATTGTTAATATTCCTCGTGGAAAGTATCTAGTGTTTTAGCTAGTTTATTGTCCTACGAGGACCTGATTTGTCGAGTTATTTAATTTTGCTATATTTTTCCTTGTTATTGCTGTCCTACGTGGAAGCTGTTAATTATTTATTATTGTAAAACTCGTCAAGCGTGGCCAGGTCGCCTTTACACGACCTGTAGCCGTTTTATAACCGAGAGGAAGTACCTCCGGGTACACGATTTGTTAATTTCTATATTTTTCTATTTTCTATTTTTCTTGAATAAATTCTATTTTTTTTTATTAAATTCAACTACATCGAGTCGTTAATCAACGCCCCGCTAATCCTTCAAAATCCCGACCCCTCTCCGCGGTACTGACGCTAGCCGGCGCTCAAGTATCTGTAGTTCGTATTTTCTTTTATTTAAATTTTCAGAAATTGGCGATTATAAGCCTGGCGCCCAGCATCTTTGTTTTATTATTAATTTTCAGTTGGCCAATTGTCGAGTGGACGGTTCTCAGACTAGCTTTCCGGTCTGGTCTGAGGACCAGGCAAAATCCACGTCGCAATATATATGCCTGAATGTGTAAAGAGTCCAAGACGCTGTGCTCTTTGTAGTACAAAGGCTGTACCATACAAAACTATATACATTTGCAGTACTTGCAAAGTGCCATTGTGCATAAAATCCGAGAAAAACTGTTTTCAAATTTACCATCAATAAACAGTTACACTATAAATAAAATGTAAAAACTAAATTCTTAGAAAAAAAGCAAAAAAAAAAAAACAAAAAAAAATAAAAAAAACAACAAAAAAAAAAACAAAAAAAAAAACAAACAAAAAAAAGAAAATGGAGACAATAACCGCTACGTCCTCGTTCGTGTCTCTGGAATCAACCAAGCGCGGTTACTTCATCAATACTTCACATTCGTAATCAGCGACCCTAAAAACCCCCGAGTACAAGTTTTTAGTGCTCTACGTCTATTTTTTGGAAAAGTGAGTCCGCCATCTTGAATCCGCCATCTTGGTTGTGAAAATTTCATTATTCTGACTTCAGATTCGTAATCAGCGACCCCAAAAACCCCCGAGTGCCCATTTTTACTCACATCGAGCAACTTTGTGTACTTTTGTCCACCATATTGGATCCGCCGTTCTGAATTTTGAAATTCTGAGCTTAGATTCGTCATTAGCGACCCCAAAAACCCCCGAGTGCCCATTTTCACTTTCATCAAGCAACTTTTTGTACTTTTGTCCGCCATATTGGATCCGCCATTATGAATTTTGAAATTCTGAGCTCAGATTCGTCATCAGCGACCCCAAAAACCCCCGAGTGACAAATTTCACTTCCATCAAGCAACTTTTTGTACTTTTGTCCGCCATATTGGATCCGCCATTTTGAATTTTGAAATTCTGAGCTTAGATTCGTCATTAGCGACCCCAAAAACCCCCGAGTGCCCATTTTCACTTTCATCAAGCAACTTTTTGTACTTTTGTCCGCCATATTGGATCCGCCATTATGAATTTTGAAATTCTGAGCTCAGATTCGTCATCAGCGACACCAAAAACCCCCGAGTGACAAATTTCACTTCCATCAAGCAACTTTTTGTACTTTTGTCCGCCATATTGGATCCGCCATTTTGAATTTTGAAATTCTGAGCTCAGATTCGTCATCAGCGACACCAAAAACCCCCGAGTACAAGTTTTTAGTGCTCTACGTCTATTTTTTGGAAAAGTGAGTCCGCCATCTTGAATCCGCCATCTTGGATGTAAAAATGTTGAAATTCTGACTCCAGATTCGTAATCAGTGACCCCAAAAACCCCCGCGTAATAATTTTTAGAATGATTGAATGAAAAACAAAGCGAAAATTGATTTTTTTCTTCAAAAAAGAGCTTTTTACGCCATTTGTTTATTTATAACTAATTAACAATTTAATAAATATTAATTTTTGTTATTTATTATGATAGAGAAACATTTTAGCTAATAGAAGAATGTATAATCACTAATATATACCTATAAATACAATTTTCATACGCAAAAATCTAAGACGCAATAGGTGGTCAATATATTGACCACCAAGCCACAAAGGGTTAATGAATTGATTTTATCAAGCGATCAGCGCACATTGCAGACAGTTAGCGAGAGTTCACTAAATAATCTCACAATTCGGTGGAATGTCGATTTGTAATTGTTTCCGAATATTATCGATCATTTCATCAAAATCAAAAATATACTTCCAATGGAATTCATGAATTCATTGACGCCGAATGGTCTTCCACCGCATAAGTTAACGTTGAAAGTAGGAAGCATTGTTATCCTGTTACGAAATCTGAATTTATCACAAGGGTTATGTAATGGCACCAGACTGGTTGTTAAAAAGTTGAACCAATATCTGATTTGTACTGAAATCATCGGTGGAAATTGCGCTGGAGAAACAGTTTTGATACCCCGGATAGATTTATCACCGTCCGAAGAGGAGATGCCATTCAAGATGGTTAGAAGACAATTTCCAGTCAGATTAGGTTGTGCGATGACAATTAACAAGTCGCAAGGTCAATCTTTCGACAGCGTCGGTGTGTATTTACCAAATCCAGTATTTAGTCATGGTCAACTGTATGTTGCCTTGTCCAGAGTTAAATCTAAAAACAATTTGAAAGTTTTGCTGACAGACAAATCTGTCTTCACCAACAGTAAAAATTCCGATCATAAATTGTGTACCAGAAATATTGTCTATAAGGAAATACTAGGTGCTTCGTGAATTAATCGATCCATAGCTACAATTTTAAATTCATGCCGGCACTTCGAATACTACTGGATACTGTGGAACTGTGATAATCAACCACTATTTCAATAATATTCTATCGGAAATGCAGTATTTGATGTTGGTGACTTACCCAAAAATGCAGTTGTTTACCTACAATTATGTCAGTCTAATGGTGAGAACGATCAGCTGCTTATGCCTTATGTAGGTACTATAAGCACTAAAAAAATTAGCTGCCAACGCCTTGTGTAGCTGGGCGCTACAAAAATTATGAGCTGCTTGACACTTTCTGTCGCTAAGCGCTACAAAAGTTATCAGCTGCCGAAGGCTCTTGTGGTGCTGCGCTCAAAATTAGCGGCTGAAGTCTTATACGGCTAAGCGCTACAAAATTAGCCGCTAAAGTCTCATGTGGCTAAGCGCTACAAAATTATCCAAACACATCATTAACCATGCCCCTCCTAATTCCTGCCTTCCCGATGGAAGAAACCGCACCACCTTCTCGTCGGTTTCCATTGAGCGATAGTACTTCTACAATTAATGATACGTGTATTAATGATTCAGATCTAAGTTGGAAAAGCTATTTTATCAAGCACAAAGAAGTACTATCGGCTAAGAGTGTGATGACATTTCTTTTTAGTGTGCTATCCGTTTTAAATTGAACAGCGTGAAAACAACTCATAACCGAACAAGCGTAGCGAGTGAGGAACAACGCAAAAACCACTCATAACCGAACGAGCGTAGCGAGTGAGGAACAACGCAAAAACCACTGATAACCGAGCGAGCGTAGCGAGTGAGGGACAACGCAAAACCAAACGAGTGAGCGAGCGAAGCGAGCGAACGAGAAAAATTATCAGTTAGAGGAACAACGCAAAACCACTGACAACCGAGCGAGCGTAGCGAGTGAGGGACAACGCAAAACCAAACGAGTGAGCGAGCGAAGCGAGCGAACGAGCAAAATAATTAGCTAGTTACTAATAATGACCGTAAAGCCCCTTGGCCTACCTGAAAACGGTCACTTGTCCTTGAGGTTACTTGCCGTTTTGAGGTTACGCTCTTACAGATGCACTCGTGATTATAAAAAATAGTTTTACTTACTCATCTTACTCATACATCGACACGCTAATCAGTCGCAATCCCCTGGATAACGATCATTCGGTGCACAATAGTATATTATGCACCGAGGGAAGAAAGTAGGCTGTGCGCTCCCGCGTGTAGTTGCCGCCCGAGCGTAGCGAGGGCGGCACGTACGCGGGAGCGCGGAGCTTACTTTCTTTCCGAGTGCTATATACAATTTTTTCTCATCCCCAGCGGAAAGTTCGTTCACGCTAAATGTATCTCATTATAGTCTGAATATATATATATATTAGGGTGTGCCAAAAAAAAAAAAAAATTTGAACGCACATCAACATTCCGGTGGAGCATCTCAAATAGAATATCTCAAATAGAATATCAGCCAAATATGAGCTCTTAATATTGATATTTAGAACTGCCTAACTCAGTTTTCCCATTTTTGATTTGAATAACACGTGAAAAAAAATCGGAAAATTTTTGAATTGTTTTTTCTCGTAAATGGCTTGATTGAGAAACTTTCTGAATACAGATTCTTATAGGAAATTTCAAGCTCTACAAAGAAGTACTGAGATAGAATTTTCCTAAGTCTCACCGATTAAGAGATATTCGCCTATAAACATTGAGGCATAGCGTCATAGAGTCATACGACTCTGGAAAAAACAATTTATTTTTCAACTGCGCATCAAAATTTCGGTAGAGCATCTCAAATAGAACATCTCAGCCAAATATGATCTCTTAATATTGATATTTAGAACTGCCTATTTCAATAACTAAAATTAGTAATGAAAATTAGTAACGAAATTAGGCCTATAGGTGTGACGCTTCGGTTGTGTGTATCACGTTGATGTTAAGAAACACTTACGTAACACACACAATCAGGTGACACACCAACGTAACACACGCAGTCGCGATCAGTTGATCGTAGTACTAAAATCAGCCGTTGCTTCTTAAGGTCACGTCACATCTTGGGTATATGGACTAGCAGTCCATAGGTATCAAAGGGCTCTGTACGAAGCGCTAGACACTCGCGCATGCGCGTGACGCCGGGAAGAAAGTAAAACCAGGGACTGAATATAGCACTTCTTTCCCTGATCAGCGGGAAAGAAGTACGAACTTTACGGTAGGGGATGAGAAAAATATCATTTTGTGGGTGTAATAATTCTTCTCCGTAATAATATGACACCACTTCACTTGTACCCGTCAAAACTCAAGACTGTCATCGATCGGCGCTATAGAACTAGCGGCTACGATCACGGATAATTTTTCATGCCGACTATACCTGACAGTCTACTACTGAAGTTACTGCGGTGTAAGCGAGAAATCACCCTGTATACCCTTACTGTATACTTATCTGTGCCAAGGGGCCCTGTAACAGCCTTTAAAGTTCGCACGCTCCTGACATCTCGCTTCAAAACTTCCCGCAATAAACACAAGAGCGTAGCTAAGCTTTCTATTGGCTCCCGTGTATAACTACGGGCCTTCACAGTTCTACAGTGATAGCGCGATATGGTGGCACGTGGTGATCGAATTCATAGGGTGCGTTCCGATATTGGCTTGAAGCGCTGTCAGTAATCTTGTGTCTCTGTCACACTTCTTGATTTTCCCCAAGCTCCTTCTCTCTTCCTCTAGATTTTCAGCGCTTCAAGCTAATATCGGAACGCACCCATAGTAGTATAACAACCGGCAAACAGTGATTTGCGTGTATGCACGATATACGAAAGCGTGTTGATTTTCGCTAAGTGAAAATTCAGACCAAAAATAGACATTGAAGTACTACATATCTTTGAGCTAATTATTCGGTGAGTAATATTGAAATTTATATTTGTTGCCAACTTTAATATGTTGCTAAACGCTGGTATACGTATACCGTATGTAATCAATTGAGCATGCATGTAGTCTTATATATACGACTATATATATTTATATTTTCGATATCGCTATACGACTATATACCCTAACAGCACGGAACGTTGCAGCAATGTCTCAGCAACATTGCTAAATTTTATTTCCATTGCATTGCACTACAATGTTGCTGCAAGATCTCTGCAATATAACATTTGCAACATTGCATTGCAATGTTGCCGCAAGGTTGCTGCAATGCAACTATGTTATATTTATATATTCACGCATGTGAAAATACAAGAATTCAATTTTCCATGTATCAATCAAACGGACAAAATAATTACGGACAAAAACGGGCACTTATAATTAACTGTAACTTGAATGCCATATGGTGACAGAATTTATCACTAGATTTCATCATTTATTTTTATTTCACTGATAATTAACCCGCCACGGGTCAACAGTTACAGTTACATACATATTGATGTCAATCCTCACGAATCAAAGTTTACCTATTGAGTCTAAAAGTGTTGAAGGTTGTAACAGGCGACGTTGGATCCAGATCGACACCGGACGTCAGTTGATCAACGAAGTTGAGCAATCTCATCGGCGACCAGGATTTGGATGGGTGACCCACATGAATAAAAACGATTAGTCTGCGAATAGAAAATTTCGAACACCGAAATATTCACTGTGCTCGACCGCTCAAAAAAGAATTAGTTGTGGGTGAAAAAATCTCAATCCGTTTTTTTTTTGTTTTTTGTTTTTTTGTGCTAAAAGAAACGAATGGAACCGATAGAATCCTATATACAAAATGAGAAAGTTAATTGGGTAACACCGATACGAACGAATTGGAAATGTAAATTGGAAAAGGGCCTTTCATTAGGAAATAACTTAAACAGAAATCCGATTACGACCCATACAAAACCTTCTATTGGTTTGAATAATTTTTTTTAAGCAGGGAATGTTGCAGGAATATTACAATGTTATGCAATGAAAAGCGGACATAGAGACATTGCAGCAACATTGCAGGGGCATTGCAGCAACATTGCGCAATATAACTGCAATATTGCCAATATTGCAAAGTTATGTTGCTGCAACGTTGCTGCAACGTCTCGGTGCTGTTAGGGTATATTATATTGTAACGTAGTTTTTTGATAGGCAAGGAAAACCTATATTTTACTCCGCTGCAATTCGGCAGTCTTCCGTGTTAATGATTAAACTTACTGAATGTTGGGCGCCAGACGCTCCTGCGTCATTTCGATACCATACCATAAGACAAATTAAATAAAGCCAAAAATTTATGGAAATGCGACGAGCGATAACTCGACTTGCTCAGATAACGAAGCCTTAGATAGAGGGGCAGGGTACACGATAAAACAATATTATTTCATTGAGAATATTTGAGAGCACATCAATCAATCATTTATTAATTAAATTAGATAATTTAACGAGATCAGTACACAATTATAAGCTTTATACGACAGTTTGTTACGATAAACTACTTATTCACGATAGAATTTACTTAATTACAATACGATTGACCCGAGGATGTGTCAGAGTTGACTCGATATAAAATTAATTATTTAGACTCCAGACTTGGTATCACAGAGCGATACATCGTACCCAATGCAAAATTATTCATAACATATCCTTAGACCAGCGTATTAAGTGAGAGATATTAAATTATGAAAATCAGTAACAAACGATATAAATTCCCTAGTAATTAATTAGCTACGCTTTGCTATTCGATTTACGATAATTCGAGATCTACTGCTAAATAGAGACCACACGGTCATTCGAAAGACGCGAATCACAAGTTCAACGATAACAGATTAATTCGGAATATTATTGGATCTTTAACTAAATTCTGACGATACTAGATCGATAGTTACGATACTAAATTATCCAAAAGATATTAACTTCACTAAACCGTGCTTGATTTTACAGACGGTAATAAATTATATGACAGAACCGTATTTTACTTAATGATTGACTCAATGTTAACAGACTTAATTATAACAAAATAAACTATAACAAACTATACAATAACGCGAGGCTAAGCCTCCGCGGCTATCTTCGCTCAGGGTACTCCAGGAAAGGTAATTTTCTACAGTATTTCATGCACAATATTATAACATACTAAATCAGCAACATAAGCCATACGAGAAGCGATAGCAATTATCAATCAATAATAAGCAATAAATTATAGCCAAAAAGCACTAAAAGATCTACGTAACTCAGCCAGACTCGAGATTGTTCGATAAATTAACAGACTAAAGACAAAAGACGAGCCTCTTAGCTCAATACACAAAAACGAGCTTCATAGCCCAATAACCAAATTAATTAACCATACTTTTATCAGAACGACCTCGTGCCTTCACAGAAAGAATCAAGACCTTACCTTAAGTTGTTCAATCAGATAACACAACACTATTTTACAGAAACTTGATGATATTCCACAATAATATAATAATACTCGAGATACGATACGATAGTCAATTACGATAGTGATCTGGGTTCGTTAGTCGAGACAGTACGATAGATGAGTGACGCAGCGCCGGCGTTAGCAACACTGGCGCCCCGGGCAAGATTTAAGTGCGGCGCCCAGTTAAGGGGGGGGGGTCTACTTGATTTTTACCAGCCTGTCTATTCTCTCGAATATCTCGGAAACGGGGCTATCAATCGACTTGCCCTTTTGGCAGCCGATGTTTGACGAGTAATGAGTTCGAACTGGTATGTTTGATCGGAAGAAATCGGGTTTTTTTTTTTTGGTTTCTATCGAAAAATGTGGGCGTGCCGTTTATTTCGACTTATATCACAGCCTACGCACAGTGGGACAGAATCCCAAAAAGCTGGCCAACACCTCAAAACGTTGTCTCACGGCTTTGAAATTTTCTACTCGGGGGTTCTCGGGGTTGCTAATAACGAATCCAATATCAGTTTTGGCAAAAAAAAAAAATGGCGGATCCAATATGGCGACCGAGTATCTTATAAAATTCTTATTTTTCGGAGAAATTTCGTATCTGGGGGTTTTACATTGCGCTAATTACGAATAAGATGTTTGTTTTCAAATAAACAAAATATTTTAATCGTAGTTGCATCGGCAATGTATAAGAATCAGAAAGATTCCGGCGGGAACTAGGTACAAATGAATTAAACATGAAAATTAGAAAAGAAAATGAAATTTTTTTAATTTGTACACTACATCTACATTGGATTAATCTGTCACATTCACTGTCATTAGATTCACTATCGGTATATGTATAGTGGACACGTCAGTGTCGTCTTCAGTGTCCGTGTCATCGTGCCCAATTGGCACGAGACGTGCGCTTCAAGAATGAGAGCTGCATCGTCCACAGTTTGAGAAGCATAATAGTATTCTTAATTATGCGGAATATCTCTTTCCTTGTCAATTGCTGTGCTTCTCTCATGTCTGCAGTTCCTGAAATCAGTGAATAATATGGGATTACATTCCTCGGAGCCGAAACTAGCCCGTGAATAGAATAAACAGCGAGCGAAAACAAAAGATCTCACTATACTAGGTGACACTACTATATTGTGACATATTATACTATGTTTTATTCAATGTACACAATAATTTATTGAAGACATATGTTTATTCATCCTTAACGAATAACTAGAAATGAAAGAAGTTCAGAAATAATATGTAAATCAGCGACCCCGAAAACCCCCTTATACCAAAATACCACGTCGAAATTTGCACGGCTTCAGAAAAAAAATCATATCTCCGTTCGCGCAAAAATGCGCAAGTTCGTCGACCACGTTTTTTTTTTCGTTGGGAGATAAGCAATCCAATAAAAAAAAAAAATCTAATGAACGAGCGAGGACAAGCGATAAAGTTATGTCTGCCTGAAAGTTTACTTGTCGCTTGCGTTTTCCCAAAAAGACACGCTCAATTCATAATGAATAACTTTTTTTATAATAACAATGTAAATTGTATTTCATTCTACATACCTTCACGAAGAGTATCCATCTCACACTTTTCCAATCACACTATTTTTCACGGTTATATCGTGGTTCTTCTGTGGCGTATGGTGCGCGTCAAACCCGGTAGTTCGATGAGACTCGTGTAACGGTCACATTCGAACTGATCCTGCAGGCACAAGAAATACACCTGCGCCTAGAGAACGGTTGTTTGGGGACCCTCGATACCCCTATTTCACATTCCGCAACAAAAGAAACCTGAAATAAAACCTTGGTTTTCGAGGTTTTGGCCAGCTTTTTGGGATTCTGTCCCACTGTGCTACGTATCAAAAATGCAAAATCGGCCTCTGTAGCCCGATTCTATAATGGAATTCCGAACATAACTATCCAATAACACCTTTGTTTTGACAACGATGAAGGGGCAAAATGTATTCCGAGATTTTGTGGTAATTTGCGCGATTGTCCACGGCTGATCGCGGCAATGGCCGCTATGGGCCGCTAATATAATAACAATTAGCCCAGAATGTCCGTGAGATATCGCCACGCGCTACGTATCTAGCTTCTCTTTTCATCACCGCTACTACGTTGATACACCTGGTACCACGCGACTCGACCTGTAGTCCAATCATCTCTGACTGAGAAGCTGGGAACGAGCGCGTGGCGACATCTCACGGACGTTCTGGGAACTAAATGAGCATAGATGAATAAGCGCATATGACTATGAAAATTCTAAACTCTAGGAACTTTCCTTTAGCTTTACCCAGAGCCAACGACGTGGACATGGAAAGTTTTGTAGCTCCTTTGTTTTTTGTTTTGTACCTTTTTTTAGTTTGATTTTTCGTATTTTTTTGTATTGTCATTCGCATGTTTTTTTATATTGGGAACACCGAGCAGGCAGCAGCGCCCCTGAAAATTTGGCGCCCCGGGCGGTTGCCCGGCTCGCCCCGCCCTAACGCCGGCACTGGAGTGACGTAGAACGGAGCGAAGAATAGGCAGATTTGCGTTTGTACTCGCTTTATATAGGCCATATTTTCTACCGTCAGCTCATCCCTCAGATTAGTGACATCACGTGTCATATCGATACTCTAATTGGTCAGTGTAACGACAGTTTGACGAACGTAGCGTTGGAGAAATCTATTCTACCCCTGCCGCAGCTAATACCCCTCCTATTACTGCCGTCCTGTTGAATCCCGAGTGCTGGACTTACTTGAGGTCTCGCTCACCCGACTACCCGGTATTTCTTCTAGGTCCTGACTCGATTCGTCGATCCACAAGAAGGTTGGTGGTAGCTTCGTGGTTAGCAAACTGCAGCATGCTTAACTCACAAAGGAATTCGTTAGGTCGGAGCCGATCCGGGGGTTTTCATGACCAACCACGGTCGCGATACCAGCTTTGGAGATAGTTGTCGATACTAACTGCGCTGACTGATGGTCACCAGGTGGGAGGCTGTGAGGATGCACCTGCACATGACCCTGTACGCCACCCTTGCATCGACAGTGCACTTTCTTGTAGGCGGTAGCTTCTCCGGATGACGGGAGGATTTCGTCGTGCTTCTCGCACATCCCTGTACGCCGTTCATCCGATAGTTTGAGGTGGAAGATTCTCCACTTGAGAGGAGGCGCTGACCCTGGGGTTTTTCTGGACCATCCATGGTTTGCACGCCGACGGACTCGTCCTTGACGATAGTGGAAGCTTCTGTACGTTCGTTTAATCATCATTCCATCGGTAGTTCCCACGAAGACAGTCGTCTCGTGGCGTATCGAGCTCGAGATTACATATTTTACAAAAATAAAAGAGTGTTAGTTAATCCTAATTAATTTTCCCTAATTTTTCCTTTTCCTGGAGACCCTGTCTACGTCACGCATCATCACAATCCCGATGGTATCGCCTTGTGGCAAGGGATTATAAAATACCACGTCACAATATATATATTTTTCGATTCATATATTAGTATGATAAATTCAAGAAAATATCCATATGACTACAATGTGTTACATACATATATGATATACATTGTAGTCAGTAAGGAGGAGCTGATTGGAAACAATAATCAACCTGTGATTCTAAAAATATACTTTTTTGGACCCATATGATGGAAAACTTTTTTGTTGGTTTATACGTCTAAAGTACATTCCGATTTATCAAACAATTTTTTTTTTTGTTTTTTTCAACTTTAACCTCCCCGGTAATCAAACCTCCATCTTCTGATAGCTCTCGAAAATTTTATCATATTTCATTAGATTTTCCTGAATATCGTCAGATTTTATGAAATGAATTTTTTTTTTTCAACTTTGATAAATCGTATCTCAGATACGAACGCTTGACGAAATCTGTAAAAAATTGTGTACATATTTTTTGACAAGTAGTTTGAAATAATAAATTATGAAGCAGATCTGAAACGTCACCGCTAGATCTTGTTCGAGATGTCATGCAATGTCCCATATGAATCATAGAACATAGAATTTTATAATAGTACAAAATTTTCACAGTTATTAATACTGAACACAATATGCAATCCTAACTCAAATGAAGTGTTCATATAATTATTCTACTTTTACAGATTATACAGAAAATCATATAATATGGATCAATCTAAGCATGTTAATACTTATTTCGTTGTCGAATTTGTCGACGGAATACAGTTAGTGCCCCACAATTGGATGATTGAACAAAATACAAAGGCTTACTGGCCCAATTTTACCAATAATATGCGATACAACAAGGCTGTACAGGAAAGAGAACCCCCTCAAAAGTCATGGCAACCGTTTCCGATAAATAAAATCCTTGCAACAGCTCGTAAGTATATTAGTATCATGATTTTTAGAATTTGAATAAGTAAATGCAGGTAACTGGAGATCTGATATTGTGTATTAAAAAAGATTTTGAACCTTTTTCGATTAATTAGGTGTATCGACGGTACTTTGGTAAAACCTCGTATCTCAGGAATCACTACTTTACAGGAACAACGAAAAACTCTATATTAATAATAAAAAAGTATTTTTTATAACCGGAGAAAAGGTCTCAATCAATCAAGTCGAGTCAATTTTTGAAATGTGATGGCCTGACGTTTCGGCAGTGTTATGCTGCCCTCATCAGAGGCTATTTATTGGAAAAAATTACAAGTTTGAATTTACAAAGGTCAAAATAATAAAATAATATAATATAATAAAACAGTTCAGTTAACTAGCGTCGAAAAAACTAATACATGAAAGACTACGATCCTAGGTCAGTAAATTGACCCATATACAAACTGATAATATTTAGTCAAGGACGATGTATAGGCAAGTAGACGAAACAAATATAATGGTAGTCAAAAGAAGTCACATAAATACAAGGATTAACTTATACTATGGTAGTCAGAAGGAACTTTAATTACCTTATTATCTTATTCTAGTTGGTGATACGTGAAAAAACTAGGTGTCAAAGATCACCATAATCCCACTCTGAGACGAGCTATGTGTCGTCCTATGTTAGTGGAAACGTTAAATGAGCAAGGTGGTGTGACGACGCACTTTATATACGTTGTTAACTAAGGCTCGTCTAATGTTGACACTCTACGAATGACGTCAATGACTGACGTCAGTACCTATGACTGACGTAAATGAATGTTTATGTTGAGGTAGTCTCTGAGGCCAACGTTTTTTCACATAAACACCTGTGATAGGAATTGAATTTGAATGCATTTAAGAACAGCTTTTTGATCTTAGCCTATGTAGCATGTGAGAATAAGGTAAGTGTAATTTTTTAGTGTCTTCTTTCTTATTAAGACTGTTAGGTTGTAAATTAATCTGTAACATCTCTGAGGTGATGCGCTTAGACCAAACTGATTCTCTATCAAGTACAACCACATTATCCCAGTCGAAAGTGTGGTTAAATTCAATTTGGTGTGCAGAAACAACGGAGTGTGCTTCTGAGTTTTTCTTTATATTCTCTTTATGTTCTTTCAATCTGGTCTTAAGCTCACGTTTCGTTTCACCTACATAAGACGCTGAACAATCATTACACTGAATCTTATATACTACATTACATTTATCATGTTCGTCAATGCGGTCTTTCCCTTTAGTAACCACTGATCTTAAGTTACTGTTAACACTAAACACAGGTGACAAGTCAAATTTCCTCAGTGAACAGCCTAGTCTCTCTGAGAAGTCCTTAATGTAAGGTAAGGATACTATCCTACGTTTTGATGTAGATAGACCGTTGACTACCATGATGACAGAGGTATTTCCTTCTGGGTCAGTCACCGTAATAACAATGTTAGCACTATTGGTATGAGTGTTCTTTGATTTTAGATATTTTAACCTTTTAATAATTAATCTTTCTGAGAAGTCGTCAGGGTAGTTGTTATCACGTAACAAAGATCTTACTAAACTCAGGTTCTCAGCATGAAATTTCGAGTGAGATAACGATATGGCTCTGTCGACTAGATTAAACACCATTCCGCGTTTTTGAGATAAAGGGTGCATGGAGTTAAAATTCAAAAACCTTCCAGAAAACGTGGGTTTTCTGTACCAATTAGTGATCAACCCATTAGAATCGTCTCGTATCACATTAACATCCAAAAAACTAAGCTTACGTTCAACCTCAAGTTCATGCGTGAACTGCAGACGGTCATGGTAACCATTAAAAGTGTTGGTAACATAGTCAATGTTAGCGCTAGGAATGCACATGATAATATCATCCGCATATCGGTAATAAAATAATGGTCTGAAATTCAACTTTGACAAACAGTCACGTTCCAGATCAACCATAACTAGGTCCGCTAGAATCGGTGAGATTGGGGACCCCATGGGAGAACCAAAAATTTGTTTATAGTACTGGTTGTCAAATTGAAAGTAGACGTTGTCTAACAAATACGTTACACCCGCTAATAATTCACTCAAAGGCATGGTGGTGTGCTGCGCGATAAATGAGTATCTGTTTACTATCGCTGTCTTAACTAACTCTGTTGGTACATTAGTAAACAAAGAGGTAACGTCAAGAGAGATCAAAATACAATCATCAGGTACCTGGATATTACTAAGTTTTTCTATCAAATCCCAACTATGTTTAATATAAGAATCAGCTTTAGGAATGCTCTTGATTAGTAAATTGCTCAGAAACTTAGAAATTCCATACGTAGGACTCCCAATCGCTGAGATGATGGGTCTGAGTGGCGTGTCTTTTTTATGTATTTTAGGTAAACCGTACCCTTTGGCAAGACACGTGTTCGTTTGCGTTAATTCGTTCCTATGATATTGTTTAGCTAGGAAACTATTCGAGTTCCATCTGTCAAGAATTCTCTGCGAGGTCTTACGTAATGTGGTTAATGGATTCTTGTTTACTAATCTGTAGGTGGTGGTATCGGCAAAGAGAGTCTTTAATTTGAGTATGTAACTGTTTTTGTCGAGCGCTACTGTGACATTACCTTTGTCCGCATTAGTGAAGAAGATGTCTTTATTAGACTTTAAAAATTGTCGTGTAGTATTGAGTTTCTGTGCGACTAACCGGTCTTCAATACTAATATGTCTGTTAATTTCGCGCGTAAATTCAATGTTTTGGCTCACAGACCTGTAGTTAAACACATACACACGGAAGATCTAACACCAGCCTGTACTCAGTCTAGGGAACGTTGGTTTGTGAACTTAACTCAAACATCGATTCCTGAAGTTGTTATTGAAACCGTATCTCTGGGTCCGAAATTTTCTCCACTAACTAGCTTAGACCAAGAGACCACAATTAAAGTTATCAAAAATGTAGAACACGTTATTAATGCACCGTCATTTCCTGATGATAATAAGAAAGAGATTAGGAGTAAATTAATTAAGAACATCGAACATTTTACACGGATTAACAGACATATTAGTATTGAAGACCGGTTAGTCGCACAGAAACTCAATACTACACGACAATTTTTAAAGTCTAATAAAGACATCTTCTTCACTAATGCGGACAAAGGTAATGTCACAGTAGCGCTCGACAAAAACAGTTACATACTCAAATTAAAGACTCTCTTTGCCGATACCACCACCTACAGATTAGTAAACAAGAATCCATTAACCACATTACGTAAGACCTCGCAGAGAATTCTTGACAGATGGAACTCGAATAGTTTCCTAGCTAAACAATATCATAGGAACGAATTAACGCAAACGAACACGTGTCTTGCCAAAGGGTACGGTTTACCTAAAATACATAAAAAAGACACGCCACTCAGACCCATCATCTCAGCGATTGGGAGTCCTACGTATGGAATTTCTAAGTTTCTGAGCAATTTACTAATCAAGAGCATTCCTAAAGCTGATTCTTATATTAAACATAGTTGGGATTTGATAGAAAAACTTAGTAATATCCAGGTACCTGATGATTGTATTTTGATCTCTCTTGACGTTACCTCTTTGTTTACTAATGTACCAACAGAGTTAGTTAAGACAGCGATAGTAAACAGATACTCATTTATCGCGCAGCACACCACCATGCCTTTGAGTGAATTATTAGCGGGTGTAACGTATTTGTTAGACAACGTCTACTTTCAATTTGACAACCAGTACTATAAACAAATTTTTGGTTCTCCCATGGGGTCCCCAATCTCACCGATTCTAGCGGACCTAGTTATGGTTGATCTGGAACGTGACTGTTTGTCAAAGTTGAATTTCAGACCATTATTTTATTACCGATATGTGGATGATATTATCATGTGCATTCCTAGCGCTAACATTGACTATGTTACCAACACTTTTAATGGTTACCATGACCGTCTGCAGTTCACGCATGAACTTGAGGTTGAACGTAAGCTTAGTTTTTTGGATGTTAATGTGATACGAGACGATTCTAATGGGTTGATCACTAATTGGTACAGAAAACCCACGTTTTCTGGAAGGTTTTTGAATTTTAACTCCATGCACCCTTTATCTCAAAAACGCGGAATGGTGTTTAATCTAGTCGACAGAGCCATATCGTTATCTCACTCGAAATTTCATGCTGAGAACCTGAGTTTAGTAAGATCTTTGTTACGTGATAACAACTACCCTGACGACTTCTCAGAAAGATTAATTATTAAAAGGTTAAAATATCTAAAATCAAAGAACACTCATACCAATAGTGCTAACATTGTTATTACGGTGACTGACCCAGAAGGAAATACCTCTGTCATCATGGTAGTCAACGGTCTATCTACATCAAAACGTAGGATAGTATCCTTACCTTACATTAAGGACTTCTCAGAGAGACTAGGCTGTTCACTGAGGAAATTTGACTTGTCACCTGTGTTTAGTGTTAACAGTAACTTAAGATCAGTGGTTACTAAAGGGAAAGACCGCATTGACGAACATGATAAATGTAATGTAGTATATAAGATTCAGTGTAATGATTGTTCAGCGTCTTATGTAGGTGAAACGAAACGTGAGCTTAAGACCAGATTGAAAGAACATAAAGAGAATATAAAGAAAAACTCAGAAGCACACTCCGTTGTTTCTGCACACCAAATTGAATTTAACCACACTTTCGACTGGGATAATGTGGTTGTACTTGATAGAGAATCAGTTTGGTCTAAGCGCATCACCTCAGAGATGTTACAGATTAATTTACAACCTAACAGTCTTAATAAGAAAGAAGACACTAAAAAATTACACTTACCTTATTCTCACATGCTACATAGGCTAAGATCAAAAAGCTGTTCTTAAATGCATTCAAATTCAATTCCTATCACAGGTGTTTATGTGAAAAAACGTTGGCCTCAGAGACTACCTCAACATAAACATTCATTTACGTCAGTCATAGGTACTGACGTCAGTCATTGACGTCATTCGTAGAGTGTCAACATTAGACGAGCCTTAGTTAACAACGTATATAAAGTGCGTCGTCACACCACCTTGCTCATTTAACGTTTCCACTAACATAGGACGACACATAGCTCGTCTCAGAGTGGGATTATGGTGATCTTTGACACCTAGTTTTTTCACGTATCACCAACTAGAATAAGATAATAAGGTAATTAAAGTTCCTTCTGACTACCATAGTATAAGTTAATCCTTGTATTTATGTGACTTCTTTTGACTACCATTATATTTGTTTCGTCTACTTGCCTATACATCGTCCTTGACTAAATATTATCAGTTTGTATATGGGTCAATTTACTGACCTAGGATCGTAGTCTTTCATGTATTAGTTTTTTTCGACGCTAGTTAACTGAACTGTTTTATTATATTATATTATTTTATTATTTTGACCTTTGTAAATTCAAACTTGTAATTTTTTCCAATAAATAGCCTCTGATGAGGGCAGCATAACACTGCCGAAACGTCAGGCCATCACATTTCAAAAATTGACTCGACTTGATTGATTGAGACCTTTTCTCCGATTACTTCTACTTCGAGTGATACATTCAAGATGAATAATATTTTTTATAACTATTTCATCTGAATATTAAAGATAATGTACTTTTAAGTTTATTAAGGGTAAAATATAATTAATCACAGTATTTCAACCCTTATTTTGAATTATTAATATAAGATACGAGGTTTTTACACGCTAAATTTACACTGAGATGCGACTTACGTGTTTTTGCAAATAAAGGAATTCAAACAAAAATTTCATACTTGTGTTAAATAAATCAACAAATATATTATTCAATTTACTCGATCCAATTGAGAATGATTTTTATTAATTAAATAACGGAAATAATATTTTAAAAAGTTATTTTGATAGAAAAGTCAGACGCTACACTTTTAACAGCAAAAGACAATCATACTTGGTAAACAAATGAGGTGTCGCTCATGTATATCTTGAGATACGAGGTTTTGCCGGGTTTTGCATTGTCAACTTATTGCGGTGTGAGATACAAGGTTTTAATTTGTTTGATAAAAAATAAACCGTTCAATATTTTTACATAAAACTTATAAAAGTTATAAAGGGACATGTGCTGATCATTTTTACGGTCTTAACTCAAAACCATCAAAAATCGACTTACGAGGTTTTATCAAAGTATCGTCGGTATGCACAAAGAACCTTTCGGAGAGATACGGAAGAAATCTTCTGAAAAAGGTTCCTGGCGCGTACACTTTCAACACAGAAGATCGTTTCTTTTTTATTACTATCATAATATATATTTTGTAGAAAAAACTTTCTGATTAAATATTCTTAATAATTTTAAATATGATGAAACGGTTTTTATCAAAATTTCACCAAGATCCTCCATTGACATATTTCCTGCAGTGAATATAGTTTTTTCATTAATTGTTGTTTGCGATTGGAAAAAAGGGTTTCCACTAAAGAGTAGTACTTGTTAATTTCAGAAACTCATGAGAAAGGAAAAGAGAGGTTGATAGAAGCTGAATTATTTTCCGAAGTAAATAGTTCTGACGCAGATGAAATACAATTAAAACAGAGAAGAAGAAAACGAGCACGTGTTATGGCCAATGTAAGCGAGGAGTCAGATGTAGAAGATGATACCCGGTATAGATTGAGTCGTTTTCCAAGCCCACCTGATTCAGTACGAAGGATGAGTAATAAAGTACAAGCATCTGAAGAAACAGATAATGCCGTTGTGATAGTTCATGACGAAGCTAATACCGTATCTGAACTATCATCCATCTCTGGACCTTCATTGCCAAAACCGCAGAAGACTAAAATACATACTTCCAACAAAACTATCACACGCGACTCGTTGAATCTAGAAGACGACGTCCAACCAAGACAGCCATCCACCGTGAAGTCTTCATTTCCAAAGCAATCGTCGAGTTCGTCACAAATAGCATCAGTAGCCACAGTAAATGTAAATACTCGAAATTCACAATCCCTAGGCGAAAAGGGGCGAAGTGATACCAATGATGAAGTATCTATAATAATTGACTCAGGTTATGAAGAAATAAAAGATATTATGCGTTCTTTGGCAATCATTCTTTACATGTCGTTGCATGGACTTATGCGATTACTCGTGAATGTGACAGAATATTTGAAATCACATAGAGTTCTATAAAACCCACATATAAGCTTGTTTTGGACGAGGCTGAAGCTAGCAGCCAGAGTTAGCTGCCGAACGCTGCTGCGCATAGGCGCTCAACGTTGACGCCTATGCGCAGCAGCGTTCGGCTGCTAACTCTGGCTGCTAGCTTCAGCCTCGTAAAAATCCATGTAAGTTTTATAGAACTCTATATAATTAAATATAACTTTATAGAGTTATATAAAATCATTTTTATTCGAGGAGGTTGAGTAACTACAATAATGTACACCTCGGGTACATTATATGTCTACCTTGCAGGCATGTATAGTTAACCCTCTGTGGCCCATATTTTTCCTTGCGTTCAATTGGCTGGAAATTTGTCAGTCGGGGGTTTTAGGGGTCGCTGATGACGAATCTGAGCTCAGAATTTCAAAATTCAAAATGGCGGATCCAATATGGCGGACAAAAGTACAAAAAGTTGCTTGATGGAAGTGAAATTTGTCACTCGGGGGTTTTTGGTGTCGCTGATGACGAATCTGAGCTCAGAATTTCAAAATTCAAAATGGCGGATCCAATATGGCGGACAAAAGTACAAAAAGTTGCTTGATGGAAGTGAAATTTGTCACTCGGGGGTTTTTGGTGTCGCTGATGACGAATCTGAGCTCAAAATTTCAAAATTCATAATGGCGGATCCAATATGGCGGACAAAAGTACAAAAAGTTGCTTGATGAAAGTGAAAATGGGCACCAGGGGGTTTTTGGGGTCGCTAATGACGAATCTAAGCTCAGAATTTCAAAATTCATAATGGCGGATCCAATATGGCGGACAAAAGTACAAAAAGTTGCTTGATGGAAGTGAAATTTGTCACTCGGGGGTTTTTGGTGTCGCTGATGACGAATCTGAGCTCAGAATTTCAAAATTCATAATGGCGGATCCAATATGGCGGACAAAAGTACAAAAAGTTGCTTGATGAAAGTGAAAATGGGCACTCGGGGGTTTTTGGGGTCGCTAATGACGAATCTAAGCTCAGAATTTCAAAATTCATAATGGCGGATCCAATATGGCGGACAAAAGTACAAAAAGTTGCTTGATGGAAGTGAAATTTGTCACTCGGGGGTTTTTGGTGTCGCTGATGACGAATCTGAGCTCAGAATTTCAAAATTCATAATGGCGGATCCAATATGGCGGACAAAAGTACAAAAAGTTGCTTGATGAAAGTGAAAATGGGCACTCGGGGGTTTTTGGGGTCGCTAATGACGAATCTAAGCTCAGAATTTCAAAATTCAGAACGGCGGATCCAATATGGTGGACAAAAGTACACAAAGTTGCTCGATGTGAGTAAAAATGGGCACTCGGGGGTTTTTGGGGTCGCTGATTACGAATCTGAAGTCAGAATAATGAAATTTTCACAACCAAGATGGCGGATTCAAGATGGCGGACTCACTTTTCCAAAAAATAGATGTAGAGCACTAAAAACTTGTACTCGGGGGTTTTTGGGGTCGCTGATTACGAATGTGAAGTATTGATAAAGTAACCGCGCTTGGTTGATTCCACAGACACGAACGAGGACGTAGCGGTTATTGTCTCCATTTTCTTTTTTTTTGTTTGTTTTTTTTTTTTATTTTTTTTTGTTCTTTTTTTTTTTTGCTTTTTTTCTAAGAATTTAGTTTTTACATTTTATTTATAGTGTAACTGTTTATTGATGGTAAATTTGAAAACAGTTTTTCTCGGATTTTATGCACAATGGCACTTTGCAAGTACTGCAAATGTATATAGTTTTGTATGGTACAGCCTCTTACTACAAAGAGCACAGCGTCTTGGACTCTTTACACATTCAGGTATATGACGGGATTCAGAACGCCTTTTCTCGATAGGTACAACAGGTTTTGTAACAAATCGTAGACAAAAAGATGGTTCACTAAAAGAAATAACATGCCCAGTTATGTGTTCAGACTATCATAAACATATGGGGTATGTTGATAGATCTGACCATTTGATATCAACTTACAAACTTGATAGAAAGTCAAAAAAATGGTGGCACCGTATATTTTGGCATTTTTTTGAAGTAGCTATTATAAATGCATTAATTATTTACAATGCCAAAAATCCAGAACATCAAATAACTTCAAAAAAATTCAGGTTACTTTTAGTAGATGAATTAGCAAGTCATCGTTTACCAACAGCTAGAGGAAGAAAACGTCTACAAGCATCTCCATCAAACTTAGTTACAAAACCTGTTGTACCTATCGAGAAAAGGCGTTCTGAATCCCGTCATATGCCTGAATGTGTAAAGAGTCCAAGACGCTGTGCTCTTTGTAGTACAAAGGCTGTACCACACAAAACTATATACATTTGCAGTACTTGCAAAGTGCCATTGTGCATAAAATCCGAGAAAAACTGTTTTCAAATTTACCATCAATAAACAGTTACACTATAAATAAAATGTAAAAACTAAATTCTTAGAAAAAAAGCAAAAAAAAAAAACAAACAAAAAAAAGAAAATGGAGACAATAACCGCTACGTCCTCGTTCGTGTCTCTGGAATCAACCAAGCGCGGTTACTTTATCAATACTTCACATTCGTAATCAGCGACCCCAAAAACCCCCGAGTACAAGTTTTTAGTGCTCTACGTCTATTTTTTGGAAAAATGAGTCCGCCATCTTGAATCCGCCATCTTGGTTGTGAAAATTTCATTATTCTGACTTCAGATTCGTAATCAGCGACCCCAAAAACCCCCGAGTACAAGTTTTTACTCACATCGAGCAACTTTGTGTACTTTTGTCCACCATATTGGATCCGCCGTTCTGAATTTTGAAATTCTGAGCTTAGATTCGTCATTAGCGACCCCAAAAACCCCCGAGTGCCCATTTTCACTTTCATCAAGCAACTTTTTGTACTTTTGTCCGCCATATTGGATCCGCCATTATGAATTTTGAAATTCTGAGCTCAGATTCGTCATCAGCGATACCAAAAACCCCCGAGTGACAAATTTCACTTCCATCAAGCAACTTTTTGTACTTTTGTCCGCCATATTGGATCCGCCATTATGAATTTTGAAATTCTGAGCTCAGATTCGTCATCAGCGACACCAAAAACCCCCGAGTGACAAATTTCACTTCCATCAAGCAACTTTTTGTACTTTTGTCCGCCATATTGGATCCGCCATTATGAATTTTGAAATTCTGAGCTCAGATTCGTCATCAGCGACACCAAAAACCCCCGAGTACAAGTTTTTAGTGCTCTACGTCTATTTTTTGGAAAAGTGAGTCCGCCATCTTGAATCCGCCATCTTGGATGTAAAAATGTTGAAATTCTGACTTCAGATTCGTAATCAGTGACCCCAAAAACCCCCGCGTAATAGTTTTTAGAATGATTGAATGAAAAACAAAGCGAAATTTGATTTTTTTCTTCAAAAAAGAGCTTTTTACGCCATTTGTTTATTTATAACTAATTAACAATTTAATAAATATTAATTTTTGTTATTTATTATGATAGAGAAACATTTTAGCTAATAGAAGAATGTATAATCACTAATATATACCTATAAATACAATTTTTATACGCAAAAATCTAAGACGCAATAGGTGGTCAACATATTGACCACCAAGCCACAAAGGGTTAAGTATAATACTAAGCTATCACATATGGAATCATTGTTCTTCTCATTATTGATATTACTACTCGTTCATTGTCAGCTGAAATTTCGATTTTTTATATGCCTGTATTGTAACTTTGCGCGAGTATCTTGAACCCGAAAGTTAAGAGATACCCGCAGTTATTGTGAGTTCTTTACCTATAAAAAGGGAATTTAAATTATGAAAATTAATAGGGCTTTTCTTTGAGGTACGTAGGTAGGGAAAAGGATGGGTTAGCCACCAAAAGCCACCTATGCAACCTTGTGATTTTATATTAACTCAGGACTCGGGTAGATTGCTCCACCAAAGCCTGTTCCCTTCGGACTCGGGTAGAACCAAAGCCGATCCTTCTCCTATTTGAACAGAGCCGGGAAGTGAATCCAAGCCTGCTTTCCTAAACACAAAACCTAATCTTTATTCGGATCCGGGAACCTTGCGATTCCAAGACCGTGTCTCAGACTCGGAATCGTATTTCCTTGGCCCTCGGACGCTGGAATCAAATCCAACGCCGTACGCTCTAGGAATGATCCAAAGCTGTTCCCTATTGGCTTGTTCAGGGAATGAATTTGATTAATTAGGAGTCAGTGCTGAAATATCCAACAAAGTTCAATATAGCAAATATAATTGTATCCAAATGATTAATAAACTAATTTTACATTGAGATTCCTATCCTAATTTTATCCTAATTGTTTGACTTTACGTCGCGTTTGTTTGTGTTCGTGTCGTTTGAGGTTATCGTTCTATTTGTAGTATTTATTTTGATGTTATAGGCTATGCGCATTTATGCTATCTATTTTGATTCTATTCTTTTCTGTTTAATTTCTCTCCTATTCTCATCGATTAAATTTGTTCTGTACTCAGTGATATTTTATCAAAAGGTATTTATGATTGAATTTACTAGCAAGAATTTATATTAGTCATCAGTTCTAGACGAGCTAATGCTAGGCAATTGAATTGAAGTTGGCTATGATTTGAGTCGCACCGGTGCTCTACCTGACTACGCTCTACGTTGTGAGTCGCAACGGTGCTATACCAGAAACCTCTGGTGCAAAAACCTTTCGCCAAGTACATTAATGTGATATATATCCCACAAAAGGCACCTCCCTGGTTAAAAAAAGCGATAGAAAACAATAAAATCCAATAGAAACCAATTAGAATTGAATCGGATTTGATTGGGGCAATCGGTGTAGCTTTCGGCGGCCGATCGAAAATGAATTGGAATTAATGGCTCTCAATCGGATTTAAAGTTTTATCGGACTCAATCATATTTCCATTATTCTGCGACTTAGGAAATTGTGAAATGCTGATACAGACCTAAAAAGAAATCTTATCGGAAATAATAGGGTTTTTATATCGGTGTATATTATATTGAAAATAATAAAGCCTTCACTATTATGAAAAAAAATTCGACCGCTTCGCATGAAAAATACAACAATTATGAGTGTTAACGACGTCGTCGCCGGGAGTTGTCTTCATACAACATACGCTTTCGTTATCTGTAACCAGGTACAACGCACCGTAGTTTCCGTCCTCCAGGTCCACCGCTACGTAGTTTTCATGCTCTAGGTCCACCGCACCATAGTTTCCGTCTTCCAGGTCCATCGCACCGTAGTTTTCGTACTCCAGGTCCACCGCACCGTAGTTTTTGTCCTCCAGGTCCACCGCATCGTAGTTTCCGTCTTCCAGGTCCACCGCACCGTAGTTTTCGTCCTCTAGGTCCACCGCTACGTAGTTTTCATGCTCTAGGTCCACCGCACCATAGTTTCCGTCTTCCAGGTCCATCGCACCGTAGTTTTCGTACTCCAGGTCCACCGCATCGTAGTTTTCGTCCTCCAGGTCCACCTCACCGTAGTTAACAATTTACTGAATAATGATGCATGAATTATCAACGTGGTGTGTACAACATCAAGTGTTCATCAATAATTACTTGCAATCGGTCGACCTGGAGGACGAAAACTACGGTGCGGTGGACCTGGAAGACGGAAACTATGGTGAGGTGGACCTGGAGGACGAAAACTATGGTGCGGTGGACCTAGAGGACAAAAACTACGGTGCAGTGGACCTGGAGTACAAAAACTACGGTGCGGTGGACCTGGATGACGGAAACTATGGTGCGGTGGACCTGGAGGACGGAAACTATGTAGCGTTCGACCTGGAGGACAGAAACTACGTAGCGGTAGACCTGGAGGACAAAAACTACGATGCGGTCGACCTAGAGGACAAAGACGACGTGGCGGTGGACCTGGAGGACGGAAACTACGTAGCGGTCGACCTGGAGGACGAAAACTATGATGCGGTCGACCTTGAGGACGAAACCAACGTAGCGGTGCTCCAGGTCACAGATAACGAAAGCGTATGTTCTACGAAGACAACTCCCGGCGACGACGTCGTTAACACTCATAATTAACTGTAACTTGAATGCCATATGGTGACAGAATTTATCACTAGATTTAATCATTTATTTTTATTTCACTGAAAATTGACCCACCACGGGTCAACAGTTAGTTACATACATATTGATATAAATCCCGAGGTAAATGCTCACGAATCAAAGTTTACCTATCAAGTCGAAAAGTGTTAGAATTTGCAACAGTCGACGATTAGAGCCAGATCGACACCGGACATCAGATGCTCAACGAAGTTAAGCAACTCCAACTGCGACCCGAACTTGGATGGGTGACCGACATGAATAAAAATCTATTCAGTCTGTGAATAAATAATTTCTAACACCCTGCAATATTCACTGTGCTCTACCGCTAAAGAAAGAAACAACTATTGGTGAAAAAATCTCAATCTGATTTTTTTTTTTTTTCTTTCGTGCTAGAAGAAACGATTGAAACCGATAGAATCCTATAGACAAAATGAGGAAATTAATTGGGTAACACCGATACAAACGGATTGGAAATATGAATTGGAAAAGGGCCTTTCAATAGGAAATAACTTAAACAGAAATCCGATTACGACCCATACAAAATCTTCTATTGGTTTGAATCATTTTTTTTAACCAGGGCTCCCACGTCAAAAAAAAAAAAAAAATCCAAAATTAGTTGCTACCGCCAAGTACCTACATCACATCACATCACCTTTTTCTCAAATTCATAATTCGGCCTACCAATACATGGTTTCCATAGCCAATCTTATCTTTCTACGCAGAACCATAGATATAGCAATAGGCAATTATTACTTCTATTGGTGTAAACAGAAAACATAGAGAAATGAAAATGAAGAGATAAAAAAAAAAAAAAATTTCGAGGTAGTGGTACTTGGCGGGCCTTTTGTAGAAAAGTACGAGGTAACAGCATAAAATAGTGGCCCGCCAAGTACCACGTACTCCAAATTTTTTTTTTTTTTTTATCTCTTCATTTTCATTTCTCTATGTTTTCTGTTTACACCAATAGAAGTAATAATTGCCTATTGCTATATCTATGGTTCTGCGTAGAAAGATAAGATTGGCTATGGAAACCATGTATTGGTAGGCCGAATTATGAATTTGAGAAAAAGGTGATGTGATGTGATGTAGGTACTTGGCGGTAGCAACTAATTTTGGATTTTTTTTTTTTTTTTTTTTTTTTTTTTTTTTTTTTTTTTTTTTGACGTGGGAGGTGCCTTTTGTGGGATATATATCACATTAATGTACTTGGCGAAAGGTTTTTGCACCAGAGGTGCTTTTTGGGGTTGATTTCATTACTTTTTGTAAAATTTTGCTTGACTACCTAATAATTGTGCTCGCTCGCTACGCTCGCTCGATTGGGTTTTTCTATATCCTCGCTCGCAAAGCTCGCTCAGTTGTCAGCATTCTGCCAATTGTTTCTATGAACATCTCAATACATGTTCGGATGCAATTTGTATCATCCGAATCCCTCAAAAAGCAGCAATGTTAAATGTAGTAGTATAATTTCAAGTGAATGAAAATAATGTTATAATATACACGTATGCTCATACTTTTCTGTGAGCCTTAAATTTCTGTGGACAGACGTAACATGTGCTCTTTTATTAAGTTCTACAAATGGTTTCATTAGAATCCGGTAAAATTCTATATGCCTGCAACGTCTAAACCTTCTGCGCCTATGCCCTTCCGCGGTCTCATTTGAGCTTGGGACGGCAATGGCGGAGTTACTTGCACGCAGCGTTATAGTTGCTGCTCATGATTAAATATATTTAAATATTAGATATCAGTATTGCAATTCTCAGGTAGATTGTTTTTTCATGCAGCTAGGTCCTCTGCAAAAAGAACATGTATGCGTCCCGTACTCATAACGTCAACTTCAAATTCGGGTCCGAACAGAAGGTATCGAAAGGATTAAGCCTATTGATGCAAGACTAGCGTAGAGCATAAACTGGAAGTTTTTGAAGTCGAACACTTGCATCCTGCTCTATTCGTCTGACTCTTCCCGTTTCTTGTATTAAATCACACTATCCTGATATTTTGCAACTTCAGCGGTTTCCCTCATCATCCTCTCTTCTCATACGGCGATCCACTACGAAATTGAACAATCCAAATCTATAAAAGAGGTTTTTCTCCAATTATTACATTCATAAATGAAAATATGCTGAGTCTACAATGAATAAATAAGTATAAATAAGAATCTCTATCATCTGAGAAAGAAGGAGTCGATCGATCATTTCTTCAGTAGTGAATAAGTATTTCCATTCTAACCATTTGTCGTGATAGCACTAATCTGAATTTGATTGGGCTCGTTTTAAGCGGAGAATCTGAGCTGTTTGTAAAACGTGGATTAAGAAATTATCTCCACCGAAGGTCAAAGCACTACGTTGACGTGGAATGTAGAATGAAGCCTATCGGAGTCCAACACACAACGTCGACTTACATTCTCGTTTTGACTAGATGATACTGAGATAGATTATAGAACTCGTCGGAATCTAACGCATAACGTTAACTCACAATTCGGGTCTGAGCAGACGCGCCTTGAGAGATGAGCCTAACATAGAGCTTGAAGTAGAACTCGTTGCAATCCAACACTTGAACTTGGATTTCTTGGTTTGGCTCCTTGCCGTTCCTTGTATCAAATCATGCTATCCTAAATCCTAATATTTTTCAACTTCAACATTTTCTCTTGATGTTCCCTTGTCAGACTTCCTCAGGCGGTAACTTGATAAAAAATTGAATAATCCCCAAAAAACCGTTTCCTCCGATAGTTGCATTCATAAATAAAAATAAACTACATCAACATTCTACAATGTATAAGTATAAGTCCATGTGACGGAATTCGCATAACCTCAAAAGCTCGTGCTCATAAGGTAAACGATTAATTGAACAAGCAATATTTGTTGTTGGTCTCTTAGGGTGGTATTCATAGTCAGGTCTCAAGTCACATCTTGAGGCTGTCTTGGTGAAGATCATCTTATTAATAAAGATCTTCTTATTTATACGTATGTTTCATAGTCCAGTCTTGAGAAAAACTTCGTCAAGAAGGCCATGCTCGAGACGATCTCATTTCTGCCAAGATAGTCTTGATCAAGACCATGCTTGAGCGTTTGCCTATTCTCTGTTCGGGAAATTCCGTCTATTTTCTGTTAGATCGCCCAATCAGCGCGCCAGGTATGCAGCGCGCGGATATTATGAATTGTTTACCGTCGCAACCAGTTTGTTTGTTTTTAATTTGGCATGGTTCATTATACAAAATGTCAAATAAACAAGCAGTGGTATCGCGTCATTATACGCCGTGTGAGAAAAAGCTTTTTATTGAAATTTTGCTAACACATAAAAGTGTTATAGAAAACAAAAAAAGTGATGGTGCTTCGAACAAAGCTAAAGATAAAGCGTGGGCTAGAATCACTGCAGAATATAATGCTAGTCAAACTATTACGCAAGAGGTGAGTGAATAATTTTTTTGATGCATCATCATATTTCGTCTCAATAAGTATGAAATTGTGATACATCGTTTTTTCGTATTTCCATTCATTTTAATTTCATGGAGGATTGCATACCATGATTTCGATGATAACACTGTATAAAACTTCCTGACCTTTTCCATATAAAAACGATCGATTACATAATTGTATTTTTCTGTCATCATATGTCATTACCTTGAAATACGTGTTTTCGTGTAGCGAACAGTAGCCCAGTTAAAGAAACTATGGACCAATACTAAACATGCGCATCGAGATGCGCTTACAAAAGAAAAACAGAGTCGACTAGCTACAGGAGGAGGACCGGAAGAGCCAGCTGCAGATATCGACGCTGGCGTCGCTTTAATTGCTCCGCATCTCATGGTCACCGCACCTGTTCTATTCACATCTACCCTGAGCGACACTGAAATAGATAGTGAGTATTCGAAGTTCATGCTTTTGAATGAGTGCTCAATTCAATTGTGTATATAAAATTTTCATTCTAGGCGCTTACGAAATTCTGTATACGGAATCCGAAGATAAAGACGTAGGTGAAACAGGCAGCTTGGACGTTATCAATATATGTGGTATAAATAAACCTATGGTTTTAGAACTCAATAATTACATGGAATTTATTCAAATGCATTTTCTGATATTGTCCGATATCACACTATCATTTCAGAAAATGAACGATGCGACAGGGGAGAGCGACCGAAAAATATAGAAATCATAAAAGACGGCATTCCAGAGATCCAAATACAGACAGCGTCTACCATCCGCCGTAAGTAGTAATTGGTTTTATATTGAATCATGACATTTCACACAGGCCTCATGGACACAGGCTGTGGTTGATTTATGGACGGTTCGTATTTTGGTTTAATCATTCATCAATTTGTAACGGATACATTCCTCATTCTCACGAAAATGATGAACATGCACGAACGAGTTGTTCATTGATAATTTTTTTATTACTGAACCGATATCGCCGGTTAATTCGACGATACTAACCTAGATGACTGTGAAAAAAAAAATGAACCGTTCCTGTAAATCAACCGCAGGTAGTGTACTATTTCTCTGAATCGTTATAGGGTAACGGAATTTAATCTTACAGCAGAGTCTGGCCCTCCATCAAAAAAGGCCCGAGTTTCGATTTCCAATCGCAGTGCTTTTCAAACTAGTGAAGTTGACTTTAAAATTGAGCGGATCAAGAAGTTAATCGAGCATGATGAAAAACTCGCAGAAATTCGCTGCACACATGAAAATGAGATATTTGAAATGAGGAAGAAACACGAAGAAATGTTGAATAAGATAAAAAGGGAACACGACAACGACATGAACGAAATTAAGAAGAAACATTTGATGGGAATTCAGCTCTTGGAAATGAAAGCTGCGGAAGCCAAACTTAAGCTAGTTGAACTAGAATTCCAACAAAAATCATAATTGCACTTGAAAAATATACTCACGCATACATTTTATAACAAATATGTATTGCAATACAGCATTAATAAATAGAAAAAATTAAATTAATACACTGAACATGATTCAAATTTTTTTTTTTTATAAAATAAACTTATAACACACAACCTTACTCTCTTTGTATATGTATAGGTATATTTTTTATTAGCAGTTAAATTATTCATAGCTCATGAAACAATCGTTCAATAAGAGCCCTCCGCATCGCCGTACCTTCCCCTGGTCGTATCGGAGCTGGAATTTCAGGTATGTGTTCGTGTTCTTCATGCAGCTCATCGTCTTCAGGTAGTATTTCATCGATGGTAAGGGACATATTATGCAAAACAGCACATGCTACGATGATTGTCGTCACACAGATGAGTTTGTTCGCCATACCTCTTGATAAACATGGAAACCTACGCTTCCAAACGCCAAACAGCCGTTCAACGACGCATCTGGTCCTGCTCTGGATATAATTATACCTGCAGCAAAAAATTTGTCAAAGAGCTGTATAGATAAAGGGGCGATGGATTGTTCGGTTACCTTTCCTCAGCAACAGTTATAGGGTTAGCGACGGGTGTTAGAAGAAATGGTAATCTTGGATAACCTGCATCCCCGACAAGAACACCAGATAGCAGCCGTTCTCTGTAGCGCATGTAGATTCGTGAGTTATGAAATATTCGACTATCATGCTCGCTGCCAGGCCACTCTGGAACGATGTCTAATATTTCCATACGGGGTCCAACAACCGCCTTCAGTCGGAATAAAACACAGTCATAATTCATAATTCGTGGGAAATTGAAAATGATGTTATCACTTTGGTCGGTACCTACCTGCACGTTGAGAGAAAACCATCCTTTGCGATTTCTATATGTTTCTTGGAATCGCAAAAAATTTGTATGAGTTATGCGAATGTGGGTGCAATCAATTGCTCCGTCAACTCCTGGAAGTCCTATTCCATCACCGTCCATTCCAAGCTGCTTAAACAATCGCCTGTTCTCAGTCTGATCTTCTCGAGTAGATGGCATTTTAATATAGTCACGCATTTGTGCTGCAAGTAGAGCTGATACGCGAAAGACAATTCGTGACACCGATGATTGTGAAATGCTCAGCAAGTCTGCACACACGAGCTAATTGATTGAAATGATTATGAGAAGGAATATACCATACACAAATTATAGTTAGGTATTTTAAAATTCGGACTTTGAGTCCTCTGAACAATTCTACATTTGCAATTTACCTTTGGAGAACATTCTATACATCACAAGGGTTGAACTTACCTGAAAACTGCCAGTCGCATAGAATCGAAGACTAGTTATCAATTGGAAAACTGGAGCGATTGGCAATCCACGGTTATTATTTTTTGTTAGCGGTTCGTGAATTAACGGTAAAATGCCGTTCATCACGGCGTCCTTACTATATCTGTAGCGCTTTTTAAATTCCACATCAGAAAAAAAATCGAACGGATTTTGGCCATCGCGGATGTATCTTTTTGGGAGTCGTACAACTATTTGATCACCTTCTTCATCGTCGCTGTACAAAATATCTTCATCGGGCTCATCAAAAATGTTGTTCAAATTATCCATTTATAGGTTGGAACTGTCCATACACTTTAGATTGAGATTACGAATTTCACGAATTTCGTTTGATATTCCACTTCAATCAGATGGGTCTCAAGACGTGTCCGAACTCGTCTCGAGAAAGAACGTCTTGTTCGCAGTATCAGACACCAAATAAGATAGACTAGATTGACTATGAAACTTGGCATACTTGAAGAAGTGCTTATTGTAAATAAGATCGGACTATAGGACCATACAAGTCCCGTTTTCAACAAGATCTGCTTCGCCAAGACCAACTTCATTTACGAATCTTGAGATCGTCTAATTTGTCAACTATGCATCTGAATGGTGTCTTGAGACAATACTTGAGACTGTCTTGGAAATAAGATTCGACTATGAATACCACCCTTAGACGTCGAGGGTAAATTAAACAATATTTTACTCCTCGTCTGTGCCCACTTCAATATCAAACATTACTGTTTTTATAAAGTTTTGAGATATCGTAATAATTCGCAGCTGTCTGCTTGATGAACATGCAGATGAATCGTTTATTAACTGCCATAGACTATATTGTTTGCAGTTAGACGGGAAAACGCTATTATTTTCCCGTCCGCCTAGCGTAAGTCTTTTCGTGGGCCCAAGAAAAGAAGGGACGCCTCTCTATGTTATTTATATACCCATACAACTGCCTCGTGACGTCATCGTGGAGACGGAGACGACCAAGCAAATTCTTGATCAAACTGAGCATTTCTATAAATCGGAATATTAGATCTCAGCTCTCCGTGCACCGATTGCATAAAATTTGGGCTTAAATGAAAGCTGTTTGAAACCATATTCTAAGATAAATATTTAAATCTCGTGTATAACGCGAGTCGCAATAAAATAAGGATAATATTATCGCCGTATAGGCCGAAGAGCTCTCATGCGGGTATAGAGACTCGGTCGAGCCTCACGCCGCACGCTTAAAAATTCTTTTTAATGTACTTGGCGCGAGACTCTACCGAGTCTCTTGATACGCTAACGAGTGGTTGCGTGAGCTGTTTATATACTCTCTATCCCCACTTCTTAGCGTGACGTCAGACACTTGGTCGAACGTAGAGGATTAGGGTAATCCTTTCCTTTGTTCGGGATTTGGTGATATTCGAAGTGCAATATTGCCGAGTATGTTACAGTATATAACATACAATGGGTCGAATGATTGAATATTTTGGCTCATTCAGGTAAATACCTGAAATCATGTGATTCTCAGCCTGGCTATTTGTTCGTTTCAGGTTTCCGGAATTATCAACGTTTTGTAATAAAAAATCTCATAGCAATAAAACTAAAAGTCAACCAGATGTCGCAGACCTTAGAGGTGTTAGAAGGTCAGAAGCAAGATTCAAACCTGGGAAAATCAAATTCTGAGTCAGAGGTGAAGATCAGGTCTGACATCATGAAACGGTTTCCTCTAGCTGATTTGGTACAAGTAGAGCAAGTAGAAAAGGATTTGATCGACGAAAAATTCAAAGGACACCTAGTACGTAAATAAATTCGCTTTCCTTTGACAAATTTTAATGATTTTACTCGTAGTTGATGGTAGATCTGCAGCGCTTTGCTATTCCATGTTTGCAGATGAATGCGTTGGCAAGGATCGGTGGCCCTGACATTAAGACAAGAGCAACTAGATTGATGAAGCGACTATTCTCAAATTGTGCGGCCGAAAAATTCAGCTGGATTGGCGGAAAGAAAAAACTAATTTTTTCTAATTTACTTATATGTGGAGTTATCCTAGGTAGGTCAGTTGACGTATACCCGGGTAACAATTTACATGGCCAGCCCACAAGCCACATTAATGCCATGTGGCATGAGTACGGCAATGCTGTCGGCCAGCCACATAGCAGGCCAATGTTCGATAACCATGCGGCGGCTATATGGTTTCAACATGGCCTTTTCACATGGCGATAATATGGCTAACTAAGCTAGGCTACCAATGTTGCACCATCCTGGCCGCCACCTTGGGCCACGACATCGATTTTATGTGGGTCAAGCTGGCACTGCGATGTCCCGTCACTACCTAGCATTGACCTGGCCGCCACCTCGCAATGCCATATGGCTTTCATACGGGCAAACCTGGCACTGCCATGTCTTGACGTTAACTGGCGACTACCTGGCCGCCACCTCACGATGCCATATGGCTTTGATGTGGGCCAACCTGGTACTGCTGTGTCTTAACGTTAACTGGCGACCGCTGGCGACCACTGGCTACTACCTGGCCGCCACCTCGCGATGCCATATGACTTTTATGTGGGCTAACCTGGTACTGCTGTGTCTTAACGTTAACTGGCGACCGCTGGCGACTACCTGGCCGCCACCTCGCGATGCCATATGGCTTTTATGTGGGCCAACCTGGTACTGCCGTGTCTTGACGTTAACTGGCAACTATTCGGCCGCCACATCGCGATGCCATATGGCTTTCACGTGGGCTAACCTGGTACTGCTGTGTCTTAACGTTAACTGGCAACCGCTGGCGACCGCTGGCGACTACCTGGCCGCCACCTCGCAATGCCATATGGCTTTGATGTGGGCCAACCTGGTACTGCCGTGTCTTAGCGTTAACTGGCGACTACCTGGCCGCCACCTCGCGATGCCATATGGCTTTTATGTGGGCCAACCTGGTACTGCCGTGTCTTAGCGTTAACTGGCGACTACCTGGCCGCCACCTCGCGATGCCATATGGCTTTTATGTGGGCCAACCTGGTACTGCTGTGTCTTAACGTTAACTGGCGACCGCTGGCAACTACCTGGCCGCCACCTCGCATTGCCATATAGCTTTTACGTGGGGCAAGCTGGCACGGCCATGTCTTAAGGTAGCCTGGCATTTACCTGGTCTATACAATGCGTCGCCACCTACCTTAGTACCTTGCTATGCCGGTAGATGAGCGACAACGCTCGCAAATAAAGTAACATCGGCTTGACTACACCACCCGTTGCCGGCCGACCACAATCATAATTCACCTACGAGTCAAGCGACTCATACCGCCTACCCGGTAGTATAGTTCATAACAGTTCTTTTGGAATGACTACTGTGTGAATGATATATATACTTAAAAGTAAAATAGAACTCAAGGAGCGGTACTCGTTCCAAAATAGAGTGACTGTCACATGACAGCTAACTCGGGAAATTTCATGGTTACTTCATGGCTTTCATGTTTCAGAGAGGTATCAAAATTACTGGCAACCAGATGGCCCACACATAGCAACGAGTAAGCGGTGCCATGTCGCTGCCAGGTCAAAACCATAAATGAACTATATTGTTTATCGACTTAGTTGCCATCAAGGAGCGACATAGTTTGGTCGTCGTTGCCAGGTGAAAGCCATGATAAAACCGACCACTGCCGACATAGCGGCCACATTGGTTAGGTGGGTCGGCCATGTAGCGGCCGTATGGTTGCCGCGTTGGATTGTTACCTGGCAACTAGTTGGCCTCCACATGGCAGCGAGATAGCGCCGCCATATCGCTGCCAGGTCGAAACCATAAGTAAACCATGCTGTTTATCCACCTAGCTGCCATCAAGGAGCTACATAGTTTGGTCGTCGTTGCCAGGTACTAGCCATGATAAAACCGGGGTCGGCTGACATGGCGGCCACATTGGCTTGGTCGGTTGGCCATGTAGCGGCCATACGGCTGCCACTTCAAATTGTTACCCGGGCTGTTATCTACTTTGATACATTTGTTCGCATGTGTTTACAATAAAATACTTACCGCTGTTTTACACCGTTTTACACAACCTCAAAACTGAAGCAAACCGCGAAAATTAAAAATTTGAAGTTCAGCCAGCCCAAAGGGATTTGTACGGAGGTCGTACGCGCACTTTCGCGACTGTTTGTTTTAAAACGCGCGCGGGACCATGGTGGCTGCACTGCCA
The DNA here is from genome assembly GCA_943736025.1 of Tenthredo mesomela. Classification (NCBI taxonomy): domain Eukaryota; kingdom Metazoa; phylum Arthropoda; class Insecta; order Hymenoptera; family Tenthredinidae; genus Tenthredo; species Tenthredo mesomela. Next base: position 27,601,174 of record OX031013.1, on the reverse strand, counting down.
TGCACTTCCGGTGCACTGACTTGCACGGCCGGTAATACACAGGGCACCTCGGGGCAATCCGGGACAGCCCTCGATTTGTAAAACGAAAGGACCTAATGCGTGTGTAGACGGGGCATTATCGGCAGTGGCGGCCGAGTGGCGGCAGTCGAGCGGCAGTATTACTTTTGTTTCACTCTCGGGTGTTTTTTATTACACATGCATGAGCACGGTTATTTGTGTTTCTCGGTTTTCTGCGTTTTTAACAACTCGATTTTCGACAAAAAATCATCTTCGGTGCAGATGCAATTTTTCTCGAGAGGTATGTAATATAATCTTTGATTTAATATGATTAAATGCCATATATATTAGCCAAACTTTCTTCGGTGACACCTCTTATCCGTCAGCAAAGCGAGATATTATAGAATACAGCGAAGAACGACTAGGGCGGGAGGGAGGAGGGGGGGTGGGGGGGGGGGGGGGGGGGGGGTCGGAAACAGGTCCGGGGTCGGAAACCAGGCCGTTTACCTTATAAGTTACTTATAATATTATGTCAAATGTATTACGAATTTCATCATTTTGACTTTCGATTGTGACTTTCGAGATTAGTTATTGGGATTTCAAATTTATGATTCTGAAATATAAGCTTTTCATTTTCATTATTTCAAAATTCAACTTCCGATTTTGGATCTGAGATTATGCAATTTTGAGTCTGGAATTTGCATTTTACATTTAAAAAAATTTCTTAAAATAATTCTAGAATATTCTGTGCCATTAGGGATTTTGTATATTGCAGAAATCATTTGGCGATCCAATCATGCCTGATACACCGGAAAAATCACAAGGACACGTAGATCAGCTATCCACAAAACAAGATCCTGCCTACTATCGCTACGAATTCTGGACAAAATTACAAAATGCACGAGGGACCTATGTTCCAACACACATACAAAAAATTCTCCAATTCAACTGCTTGGACACTCCGGCATCGTTTGTTACAATCGACGATTCCTTGCTCGACGAACTGGAGAAATTTGCAAGATATGACATGATCGATCTGATTGAAGAAGAAAATCCAAATATGAAAGATTACTTCGGCTACTACTGCAAAAATCACGAAAAATTCAAATATCTGGCTGGAGAAAGGGCTATCCTGAAGCATCTGGTCCAATATGCAAAAGAGGAAAATCTACAATACTGGAGTTGCTCGGCGCCAATGGAAGAAGACGCGAAGAAGCAGGAAAAACAGTGTAAAGAAAAAATAGACACCAAAACAGCAGAAAACAACCTTAGTGGACTCCTTTCGAAAACAGTGAATATCTATTGAATATCTGGCAGAAAAATTCAACATGCATATTGCAAATTTGCTGCAGAAGAAGGTCAGCGTGAACGTGAAAACTGATGCAAACGCCACGCTATACTTGGCTGAAATCGTCTGTCCCGTTTGCCGAGCAACCGATAGCAAATATCCCATTATCAATTTGTCCAAGTTAATCAACGGTAAAGTTCAGTGGAAAATGTCAAATGTTCGACTTCACTTGAATCGCCATTTCATTTCGGTAAATAAGAAAAACCGAGAGAAAAACAGTGGAAAATATCCAACTGACACTTCGACCTCGACTTCAGAGATCAATTCTACAAGCGAGTCCACTGATCTAGACGATTCTCTGCAAGCTTTACCAAATATGACGCGCGATGAAAATGGACAAATTCAAATAATGCAAACCGACGCGGAACAGTCCATTTAATCAATCCAAACCAACGCAGAAGAGTTTTCTATGAACACTCGCATTGAGCCAACGACATCGCTGGGGCAAGCCGTCAGCGTCCTTGCGAACCTGCAACATCTCCAGGAAAACGATCCAGTCGGGGTTACCCACGGACTGTTAAGGGGGTATATACACCTTTAAATGGGTTGAATTTCTGAAAAACAATTTTCCTTTTTTTTTTAACTTGAAGACTCTGATAAAATTTAAAAAAATCATCAATTTGGGAAGGGTTTGACCTTCATTATCCATATCTTACATCATGTATTACTTCCAGTCTAATAGTGGCTGCGCTGAAGACAGGAAAATACAAAATCACTCGGTTGCCGCAAAGAATCAGACCCAGCGTTGGACCGATCTTGGAATTTTTGGTTCTCAATTGTTCATAAGACATGCCTCTATCAGATGAACATGGAACTTTTTGATATTGCAAGAATTACTTGAGTTATTGAATTTTTTCGATTTTTTTTCTGAATTTGAAAAAAAATTTTGCTTATTTTTCTGCTTATTTTTCTAATATTTCAACTAAAAATGGGTTTATCAAAAAGTTCTATGTTCATCTGATAGAGGCATCTCTCATGAATAATTCAGGACCTAAAAATCAGAGATCGGTCCAACGGTTGATTTTATTCTTTACGGCAACCGGTCAAAATAATGATTGTTCAGGAATCAACTTTTAAACTTTTTATTTTTTTTTTTATTTTCTACTTCTCCTAGAGAAGGAAATGTAGCTACAGAAAATCAAGTTCTAAGATTTTGCTAATGATTAATATGCTGGATCCGCAGCTGCTCTCGCATCGATGTGGTATGAGTCGAGTCTAGACACATGTGCCAGGCGGAGGTTTGTAGCGAGTTTTGACCTGTTCTGTCCAACAACAGTGTCCGGTAGGTGTCCAGTAAGACTGCTAGAAAAAGAATGAATTGCGTCAGGAAAAATCTGATCAACATTTTTCAAAACATAAAAATCCTTCAAAATTCTTAAGGGGAAACTTCGGTGAAATTTTTGGCAAAAACAGGTTTTTCAATTCTTACAACTTTAAAAAGACGTGTATAAAAAAATCTCTGCAGCAGTTTTTGAATTATGTCAGTATAGATAGTGAAAAAAAAGTTTCAGCCTCCTGCGATGAAAGTGTAGACGCAAGGAATAAAAATCTTCTTCGCAAGGTTCCTTGCGCTTACATTTTCATCGCACGAGGCTGAAATTTTTTTTCACCGTCTATACTAACATTATTCAAAAACTGCTGGAAGGATTTTTTTATACAACCTCTAATAGCGATTTTCGAAATTTCACCGAAGTCTCCCCTTAATCTTCAATATTTTCGAGATTCAGAAGATGCTAGCACAATTTTTGTCAGTACTCCAAAAATTCTCCCATCCTTCATCAATCATACCTTTTTTCTTATAATATTTATCAAACTTTCGCAATTAATATATTATAGAAATACTCACCTTTTTAGAAATTTGAATGTGTAGTCTCCTCCCTACTGAAAATCGCGGCATGAGATCTGATGTCAGACCAAATTCTTTTATGAGATCTGATATCATCTCACCTGAGAACAGGTGAGATCCTACCTAGGCCTCACATCAGATCTCGGTAACGAATTTCGATTTTCAGTAGGACTGGCATCGATTTCAAATGCACTTTTTTGATGGAACATCTTCTTTCGATTCCGACGTCTCATCTCATCTCAGATATATACACTGTGTTTGTTCAATATTGAAAATTACTATTGGTTTGAATTCGCAATGACAGCACGACTATTCACAAACAAGTAGACACCTAACCTCGAAAAAATGTAGATCGCAGCCATGTGTTCTGTCAATTGAGCCGTTCTCTGCAACAACATCTTAAGTCGACTTAAGTTTTGGTCGAAAATAGGCGATTAAAGATTCGACGGTTGGTATTTCAATTTTACGGAGGCATTTCAAAAGAAACCAATTTTTTTTTACGTAGGTGGGGTACCCTAAAGTCATATAGGAATATAAAACAATCGAATATAGTTTGCAGTACGGTGAGATACATGAAGGTTTGGAGTGAGACTTAAGGGGTTTTTCCATAGAACAGCTTTTTCACTTCCCGAGTCTCTGATTTCAGACGATATCCCGATGACAGATAATCAAATTTCAAAAAAATTGGTCCTCGATGGTTTTTTGGGTCGCTGATCACGAATCTGAAGTCAGAATTTCAAAATTCATCATGGAAAATCCAATATCCTGGTGAAAAAAAAAAAAATTGAAAATATTTTGATCTTGAATGAAATTGGTACCTGCAGGTTTTTTGGGTTTCTGATAACGAACCTAAACTCCTGATGATATCTCTTTCAGCACAAAAAAAAACGGGAAGTTCAAAGGCTGGTACATAGGTAGCTTGAATCTGCTTGTTATTTACAGAAACACATTTTTGACTTTTAATAATGTACTAAGGGTAAAAAAATGTTATAACTAAATTAGTTCATACAAAGAAAGTGTGTTTTCGCTATTATCGTATAAAAAAAAAAGTTACATCTCCAAATCAGTTTTAGAAAATGGTATCTTTCAGACTCAGTCCGAGTTTATTTCGTCCGATTCAGCCGAATCATTGCCGTTGCATGTACTTCGCGTACTGAACCACGCCGGAGCGACCACTGACGAGCTCGATCACGGTGGGCGCGTCGCTGGTTATGGTCATCGTAGCGTCAAAAGTCGACAGAAACATCCGAAATTTACAGGGAATATAGCTAATAGTGTACGGAACACCGAGGTAAGCGTCCCTAAAAAAATCACTTAAGTCGACTTAAGTTGTTGTTGCAGAGAGCGGCTCAATTATCACAATTGAAAAGAATATTGAAAATTAAATATGTATAAAAATCATAATTACAAAGAATTGAAAAATCACAAAATAAAATGCAACAGCAAAATATATAAAAACGTCAAAAAAAGCAAGACAGTGGTGTTGGCGGTACTGTACAAACTATAAAAATGTCTACTTACAAAATGATTGAAATCAGATACAATTGCCAAGTGCATATCCACCGTACAATTATGAAACAGAAGATATAAAAAAATAAAAATTTGGAGTACGTGGTACTTGGCGGGCCGATATTTCATATCACTTCAGAATGATCAACATAGTTTAATGGCTGTTTTCTAGTACTTATCTCTAAGAGGCCCGCCAAGTACCACTACCTCCAAATTTTTATTTTTTTATATCTTCTGTTTTATAATTGTACGGTGGATATGCACTTGGCAATTGTATCTGATTTTAATCATTTTGTAAGTAGACATTTTTATAGTACCACTGTTGTTAAGGAGGAATTTTCGTTGGTAGATTATTTTTGGGGGTAGTGATCACATTATTGTACTTGGCGAAAGGTTTTTGCACCAGAGGTGCTTTTGGGTTTGATATCACCACTTTTTGTATACAATTTTGCTCGATCACCTAATGATCGCTTGCTACGCTTGCTCGTTCGGGTATTCCTATATCCTCGCTCGCATGTCAACATTCTGCCAATTCTGTCTATGAGTAGCTCAATGCACTCACGCTATACATTTCATACCATCTAAATCCCTTGTTAAGCAGTAGTGTTAATTGTGGCAGTATAATAGAAATATTTTTTCTAAAATTTTGCTTCACTACCTAATAATTGTGCTCGCTCGCTACGCTCGCTCGATTGGATTTGCCTATATCCTAGCTCGCTAAGCTCGCTTAGTTGACAGCATTCTGCCCATTGTTTCTATGAGTATCTCAATGGACATACGGTGATGCATTTCATACCATCTAAATGCCTTGATAAGTAATAATGTTAACTGTGGCAGTATAATATAATAAAACCACCTAATAATTATGCTTGCTTGCTGCGCTCGCACGTTTGGGTATTCCTATATCCTCGCTCGCTTGTCAACATTCTGCCAATTCTGTCAATGAGTAGCTCAACGCACGTACACTATACATTTCATACCATCTAACGACCTTGATAAGCAGTAATGTTAAATGTGGCAGTATAATATAAATACTTTTTCTAAAATTTTACTCGACTACCTAATAATTGTGCTCGCTCGCTACGCTCGCTCGATTGGGTTTCCTATATCCTAGCTCGCTAGGTTCGCTTAGTTGTCAACATTCTGCCAATTGTTTCTACGAATATCTCAATACACCTACGGCGATGCATTTCATACCATCTGAATCCCTTGATGAGCAGTAATGTAAATGTGGTAGTATAATATAATTACTTTTTGTAAAATTTTGCTTGACTACCTAATAATCGTGCTGGCTCGTACGCTAGCTCGATTGGGTCTTTCTATATCCTAGCTCGCTAGGCTCTCTTCGTTGTCAGCGTTCTGCCAATTGATTAATCCCTCGATAAGCAGTAATGTTAAATGTGGTAGTATAATATAATTATGTTGAAAGCACAAGGGCCTGAAATACTGACACACACGATCATTCGTTGCTTTCTAAGCTCTGTAATAGTACATTTCATTACGAGTAAGGAAAGGCTTTTTTGACGAAATGAGAGGTTTACGGCACGAGCCGAAGGAGAGTGCTGTAACGAGGTTCGTCAAAAAGCCTTTACGTACAAGTAAGTGTAACGATCATTAATTTTCATTAGGATTGCCGAGAAATCGCGACGAAGTTGCGATTTTGAGGTTAGAATGATGAAAAGATATGTTCTTGTGTGCATGTACTAAATATGATATATTTGACTCACTGAATATACGAAAATATTTGGAAATTAATAATACTATATTGAAGACCTGCAACGTTGATTGAAAGCTTCGTCACTTATTAATTTATGTTGTAGACTAAACTTCATGCGATTCAATAACTGTACTTATAACCCAACCTCAAAATCGCGCGCTTCGTCATTTCATGAGAGATTGTTATAATTTCGCCCTCCACTTTAAATGTGAATTTTATCATAATAAGTAAGTATAGGAAGCATAAAAGAGAATGAAATTTGCAAAATGATCAGATGTACGAATATGAACAGAACTGACAGCTCTCAGCTGTGTCTCGGGACTCGGGAGTCTGACAGTCCGTACTCCGTAGTCTAAGGTCTGCAATCGATTCGCGATCATGACGTCAACAGCGTCGACAAGACCGCCACCTGGCAGCTGATGTCGAGTACTTAGTATATCTCTGCTATTTAGTGGTGGCCGCTCTTTCCTAATTCTCAGACACATAGGTTTAAGGATGATTTGGTCTGAAGGAGAAGGAGACGATATATTTTCAGACGAAACGGGTACTCAGAAACTTAAGTTAATCATATCTCAGCTTTCCGTGGCTTGATTCAATTGAAGTTGGACTCAAGTGAAGGGCTCTTCGGGCCTACATCCTGAGATAATTATTTCAATCCCCGGGATATCGCGAAACTGAAGAAATTAGGAAAATACGGTCTCCCCACTCCTACGAATAGCTCCCGTACGGGTATATAGACTCGTCGAGTCTCGCGCGGCGTATACAGATATATTTACCTTATGATAATTTTATTTTTTTTATTGTACTTGGCGCGAGACTCTACCGAGTCTCTTGATATCTACGGGACCAATATGAGCGTCCGCGCGCCGCGCGGCGGCGCTTTTTCGCAGTTCCGGACTGTCATGGCTGTAACTTTTCAAATCCTCTAGATTTTCGGACGCCAATTTATTTGCAGGTAAAGTAGGTCACTAGCATTCAAAAAAAAAAAATATAAAAACAAAAACGATTTTTCGAAGATTCAAAAGTGTATATACCCCCTTAACCTCGACACCGAAATCTCTCTACTCGACACATCCTTATTAGATGAACTTCCAGTCCGTATTCTTGATCGCGAAGACCCGGTGAAAACTGTCAGTTGTAACGTTAGTTCCTTGTCAAACACGAGTGTATATGAAAAACTCCAAAATAAGGTAAAATCAACATTTTTATATCACTACTTGTTGAAAGCAATAACTTGTAACGTTCGGGCTAGACCGGGTGGAGAGTGGGGCTAGGAACCCGGTGTCACCGCAAACGGGTCTGGGGGTATCGTCCCCCTCCGCCGGATGCTTAGGTTACACCGGTAGGTGGAGGTGTAGTAAATAATTCACCAGACACTAAGGGTTAAAGATATACCAAAAATATATTTATTTGGTTAAAGTAAGTGCAGGTACGTAGTCTACGTAGTTGGTACGGAAGGTACCGATTGCAAGCTGGAAACAGATAATGCAGAAAACAAATATAACACAAGTAATTACCGTATACCTTAAGGGTAGGAGATAGATAGATAGGGAGATAGATAGATAGATAGATAGATGGATGGATGGATGGATGGATGGATGGATGGATGGATGGATGGATGGATGGATGGATGGATGGATGGATGGATGGATGGATGGATGGATGGATGGATGGATGGATGGATGGATGGATGGATGGATGGATGGATGGATGGATGGATGGATGGATGGATGGATGGATGGATGGATGGATGGATGGATGGATGGATGGATGGATGGATGGATGGATGGATGGATGGATGGATGGATGGATGGATGGATGGATGGATGGATGGATGGATGGATGGATGGATGGATGGATGGATGGATGGATGGATGGATGGATGGATGGATGGATGGATGGATGGATGGATGGATGGATGGATGGATGGATGGATGGATGGATGGATGGATGGATGGATGGATGGATGGATGGATGGATGGATGGATGGATGGATGGATGGATGGATGGATGGATGGATGGATGGATGGATGGATGGATGGATGGATGGATGGATGGATGGATGGATGGATGGATGGATGGATGGATGGATGGATGGATGGATGGATGGATGGATGGATGGATGGATGGATGGATGGATGGATGGATGGATGGATGGATGGATGGATGGATGGATGGATGGATGGATGGATGGATGGATGGATGGATGGATGGATGGATGGATGGATGGATGGATGGATGGATGGATGGATGGATGGATGGATGGATGGATGGATGGATGGATGGATGGATGGATGGATGGATGGATGGATGGATGGATGGATGGATGGATGGATGGATGGATGGATGGATGGATGGATGGATGGATGGATGGATGGATGGATGGATGGATGGATGGATGGATGGATGGATGGATGGATGGATGGATGGATGGATGGATGGATGGATGGATGGATGGATGGATGGATGGATGGATGGATGGATGGATGGATGGATGGATGGATGGATGGATGGATGGATGGATGGATGGATGGATGGATGGATGGATGGATGGATGGATGGATGGATGGATGGATGGATGGATGGATGGATGGATGGATGGATGGATGGATGGATGGATGGATGGATGGATGGATGGATGGATGGATGGATGGATGGATGGATGGATGGATGGATGGATGGATGGATGGATGGATGGATGGATGGATGGATGGATGGATGGATGGATGGATGGATGGATGGATGGATGGATGGATGGATGGATGGATGGATGGATGGATGGATGGATGGATGGATGGATGGATGGATGGATGGATGGATGGATGGATGGATGGATGGATGGATGGATGGATGGATGGATGGATGGATGGATGGATGGATGGATGGATGGATGGATGGATGGATGGATGGATGGATGGATGGATGGATGGATGGATGGATGGATGGATGGATGGATGGATGGATGGATGGATGGATGGATGGATGGATGGATGGATGGATGGATGGATGGATGGATGGATGGATGGATGGATGGATGGATGGATGGATGGATGGATGGATGGATGGATGGATGGATGGATGGATGGATGGATGGATGGATGGATGGATGGATGGATGGATGGATGGATGGATGGATGGATGGATGGATGGATGGATGGATGGATGGATGGATGGATGGATGGATGGATGGATGGATGGATGGATGGATGGATGGATGGATGGATGGATGGATGGATGGATGGATGGATGGATGGATGGATGGATGGATGGATGGATGGATGGATGGATGGATGGATGGATGGATGGATGGATGGATGGATGGATGGATGGATGGATGGATGGATGGATGGATGGATGGATGGATGGATGGATGGATGGATGGATGGATGGATAGATAGATAGATAGATAGATTGACTTTATTATGCCCTTGAACCACTGGGGCAAAAAATAAATTACAGAAAAAGCATGTTATAATCTTAGAAACTAATACAATATATAATACATTAGGCGACCAAAATCCAGGATACAGCAAAGTACAATGACCTACTTAAGACTAAACCTTATCTTATAAATAAGCTTACTAAGCTAACCTATACCTATAGTCAAATCCGTTAGCAAGCATTAAAAACCAGGAAACCCCCCACGAGGATTGCCGAGCAACAGACATAGTATGCAAGGAATGAGCAGGAAAGTCAGATCATAAAACCAGATAAACACCAAGCAGTAGTAAGCAAGAAATTATGGAAGACCTGATCAACTAGAGCCCGTATCGCTATCAAAGAGATGCAAAAAGAGTTTATCCCCAAAGGAGCGAATGGTCAAGCACAAAGTTATCTCAACAGGCAGGGAATGCCAAAAATAGACAGCAGTGAGGTAGAACGAGTTACGAAAAATAGCAGTGCGATGCAAGGGGATGTGGAAGTAATCCGGTACCTGACGCGTTGGCGGTCCATTGCTAGGCGTTGCCCGAGTGAAAAGGTCAGTTAGATAGGATGGAGCAGTACTATACATAATATTAAAAACAAACATACCTAAGAAGTAGAGACGGCGAGTTCTAACCGTGAGCCAACCCAGTTGTATGCGAAACGGCGTGACATGCTCATCGCGCTTCAAGTTGAAAATGAACCTGATGGTACTATTGAGCAACCGTTGGAGAAAAAGGTTAAGTTCACCCGTCAGATCGTTGTATACCAGGCAGCAATAATCAAATAAAGGAAAAATAAGAGCAGCAATAAGCTTAGCTTTGAATTCACACGACAGAGCATTGCGATGATGTTTGAGCCGGTACAGAGAGAAATTGACTTTTTTTGAAATTTGCATAACATGCTTACGCCAAGACAAATTTGATTGCATGATGACTCCAAGGTTACGAACCTCATGCACGTAAGGAAGTACCGTACCATTTACCGAGATAGGGGGTAAATCCGCAAGGTCGATGCGATTTACCAGCACACTATTTCCCGTTAGAAAGACCTTAGACTTGCTTAGGTTAATGTTATGATTCTTGGGTATGTAGCACCGAGTAGTACGCAAGGCAAAGTCATATACACAATAGCACCTGTATGACGGATGTGTCACGAGCAGGCTGTGTGAGTTTATTGTATATAGCGGCCTTTTAATGTGTGTATTATTATTGATTAAGTAATTAATTGAATATTTAATTAATTACTTAACCTTATCTATCCCTGATTAGGTTAAGCTTGAGGCAGTTCTCATCAGCATACGGAAAACTGCCCATCTGAACCAATTGCTATTTTCAATTGAGGTTTAACACACATGTTTGCCATCTCAAAACATAGACATTGTGCAAATTTCAAGTCATTTGAAACAATAAGTACAGAGTTACTCCTCATAATGCTTCTCAAATAGCCTTTATTCGAAATCCTTCCATGCGTCTCAATTATTGTTGAATCTTGCTGGGCTTGCACACACATATTTTAGGATGCCCAAGCCACAAACCCACGTCGGTTTTTAGAGATAGCTACGATACTTTGATTTAGACACTTTTCTTTATGAAAAAAAAAAAAAAATATATATAATTTCAATTATTTTTCCTAAAATCCGTAATTTTGTCTCGATTTCCAAAATCTGACGTGGGTTTGTAGCTAGTGTGTGTAGGAATGCACCCTGAAAATTGCAGAATTCTTCGACAAAAACTCAGACGCATGGGACTTTTTCAAAACGCAAAACCATAGTTCTGAGATAAATCGCTTTGTAGTTTTTTTTCAAATTATTCCCAAAATTCAAGATTTTCATTACTGCATGAACCAAACTAGTTTCAGACGAGATTGCTAATAGTTTTGAAGCATGTGACGTTGAAAAAAAAAAAAAAAAAATAGCTCGGCTCCCGCAATATTTGAGTGGAATTCACATTTTCATCATGCATTTCAGAAATTACGATTTCAAGGAAGTTTGAAAGCATTATAAAGCATATAAATTATCACAACTTGAAAAAATTTCAACATTTATATTTTAGCAGTTCGGTTGATATAAACTTGGTCTTATCAAGTCTAAGCAATTTAACCTGCGGGCAGCGAATCGTGTGGTTGATGACTTGTAAATCTGGTTCTGTAAAATGAATACAAACATTTGGGAGAATATTGAATTGCTATATAAATTTCAATGCTCATCTCTGGTGAAGTGTGTGACCAAAAACTTCAATATGATTTCCAACCGTAGAAAAACATATTTTGCAGTTGTTGTCTCATGGGAGTATACACCCCTTACGGAAAAAAGTACTGAGAGCTCAGTACTTGGTACACAACCCGTTAGTACTTAGTTCACAAATCTCAATACTTAGTGCACGAATTTTTAGTACTTAGTACTCTCACTACAGTACTAAGTACAGGGAACTAGTACTACTTAGTACAGGAGTACTAGTACTAAGTACAGGGAACTAGTAGTACTTGGTGCAGGACTACTAGTACTTAGTACAGAGTACTAGTACTTAGTACAGGGAACTAGTAGTACTTAGTACATGAGTACTGGTACTGATTCAAAGAACACCAGTACCAGGTTGAAGAGTACTATTACTAACTGTACAAGTGCATCACAGTACTCAGTACTGTGACACTTTAACCTATCAGTGCAAGATAGATAGATAGATAGATAGATTTATTATAATGTCTATAGCAATGTTAGACTATGAACATGAAAATTTTACAAGACAAGAGTACCAGTACTATAGGTACAGAAGTACTCACTGTGATCAATACTCCAGTACTAGTTCTCGAACCAATACCGCAGTACAGTAGAACCTCGTTTATCCGACCTTCGATCAACCGAGTCTCCGCGTTATCCGAGGCAGCGGACATATCCGAGCACTCTGCATTAATCGAGGTGTATGCTCGGATCATACGGAAAAACTCGAATAAAACGGATGGAGCCGCTATGCCTATACTGTACGCCCGAAGTATTTTACGATTGCAACTTTGGTGCTTGTACATATTTATATACTTTAGTGATTTAATTTTATTCTATCGTTTCAAATACATAAAAAATGATTGAAATTTTCGAATTTTTCACTCCTTTTGTGTTATCCGAGTTTTCGCTCATCTGAGGTACCTCTTCCCCACAATACCTTGGATAAACGAGGTTCTACTGTACTAGTACTCGGACCAATACTGCAGTACTAGTACTCGGACTAATACTGCAGTACTAGTACTCGGACCAATACTGCAGTACTAGTACTCGGACCAATACTGCAGTACTAGTACTCGGACTAATACTGCAGTACTAGTACTCGAACCAATACTGCAGTACTAGTACTTGAACTAATATCACAGTACTCGAGCTAATACTGCGATACTCGAACTAGTACTGCAGTACTCGAACCAGTACTGCAGTACTCGAACCAGTACTACAGTACACGAACTAGTACTGCAGTACTCGAACCAGTACTACAGTACTCGAACTAGTACTGCAGTACTCGAACTAGTACTGCAGTACGTGGCCTTTATATACTGTACTGAACGGTTTTAGCTAGTACTTATTGGACTAGTACCGAAGGGCTAGTACTCAAAGTAATACTTCAGTCATACTACACTAGTACTTGGCACGTACTTATATATCCCTTCGTAGTCATTTTTGTACTTGAAGTACTATGAGTACTGTGTGTACTCGCGAAATAAGTACAACAGTACTTTGGCAGTACTTCAAGTACTGCTGTACTGGCAGTACTTTCAGTATTTTTTTTCAGTAAGGGAAGACATGGAAATTTTTGATTGTACGACTTTTTTTTCCATCGTTTTCGAAAAAATATTTTACAATCAAAAATTTCTACTTCCAAAACTTGATTACATGAAATATTATTGGTTTGACCCTAAATTACATTCATACAGAATATTTCCTCCAATTTGGAGAAAATTCATGCAACGCAGCAACCTGTACCTTACGACAACTACTTTTTCTCCGAGGAACTACATTTTGGTTCAGCGGAGGACATGAAATCTGGAAAAATCATGAACTATGTATCAAAATAGCACTAATCAACTGTAAAAAGACTGAGTCACTAGAATGTTTTCTCAGAGCATAGCAATGATTTGGAAAAATTATTTTTTATTATCATTGCTTTTAATTTTTTTTGTTTTGTCATCTCACGTGAATCACTTGAGTGTGGTAGCCTGATGGAAAAATGCATCTCAAGTTACTTATTTTCATAAATTGAAATGGCAATAACCGAAATATAGGAAAATTAGGAACTTCTACTGTAACATTATACGTTTTATTGAGTAAACGGGGCTTAATAAATTTTTTTTCGGTTCAAGGATTTGTGTACGTAAAGATAAGGGTTCAAATAACACTTTTCCGTAAAAAACCGAAAATCGATTTTTTTGAAATTTTCGCACTCAAATTTCAGTATCTCCTACCCTTAACTGATTTCTTCGGTTGTCTTTTGTTAATTCTCCCCTTTTTGTAGAAAAAGAGAGCCCTTTTTAATCGAGGCTGGACAGGCAGTACTAGGGAGTAGAAAACTCCTCCGGTATAATCAAGACCAACCCCCCGTGGAAGACTGTGGGAGTTGGGTTGCAGATTGTGCTGTCCGCTGCTACGTGGTAACTACTACTCCTACCAAGCGCAAAGTATGCCTGGTAGGGTTTTACGGCTAATGCTGTCCGTTAGCTAAATATGTCTTTAAAACATTAATCCCCTTTGTGGGTTACTAGAATCTATAAAGTGATTCGCTTCGGCTCTGGAGGCCGGCTAAGAAATATAAAGTCATGCTAGGTCCTAAACTAATTACGGTTGTCTCTAAATTGTAATTCGTGAATTTATGAATTGACACGGAACCTAGTGCGGTACGGAATTGAGCATAGGTGATGTCTGGTACTCGGAAACGCGAACGCGCCTAGCGGTCCGAGGTCTTGGTCCGTACGTCTTTGCAGACGGAGATCTGCTCGGTTGTTGGCTGAGCGAGATCTGCCTGAGCCTGGTCAAGCGTATGCTCATATCCGGCGCTCGTAATGATCCTATCGTGGGAATGCGTAGCCGCCTGGTGGCTAGATCAGTGATTAGCGTAGTTCCGTAATTGGTTGCGGCGCGGCGCTAGTGGCGACCCGTAAGGTGCTGCGACAACTTGTAGCCTTAGAGCATATATTACATGGAGGGAGCCTACACTGAGAAAATAATTCCGTTGTGAGAACGTTAAAGCGCTCCGTCATTACTACTTAGTAGCCAACACAGTTGAATCTACTGTGCTGGTTGCGTTACCCCCACCACGTTACCCAGTATAAGGCGCTGCGTTGCCTCTCCCGTAAAATTGAAACGTGTACTGTGTATATTTCACTCCTAATATAACGTTGCTTGTGCGGAAAAATGTAAAATTTGTTTTACCGCATTTTTTACCCAACCCGTTATTTTATAACATGTGGATTATGAAAAACTTATCTATAATAATTAAAATAAATAACAAAATTTGAAAATTTAAAATACTTTATTTTATCATAAATTTACAAAGTGTACTTAGAAGAGACAAATATTATATTTTTTTCATCAATTTTTTTATTAACCAATAAGCACGGATGAATATCCGGTATTTCATTTACCTTCTTAATCACATCAGTGAGTGATTCTTCAACACAATAGGCATATAAATGATCATTAAAATATACATAATTTAAACACTTCATGCGCAAATACACTTCATTTTTTTTAATGAAAATATCTTTAATAAGACCAAATTGTAAACTCTCAACCTCAACACCCATTCGAATCACAAGCACCTTATCAATACTGTAGTCAATACCATCAACCGAAACTTTGTTTGTTCTGTAAATAATTTCGTCATCCGCACTACCCTTAAAGAAGAATTTTTCATCCTGTTCATCGATGATATCATGTTTTTTGTGAAATACATTAGAAATATTTATGTTCTCAGAACAACGCATGTAAGCTAGTCGCAACTGACTCTTTATAGCTAGAGTTTTTGGTAAATTGCCTCGATTACTAGTGGTTACTGCTGAAAGCTTGAACTGCCTATGTTTAGCCTCAGGTCTGAGTGATGAATAATACATAGGAGGTCCATTTTTCGCAATTACACGCAACAAATGCAGCAAATTATGAAATTTTATTGTTACAACACCACCCATATTTCTATACAAGGATAAAAATTCCGGAATTATATCTTCCAATTGAGCCAAATGACCTTGAACTAATCTCGGAGAGGTAACTATGCCTATAATTTTACGTAATAAAATATATAAATCCGACGTTTCATTTTCTTCCTCAACTTTGTCCCCTATTATTAACCCAAAATATCGAGTAAAATTTAAACTTTGTGTAGCAGACATTTTCAGCTTGTTTGATTTTAAATGCGATTCCTTTATTTCTGGGATTTTATCAGAGCTGTCAAGTACATCGTTGTTAAATTTCAAAATTCTGCCATTCAGTTCTACTAATGGAAAGAAATTCTGATTTATCAATAAGTTAATTATTAGGACCATTGAATAAATGCAAACTCCCTCGAAAATGTCGTGCATTATATCCAAAATTAAGTTATTGCACACATGATACCCTTTGATGGCATTAAAAATACAACGCTCTTTTATACCTGTTAAAAATGAATTCATTTTTGCACGATCTTCTTCGTAATTGAGTTCTGTACGTAATAATTCTTTAGATTCTACGATCATCTCTCTTATCTGTTCGATTGTTGCTCTACACGCCCTACAGGGACGACCATGTACAAAATTCTCTGTAAAACCTAATACCTCGTTTAACCCTAGATTGTCCCCTGTAATCAAAGTTGCTTGAAATCTTATGTGATACTCTTTAGAAGCAGATTTAATCATTAATCCAGTATTTCGTAAATTATTCAGTTCTCTAATTAACTCGCTAAAAACAGCGAAATTTCCAAAATTTTTACGATCACTTGCACGAAATAAACAATTTAATGTAACAAAATCTAGCTGTGAAACAATATACGAAGGAAAACAGGGTATAGTAGTATAAACACCGCAAAACTTATTTTTACCAGCTTGTGGCCCTAAAGGATTTCCAGTTTCAAAATCGTCTTGAAATATGAAAAGAGGAACCCAAATATCATCTGGAGAGTGCTCTTGTTTCATTTTTTTCCACAGATCGCCTTGTATAAAATTGCAAAAAAAAACGAATCGGTTTCTAATTCATTGATGTAATTCAATAATAAATCAATTGTACCCGGAATCTCTAATAAAATTTTAAGGGACCAACTCAGAGGAACGTATTGACCATGTACCGGTACTTTTACATTATTCTCAATAAATTCATATCCTATAATGTACTCACGCGGTTTAATCAAAAGACCTTTTTTTTCGTACTCATTAAATCTATTATTCTCTGTATCAAATTTTTGAAATATTTGTTTAGAAGAATCAAATATTTTCTTGACGCTTTTTTTAACGTTTTCATTGAATATTTTAGGCTCAAAATTCATAGATTCTTCGAAATATAAAGCAAAATCGTTAAATAACAAACTGTAATAAGTATCCATAAAGAAGTGAACAACATTTCGTGGAATAACTGGATTGTTGTATAAACTCAAAGTTGTTCGTAATAATGAATTTTCTAAGTTTGTTTGTCCATCCATATTGTCAATAAATTGTATCTATTCCAAGCAATTATATCAATTTAACTATAAATGAATTGAGAAATTTCTATCAGACAGTTATATATATATGAATATAAGTATTTTATACAGAATGAAAGATTAATTTGAGACGATTGTATATATTGTGAGTAGAATAAAAGATTACTGTAAATCAATTACGAAATTGTATATTTTTTAAATGATTTATTATTGAACTTGCAAATTTTTGGGACCAAAATTTTGTTGCAATTTTTAACTAACAATCTTTTATAGAATTTTTTTTTTTATAATTGAATTCTTACATAGCAAAGTAAAACATCTACTGAATTTTATATCTAAGTTACAATTGAGTCAAGGAAACTTTTTACGCATTTAAATGCATTTTGTGAATTAAAACTAATTTGTACTACTCTTAGAACTCAACAATGTTTTTTATAGATGAAAATCTTTAAGATTATTGAGAACTTATAAAGAATTTATATCAATTATTTACAGCCTATCGAGCGTACAAGTGTAATAAAACTTTAAATCTATTTTTTGGTAAAACAACACTAAAAACTAAACAATAACTAGAAGTCTGAAAAGTCTCAGTACTGATGCGGAAAGAATTCTAGATAATATTTGATGTATCATCTACTAGACTTTTTTCTTTAAGTTCTTCAATTTCTTTTATTAGACTTTCAACTGATGTATAAACTTTTCCTGCTTTTGGAATGTTATATATGTACTCTGTCAAAAAAATCCAAATATGTTTGCATTCAACTGCAAAGTCGATTCCTAGGTACTTTATTGCTTTGATACAATAATCTACGGCATCTGATAATTTGTTTGATGAAACAATGTACTCGTATCCTTCGATTATTATCACTAAATCAACATCAGAGTCCGCATCACCTTCATTTTTCAAATCTCCAATAAATACGATGTAGGGACCAATAGTGTAATTGGCGTTATCTTCTGTCTGCCTACTTCTCAGAGTTTTTAAATTGACAAAATCTTTTTTAGTCTAAAATATTATTGGGATTATTCTTCAATTTGAAGGATGAAACAAATTTAAATATTTATGGACGAACAAAAACTTCATTCATATTCAATCTACCTGGGCATTATAAATAAATGATTTTTGAACATCCAGTAAAGTGTTGCCGAATACAAAAGTCTGGGATTTCCTCTTCCTACAAATTGTACCCAATAAATAAGGAAGAATCAATAATCCTGCTACACTGCACTCTCCTGAAATCATTTTTTTTTTTATTTTATTTTTCAACTAATTTTTTCACAATTTTTGAAATGTGAAATGTATATTCTTTTCCTACCTTGTTCGATTAAATGGTTAGCTGAAGAACTAAGTTTAGACCTATTTCGCGCACACTGAATCAGCAACGATGCTATTCCTTGCCAATTACTTTCGAGTGATGGAAATTCCGGGTACAAGTTGTCAAAATCGATACTTAACTGATACAAATTCGAAGTAATTGAATTATTAGATTTAAAGTTGTTACATATATTGTAACTTTACGGATAGTGAGCGTCACTGAAGGTGACGCGAACCGGTTGGTTATTGTGTTTTCTTTACTCGATTTTTATTTTTGTTTGAGACTTCTACTATTAATTATTAGCCGTGCCTATTACGGACTTGAACTACCGTGTAGCTGAAGCCGCCTCCCCACAGACCTGAGTACGATAACGCACTAAGGCTGCACTCTACCCTCTTAACTGTTAAATGTTAATTTAATGAAGTTAATTTATTCCCAAATAATAGCTGTGCCAGACCTGGGTAGATCGGAGATCCACCAAGGCTGTATCTAGCTTTCTGTTAGATTTAAACTATAACCTGGAAATGGCGGAGGAAGGGGTTTGACATCTGATTAAATTGCTTTTCTGTAACGTTCAAAAATCTATTTATTTAATTAACTAAAACTACGGTTGCAACCCTAACCTATATTTACACGTTGCCTATGTCTTACTTACTTTAATACAATCTTTTATTATGTCTTTGCTATTCTTTTCCTAGTTAAATTATCATTTACTTTATCTCTGATTGTTCTATAAATTGTTTAATAATATTCTTTCACGTATTTTCTGTTAGCTGATGCTCTTAACTTTCGATAATTGATTTTCTGAGTGAAATTGAATTTATAAATTATATTGATATGAATAGATGATTCTAACGGTTCATCAGAGCTCTATGCTCGTGATGACCAGCAAGTAACTGTGAGTCTATCTGGTGTCTACCCTAGAATAGCTGGTGAGCTGAGCGGCGCCTCGACTTTTATATTAGTCGTGACGTCACTCAGCTCGTCGCTGCTGTCGATCGTTCTAGACTGTTCTCGATGTTCGCAACGGCTGATGTTTGAATGCTAACGGTCAGCCATGGGTTGCCTGATTCGTTACAATATATATGGTTAAAATAAGAAAAATTCAAATATTCACCAGAATATGGCCGAATTGTGATCGTAGGCCTTTGTACAGTAAAAAATAGTCTTTTACTTTTTTGCCAGGTGGATTTCTAATACCCACAGTACTACTCCACTTCTGAACCACTTCTTCTTGTGGGCTGTCGTTGTCATGCAACCATAGTAGGGTTTGTTCTAGGACTAGTTCTTCTTCAGAACTTCTGATATCTAAAATTATGAATAATACGTCCCATATATGAACGGATCCACGTCACTTCACTCAAAAAAAAAAACCGTCAAGTCACGGATCTTTGCGCCATTCGACATATCTTTAGTACTATGGGAAAAAAAAATACGACTTCAGGGATTTTGAAAAATTTTCAAAAATGGCGGAGTTAGAGCTATTTGAATGTTGGTCAGTCGCTGTTGCACGGCTATGTTTGAAAATTCATATCTCCGAAAGTATTTATCGGAGCGGACTGATCCTGGAATCATTTTGTTCGTAAAAGAATGCGCTTTCATAAAAAAAATGTTGTTTTCAAAAAAAAAAATTCTTTCCATTTTTTTTCGTTGTTTTTATTTTTAATTTCGCTGCCATTTCCGCGGGACCTACAGGAATCCATGGAGATAATTTTTTTCAGATAGCCGAATCTTTCCCCTTTAACCCTAAAAAAAAAAATTCATGGAGAACCTATTTGGGCCGGAGAAAAAAAATAAAACGTCTTGTCGCGCGTCGCCCCGCGCCGATCTTTTGCAATATTTTGGTGGCTCTGAAAAGGGCCGATGTTTCTAGCGATGATTTGCTCGATGGCACTTAGTGTAGGACACCTCTGTTTGAAATTAATTCATAATTTTCATGGATTCAAAATTTTCTGATGCGGAAAATAATTTTGTTTTGACGAGTTTATGAGATATTGGAATGACCGCATGTAATTTCAGAGTGCCACGAACTGTCAAGGCTTTATCAAATTGATTTTGTAGAATAGATTCTTCCGCTTGATGTTCTGCAGCCGTACAGTACGCAAAAGATATGCTTCGAAAATAAGAACATGCCCAATTATATAGATCCAGCGGTGTTTGAATAGGATCAGAGTTGCCAATCAGTTGTAAACTCGCACGTGAAGCTAATCTCTTAACAGTTCCACCTACTCCATCACACGGCCCTTTTCCACGTGATGTAGCAAAGAAATGCCATTCGGCGTGGCATTGAAAGTCTTCAAAGTGATGTGTTAAATTTATAAAATTCTTTTTGTTCTTATATTGGGAAGCTGCTCCATCAGAGAAATAAATTATTTTTTCTATGGGAATTGAATCTTGGAACTTCTCTTTCATGAAGTTGACTAATTTTTTTTGAAATAAATGAACCGCAACTGTATTATGTTTTGGATGCTCTGAAATTATCACAAAACTAAAATGTCTCAACTGGTCGTCACCGTAACTTTTATAGTAAACCACGATTGGATGAATAGTCGCCTGATTATTGCTCCAGTGAAACCCTTGCGTGGAATCATGTACAACAAATGCATAATTCTCAGCGAAATCGCATACCACTAAAAATTCGCCAACTTTCAAGCTCTCTTTCATCTTCTGCCAATAACTACTTTGCTGCTTCGCAATGAAATCATGTGCAACCAATTTTGACAATTGATCACAGAAGTTATCCACAAAATCCTCGAACTTTTTGGTAAGTGTCTCCAAAGCCGTTCGATCCACTGATATCCACTGTTTATAAGTAACATCGCTGATGAAATTATCAAAACAACCCCGTAGATTGAGGGATTATATTCCGATACAATTGAAAGGATTAGTTACTTTTAGATATTTAACACAAAACGTTCAGAGTTTGTGCAGTTGGTGACTTCAAATTTCCAGAACAGGTATAGGTATATGTAACTCCGAGAAAACATGACCAGTAGACGGATAAGCGAAGACTAAGGTGGTTAAACAACTATTTTCGGAGAATGAATAGCCCGGGTAAGTAGAGAAGCATCAAATGTAATTTAACTCCACTACGCAACACAAGGAGCTCGCCGCGCGGACGTAGATTGACGCGCGCGGCGACGCGCGACAAGACGTTTTATTTTTTTTCTCCGGCCCAAATAGGTTCTCCATGAATTTTTTTTTTTAGGGTTAAAGGGGAAAGATTCGGCTATCTGAAAAAAATTATCTCCATGGATTCCTGTAGGTCCCGCGGAAATGGCAGCGAAATTAAAAATAAAAACGACGAAAAAAAATGGAAAGAATTTTTTTTTTTGAAAACAACATTTTTTTTTATGAAAGCGCATTCTTTTACGAACAAAATGATTCCAGGATCAGTCCGCTCCGATAAATACTTTCGGAGATATGAATTTTCAAACATAGCCGTGCAACAGCGACTTACCAACATCCAAATAGCTCTAACTCCGCCATTTTTAAAAATTTCTAAAAATCCCTGAAGTCGTATTTTTTTTCCCCCATAGTACTAAAGATATGTCGAATGGCGCAAAGATCCGTGACTTGACGGTTTTTTTTTTGAGTGAAGTGACGTGGATCCGCTCATATAGGTACATTGCATAATTCTTGTATATACTCAAAAAGCATAAAAGACAACAATTACCATAGGGAATGTATTGGTCAGGACTAATTAAACCGTTTTCAATCAACTGTCGCCTCAAGTTCATGTATTTGTCATAAAAAGCCCCTCCTGCGTTCACTGCTTTTCTACCCTTCTGCGCTTTTTGGAATGGAAAGAAAAATCGTTGAGCAATTCTTTCTGCTGTTTCTTTTGGAGTTGCAAAAATTTCGCCTGTTTCAGCAGCCAACTGTGCTAATCTATTAGTATTTATTCTGAAAATATGAAAAAAAAATAGGTAAAATCCATGACGTATTATTTATCAAGACTTTCATCATTTATCAAACATTTATCAAAATAAAAACTTTTATCATCATTCATATCAAATCTTAATGATACCTGTAATTTGGGGTGTGATCCATCTCATACAAAATTACTAAGCTGGTACGTCTACGACTATCAATTATTTTTTTTTTTTATGAAAAATAGCCATTATTAACTTTCCTAATGTAGTTGTTGTAAGGAGATCTCGAACACTTTTCGTTTCTATTTCTATGAGTACATAATGAGTAATGAGTTGCAATGAGTTGTTATAAAAATATTGTGATCACTGTTAATGTAAATGTCAAATGTTGAATAAACACGTACGGATGATATTTATTATACCAGTTTGTAAATCAGGAGAAATATTTTGTACAAGGATAGGTTGGGTTTCGTGAAATGATTGCGTTGATGGTTGTGGAGGTGGATTGCAGGGTTCTGCTTGAGAAGAAGCGGCAACAGCTTGATCACATTCATCATTACATTTACTATTTTCATCGAATAGACTCGAAGAATCGATTTTGGAAATACCATTCTTCCATGCAATGAAACGTTTTTTAAATTTCTCAAAATATCCACATTCTTTTTTTTTATCAAACAAATCAAGTTCTAAAATATCCGACTCTTCAAATACTTCCCTATCCACACCAGCTTCTGCAAAGAATACATTAACTATCTGAGCCATATACCATAACACGATCACATGCAGAAATTTATTAAATTATATTGTACATACACACATTTTTGATTCTCTTGATTGAAATAAAGAAGCAAATAGTTAAAATTAGATGGCAAATGTGAATTAAAACTGCAGTACTTAGAGATCAACTTTTTACGTACCTTCGAATCTTGATATGAAACCACTCAAATTCCACTCTCTTAGTTTGTCTTTAACAAAATCATCCATTGTTTAAATTGACTGATTCATTGTTTTATTATTTTCTGTGTATTAATATTAATTAATTAGCAGATTAAAATCACACAGAGAACGGCCCGACAATAGTTGATACGCAAATGATGTAGTGTAAGATAATTAAGGTATACTTGACACGCGCTCGTCAACAGTACGGGAGAGGCAACGCAGCGCCTTATACTGGGTAACGTGGTGGGGGTAACGCAACCAGCACAGTAGATTCAACTGTGTTGGCTACTAAGTAGTAATGACGGAGCGCTTTAACGTTCTCACAACGGAATTATTTTCTCAGTGTATCCCTACTGTGCCAAAATCTTTTAGCAAGCAAGTAAGACAGAGCGCGATAGATTTCGATCATCCCCATCTCTTTCTGGCATGCTCCGATTGGCTGAAGGCTCGTCCCCTCTCTTTTATGAGAGTATCGTATGATACTCAGGCAGACCCCAGAAATAAGGGGTGCCGATCGAGTTTGTTTACATATTGTTACTAAATTAGCTTCTGAGGGCTAATTGTAATTATTTAAAGAAAGGCTCGAGCAGATTAAGTTAAATAAAATGTGGGTTCTGAGTTGAAATAAGAGATTCAAGTCAAAGAAAATATATTTGTTAGGGAAATTGAATATATATTGGGAAATGAGAGAAAATGTGTGTTTACAGTTTGAAGTGTGAAACAGCACTGTTTTTATGATAATGTTTACTTCAGTTATTTAATATCAACGAGTCATTTATTTGTATTCGTTTATCTTCTATGACTGCTAGATGATGCGAAGTTTAAACATAGAATGTAAAGGTAATCTCCTAGTGAAGCGAAAAAGGGAAATCAATCTTTGTAACACTACCCCCCCCTCCAGAAGAAGAGTCGTCTCGACTCGTTAAGTCAAAAATCAAAAATGGAATGAGAAACAACAATCGAGCAGTCATAAAGAGTGTGTGTGCTCTTTTTTTTGGGGAAGTTGGAGCTGTGGCTCAAAAGTTCAAAACTACCCAGAAACTATCTGACATTCGTCCCGCTCTGCAGTCCCAAGGTAAACCACAGAAAACCTTGAGAAGATAGTTGAGCTTTAATTTTATCAAAGTGGAATATAATGAGTATAAAAAAATGTTCGTTCTTCAGTCTCAAGGATCAGGATTAGATGAGGATCAGGTGAAGATCAAATAAGGTTCTGCGAACTGGAAAAAATAGGCAGGAGCGGACCGGAAAGAAACAGGAACACAAGAATCATCAACGATCCGAGTTGCTGTTCTTGATTAGGTCAGCTTCAAACCTCTTCGAAATTAATCAAACGACCTAATTTGGGAAAACAAATATGAGTTTCACGAATAACAAGGCGTTTGTAATAACAAATACATGATGAAGTCATGTATTACTTAATTGTGATGATTAAATAGTTTTAGTGATAAATAAATAAAAGGAACGATCTTATCTGAGGCAGGAATACAAATTGGGCCAGGAAAAGATTGGAAATCGTATATCCAGGTACCAATTTGAAGAATTCTGAAAAAGACTTAAATTCCTGGGAAAAAGGTCATGGTTAAAGACAATAGCTCGCTCGAATTTCTACTCTTCATAAAAATCGCGACTACCCCGTGTGATAGGACAACCGTACACACACGAAAAACAAGAAAGGGGTGCTAAAATGATTTACGAAAGTCCCGTGAAAATCTAAGAGCTACTAATTTAAATTCTTTTGATGATTTTAGTCCAACTGAATCATCAGAGTCTAGTTATTTGAGCTAGAAGGTTGGGAATGAGAGGAATCTCTGTTCCTCCATGAATTATTATCTGAATTGGAATTGGAATTAGAATTTTGATTATTATTATAGTTATTCTGAGGATCATTAGAATTCATTTCATTCTTCCTTTTTAAAGTATAACAGTCTTCGATATTATGACTATCTTTTTTACAATATCTACAGAACTTTGAAGATCCTTTGGAACTGTATGTATTCGAATTATTTGAGGCGCGATGCTGCTCGGGAGTAGTTTTATTTCGGTAGTAGTTTTATGTTGTCGCCTATTTTCTAGTAGAGTCAAATGAAGTTTTTGAAGATGTTCGTCTCCGAATCGTACTTTCAAAGCTGAACTGAGTTTGTCGTAATTTTCTAATTCTTGGTTAGAAAGAGAAGTTAATACTGCTAGCGCTGATCCTTTGAGGTTAGCTGCTAAATTCCCGGCTTTAATTGCTGTAGTCCATCCATTTAATTTCGCAACGATCAAAAATTGGCATTCGTATTCGGCCCATGAGGTGGTGCCGTCAAAAGTTGGTACGCGAATGATTGGATTTTTTTTAACAAGCTCAGTTCGGCTTTCTACGTTGGTTGCAGGAAGAACCGGCCTATCATTATTTTCGGTTACTCCCGGCGCTTATTTCCTGTCGTACAATATCTCCGATTATGTGACGAAAATTATCTAGAGTGTTAGGAAGTCGAGTGGGTGAGGATCTCGGGATCTCATCTTGTGAGAGATGGTCCCCGCACACTCGGTCAGGCCTAATGTAAATAGAGGGAGTTCTTACCCCAGGAACGTTTACAGACCTTTCAATTATTGGGGCTTGTTCTAATTGATCCCGAACCAAGGAAAGTCGTCGAGGGGTTGGGATGGGGGAAATGCGTTCTGGAAGTCGGGGAAGCAGGCTTTCTAAGCTGCGTTTAAAGGTCAGCAGGTGAGCGTCTAGATCTTCTTTCTGAGCCTCGCGGTCTCGTTCCCGCTCTTCTCGTTGGGCCTCCCGTTCTTCTCGTCGGGCCTGACGTTCTTCTCGTTGGCCTTGAAGAAGGAGTTCGGACTGGCGCTGATGATGCGAAGTTTAAATATAGAATGTAAAGGTAATCTCCTAGTAAAGCGAAAAAGGGAAATCAATCTTTGTAACGATATTATACGTGCGAACTGATGCGAACCAAAAATATTTGTGTCAAACTTGTGTAAAACGCAAATGTTTTTAATTAGTGTCACAAAATGCCATATACGTGTCGCGTTCCGAACTGTAAGGCAACTTACGGGACCAGTGAAACATTAGACGTTAGTTTTCATCAGTAAGTACCGCATAGATATACGAAAGTTATTGCATTTTGAGGTTAGAATGATGTAGGAAAGTGTATTTAAACCTTCCTAACATTTTTCAGCTTGTCTGCTGATAATAAATTACTTTTACAGTACATCATTCTCTAGTCTTAATGCTAATAAAACTCTAAACATCTCTACATGCCTATCATAGGTTAGAAAAGAACAATGAGCGCTGTAAAGAATGGACAGAAACCCTGTGGAAGAAATGCAACGTGGAGCTACGCACATCAGATCGATTGTGCAGTAGACATTTTGATCGCGTTTGCTTCAGTGTGGGCCCGTTTGGAAAACGGAGACTAAAATCTGATGCTGTACCAACTATATTCGACAATACTTTGTCTGGAGACAAAGTTCCTGAGTAATTATAAAATTGATATATAATCTATGGTAACTTTGTATTTGCACCATTTCATTTTCAGATCAATAGAAGAAGCCATAGAAGTTCCTAATTCGGATGCATCATTAGTTGAAAATCCCAATCAAAGCATTGAGTAAGATTCTTTATTTTCACGTATTATGTTCGAGAGTTGAGTTGAGTTGAGACTCACAACTACAATAGAATATGACTTTTTGTACATGACAAGCAAAGCCAAAAAATTAGCAATATGCTTCGTTATGTTTTCAGGATACCTCCAGAAATAGACTATGGACAATCAACTTCAAATTCTGAATTGAGTAAAGCTTCTGGAGTGACCATTAATGACATTGATGAGTAAGATTTGTTCGGATAACATCAGCACTAATAAGAACATGATTCAACAGTCATAGGTACAATTATACATCATACAAGATTTGTCCATGATGATTTCAGGAAAGCATCAGAGCCGGATGCACATCCTCAATACAGGAAGAGGAAATATAACAAACGTTACTTCACTGACTGGAACCTGGATGAACTCGAATGTACACCAAAAGTACGCAAAGTACTCGAATTGGGTAGAGAAGAAATTTTATTACAGCGCCGTAAGATTCGTACTCTGCAAACGTACAAATGTAGGATGATGAAGAAAATTAAAACATTGCAATGCCTTTTAGAACACTTAACTAAACGCAACTCCATATCTAAAGAAACATCGAACTTACTCGAGGTAAATGTTCAGGTCGAAAGTTGAAACGAAAATAATTGTGCTTGAAATTCACTGTACTATTATATCTCTCCAACTAATCTGATGAAAATCAGAGCTTAGAAGTATCAGTGAACGAAAGCTATTTGAAATCAAGAATAATAAATTTGAAAGTGAAACGGTGGAGAATATAATATTCCAATTGAAATTGCAAGTAATGCAAGTTTCTCTAATTAGATACAATTTATTATTTATTCATATTTTTCTAAATTATATTTTACATAAAATGCACCTAGATATTATTTTCAATTTTTTGAACATAGAAGATTTGATACCTATAATTATTCACAATTATTATTTACTTAATATACATCCAAAAATACTAATGTTTCAATGTTACTATTAATCAATTTCGACAGAATTATTATTTTTGGTCAAAATTGTATATTGCACTAAATTAATCAATAATTGTTCATACAAATTGTACATTATCGAATTTCCTGATGAACATAAATATACAAATTCAACATGACAGTCGACTATTTCATTTGTGTTAGGTATCTATGCCCCAGTTTGGAAAAGAGATGTTACAACGATTACTTCATCAATCCAAAAAGAAGTTTCCACCCGCATTACGTTGCTTTGCTACAACGCTACAGTTTTATTCCTCGAAGACTTACAATTATGTCCGCACTGTGTTTTGCAAGAGCTTACCTCACCCTAACACAATACGTAAATGGTATCAAAAAGTCGATGCATCTCCTGGTATTTCCAAAGAAAGCGTCATAGCACTCAAGAACAAGGCTACCGCAGCACAAGAAAATAATCATGTGGTTTTATGTAACATGATAATGGATGAAATCATGATAAAAAAGAAGACTGAATGTGTTGCTGGTAAAATGTGGGGCTACATCGATCTTGGGACAAGATTGGATGATGATTCTTTGGACGAGGCAAACAACGCATTAGTGGTTATGCTAGTGTGCATAAACAGTCATTGGAAAATCCCTTTTGCCTACTTTTTAATATCTACGTTGAGAGGACATGAAAAAGCTAACTTGTTCCCAATCTCGCGCCTGTCATTTGTTATAGCATTGTTATTTGTTATTAACATTGGAGCACCGCATCATTCGACGGTTCACTTTCTGAGCGGCAAGATGAGTAAGTACGAATTAATTATTTTTCTCCAAATATTTTATCAGGCTGATTAACCGATCCCTACATATTAAATGTGAAATTGTATGAGGCCATTCATCTACGTCTAACTTTTATACTCCAAAATAGAGTTGAATAATTATTAGCGCGTAAGTCTATTTTTATAAAAGAGATTGTGTCGCGTCCTCAAGAGCTTTTATCTTAGATTTGATCGTTTTTTTTTTTTCTTGTTTACTTCGGCAATGTACAGTTTGGACTAAATGTAGAAACATGTATTTTGGATATAGTAAATTTCGATGCGTTACAAATTTATGTTGTAAATTAATTCCTGTGATATGAGTTAAATAAGTAGTTCAGATCGTCCATATTTCGTGAGAAAAATCTTTCATCAGTCGAAAGGCCCTCATACTTTCATCGTCTATTAATTATGTATAAACTTGATGCAGTGTGCAAATAATTCGATTTTACGCCTTGTTTTGCTGACGTAAAATACGATTTCAAGCATACGTGAAAAAAAAAAAAAAAAAAAATGAAAACGATAAATAACTGAATAACGATAAATGGAATAAAAGATATACGTAATATACTACGTCTACTTTTGTTTCAAATAAAATAAATTCATGGACATATCATCAGAATGAAGGGGGGGGGGGGGGGGGGGGGCTTCACGAAACCCTCGAGATTTTACGCTCGATTGCCAAGTTATGTCTGATTATTATTATTGTTATTTGTATATATGACAATATTTTTTAACGAATTTCTCGTACACTGCATCATAAAATATCGCATGAAATACTATTGTTTTATACGGGGCTGTCCACGTCAACTCGACACGGCTCCAGACCTCATCATCTGCGATTTGATCTTTAATTTTTTATGTTATCATTTGATGTCTTGAGAACCTCCCAATTTTGTTTTTGGATTTTTCAAATCAACGCTTTCGGAGCTATGAATTTTTTCATTCTTGAAAAAAGGACATTTTTAAAAATTCCTTAAAAAATCACAAAAATCCTGATGGTGATATAGAAAAGAGAATAATAAACTAAAAAATAATAATATAATAAAAAAATGATGAAAATAATAATAATAATAATAATAATAATAATCATAATCATAATAATAATAATAAAATTATAATACTATCATAAAATCTATCCAAATTGACTAGCTGCTATAATTGATATATTTTTGTTATAGCTGATTCAGAAATGAAAGAGCTGGAGGATGGGGAGCTGGCCCCAAAACCACCTTCGACCAGTCAACCACCTTCCACCGGTCGACCACCCCTGACCGGTCCACCCCCCCTGGCCGGTCAAGCACCCCTGACCGGTCAACAACCCCTGACCGGTCAACAAACTCTAACCAGTCAACAACCCATAACCGGTCAACCGTCCTTGGCTGTGGTGCCCCATGGACCTGATAGTACGTACCCACGACACTGTTTTATCTAATCTTTTTTTTAATTCATCACTTGAATTATTCTGCGGTTGTTATAAGAAATTATTTTCTTGTGGACTATTCAGAGCTGATGTGCTCTATGTTTAGACTGTTTATATGCATTTTCTTATCAATGTTATGAATAAATGTGGCAATTTATTGTAGATGGAAGCAGTTCGGATGGCACTGGCTGCTCACCCAGGCACCCATGGCCGAAACCAGCAGGGTCAGGGTTCCGGTTGGTTCCAACGAGGCCAGAGGGTCCAGCGTTAGCAGCATGGCGGATCCGGCTACCAGGGCCAGGGGCGCCAGGGCTACCAGGGCCAGGGGGGGTGGGTTCAAAGGGGGTGGGTTCAGAGGGGCTGGGGCCAGAGGGGCTGGGGCCGGGGCCAATCCAAGGCGATAAACTTAAAATTTAATCTGTAATTACAATATAATAATAATTATGATAATAATAATCAATTTATAAAAATCAATTTATAATATAATTAATAAAGTTAATTTCAAATATACATTACCTTTGATCTGCTTTGTCATGTTCCTATACTAAATTATTCAAATCACATCTCGTAGCCATATTTTTCTTGTGTCTAATTAATTTATACTCATACTGTGAGTTATCAAGAATACTTGACAAACAAATAAACTACATCTCAATCAATTTCTATCCAATTGCGCTACTCCAGACTTGCGTACTCACTATGAGCCTGTGTGGTTGAGATATGCTTTCTGTAACTGGCAAGTTTCCTTGATATCTGACAAAATATTTTGGTATCTATACTCGTTTTTCATAATTCTAGACTAACATGGTATCGGACCTCTTGGGTCATGAAATTAATTCGATTATTCAAGCATCTATTTTGATAAGTTTTCTATGTAATTGTATTTATTTTACAGATTCAAGTTAGTATTTAATTTATTTATAAGGACTGAAAGAAGACAGAGGAAAAGAGGTGGAGCAAGCAAAGAATCTATGCAAAATGATGGGAAAAAAAGTCTTACAATCAAAAATTTCCACGTCTAGAACTTAAATTCATGAAATATTGTTGGTTTGCCCCTAAATTACATTCATACGGAATATTTCCCCCAATTTGGAGAAATTTCATGTAACGTAGCAACCTATACCTTAGGACAACTACTTTTTCGTCGATAGATTACATTTTGGCTCAGCGGAGGACATAAAATCTGGGAAAATCATGAACCATGTATCAAAATAGCACTAATCAACTGTGAAAAACCTGAGTCACTACAATGTTTTCTCAGAGCATAGCAGTGATTTGGAAAAAAATCAATTTCAAGGTGTGTATACTCCCATAAGACACAACAACAACTCCAAAATATGTTTTTCCACGGTTGGAAATCATATTGAAGTTTTTGGCCACACACTTCACCAGAGATGAGCATCGAAATTTATATAGCAAATCAATATTCTCCTAAATGTTTGTATTCATTTTACAGAACCAGATTTACAAGTCATCAACCGCACGATTCGCTGCCCGCAGGTCAAATTGCTTAGACTTGACAAGACCAAGTTTATATTAAGGGGAGGCACTGGTGAGTTTTCAGCCTAGTGATATTCAAATGGTCGAATGCAGAATGACATTTTTTTAGACCTAATTTTTGCTGAGGAATCCGATGGTGCACTCAGAAAAAATAAAAAAAATCATTTTCCACCATTTTGAATTTTTTTTTTTGGTTATCGATTTTTAATTCTGGCTTTATAGCACGCCCAGCTGAATCCATGCGATAAGTTGTTCGAAATCATTTCAGAAGCCTGCAGAAAAAATTTCAGCTATAAATACGAAAACCTGTGGAAGAAGTTCAATTTTCAGTGCGTTGCGGTCGCCCGCGCAATCCATCTGCCCGGCGCGGAGTTGTTCATACAGGGCGCGCAACGCGGCGACTATCTCGATAATTATGATTCTTTTCTTAATTTTATGGCCCTGGATGGCCATTTTACTTTTGCAAATGATATTCTCAAGCTTATTTTCATAAAAATGTTTTATAAATAAAGTTTCGTGGGCGACCGCAACGCACTAAAAATTGAACTTCTTCCACAGGTTTTCGTATTTTTAGCTGAAATTTTTTCTGCAGGCTCCTGAGATGATTTCAAACAACTTATCGCATGGATTCAGCTGGGCGTGCTATAGAACCAGAATTGAAAATCGATAACCAAAAAAAAATTTCAAAATGGTGGAAGATGATTTTTTTTTATTTTTTCTGAGTGCGCCATCGGATTCCTCAGCAAAAATTAGGTCTAAAAAAATGTCATTCTGCATTCGACCATTTGAATATCACCAGGCTGAAAACTCACCGGTGCCTCCCCTTAACCGAACTGCTAAAATATAAATGTTGAAATTTTTTCAAGTTGTGATAATTTATATGCTTTATAATGCTTTCCAACTTCCTTGAAATCGTAATTTCTGAAATGTATGATGAAAATGTGAATTCCACTCAAATATTGTGGGAGCCAAGCTATTTTTTTTTTTTTTTTTTTTTTTTTTTTTTTTTTTTTTTTTACGTCATGCTTCAAAACTATTAGCAATCTCGTCTAAAACTAGTTTGGATCATGCAGTAATAAAAATCTTGAATTGTGTGAATAATTTGGAAAAAAAAACTTCAAAGCGATTTATCTCAGAACTATGGTTTTGCCTTTTGAAAAAGTCCCATGCGTCTGAGTTTTTGTCGAAGACTTCTGCAATTTTCAGGGTGCATTCCTACACACACTAGCTACAAACCCACGTCAGATTTTGGAAATCGAGACAAAGTGACAGATTTTAGGAAAAACAATTGAAATTATATATTTATTTTTTTTCGTAAAAAAAAGTGTCAAAATTAAAGTATCGTAGCTATCTCTAAAAACCGACGTGGGTTTGTTGCTTGGGCAGCCTAAAATATGTGTGTGCAAGCCCAGCAAGATTCAAAAATAATTGAGACGCCTGGAAGGTTTTCTAATAAAGGCTATTTCAGAAGCATTATGAGGAGTAACTCTGTACTTATTGTTTCAAATGACTTGAAATTTGCACAATGTCTATGTTTTGAGATGGCAAACATGTGTGTTAAACCTAATTTGAAAATAGCAATTGGTTCAGATAGGCAGTTTTCAGTATCTCCTACCCTTAAGATCAAACAAGTTTGAACAACTGCCTATCGCCCACAATCGAACGGATCGCTACAACGTAGTCACCTCGTACTCACCGAACATATCAAACACTACACAAACATTGGCAAAGACTGGGACGAATACATTCGCTTTGCAATCTTCTGCTACAACACTGCTAAACACGAAGGCACAAACTTGTAATTAAACCGAGTTTAATTACCCATTACTTTGGTAATATGTAATTAAATCGAGTTTAATTACAAAAGTATTGTGTAATTAAATAAAGTTTAATTATACATTATCAAAGTAATGTAATTAAATGTAATTAAATGAAGTTACTTTAGTAATGTGTAATTAAACAAAAATTCAATTACACATTACATTGATATATACATATATATATATATATATATTAGGGTGCTTTTTTTGAAACGACTATTTTTTTTTTTTTTTGCAACTCCCCATTGAAAATTTTGTTGTAGACGTCGAAAAGGGAATCCTGTCCAATTTTTAGCTCTTCATTCCAATTCCAGCACTTGCGCTTTTCTTTTCAAGTTTTCCCATGCTAAAGGCATATAAACATTACGACTTTTTCTTTCGCCGCGCAAAACTCAGCCGCATTTCAATGGATTGTTCTCATCCAAGACTCATTTGACAGAAAATTTAGTGTTCTTCAAAAGTGCCCAAGATAGTTTGACTGACTTGAAAATATTGAACTTGACATTTTGTTGGAATTTTATATTTAAAAAAATCAAAGTTCTTATATCTTTTGAAATACTGGTTTGACTGGGAGACTTTATGCATTGGACTTTTTTGTAGAGAAATAAATTTCCTACAAAATTGTTCCGAAGTTTTTTTCTCCAAGTCTAACTGTTTATTCGCCCACAGCGAGAAAGAAGAATTATGCATAAAATCGACTTTGAAGGCTCACACAGGTTCAGCGGTTGAAACCACAGCCAAACTACCCATGGCACTTTTGAAGAACACTAAATTCTCTGTAAAATGAATCTTAGATAAGAACAATCCATTGAAATACGGCTGAGTTTTGCGCGGCGAAAGAAAAAGTCGTAATGTTTACATGCTTTTAGCATGGGAAAACTTAAAAAGAAAAGCGCGAGTGCTGGAATTGGAATGAAGAGCTAAAAATTGGACAGGATTCCCTTTTCGACGTCCACAACAAGATTTTCAATGGGGAGTTGCAAAAAAAAAAATAGCCGTTTCAAGAAAAGCACCCTAATATAATATATATCAATATATATCAATATATATGTATGTTATTTAGCTATTTCGATGACATTTTTGAATATAATTTGTGCATTTCCGTGACTTCACGACCTTTCCGTGACGTCACCGAAATGTTTTTCGGTTAATTCGTACACTTCGGCGACAGTCATCGAAATGCACATAACACATATTCATCTATACATGGCATTTGAACATTTCCGTGACAGTATTCAAATTTCAATTTTTGTACAATTTGACACAATATTACTGATTACTTGATAGCTCGATCACTCTGAAATCAGAAATTGAATCAGAGGTCTTAGTCTGAATGATTATGATGATAAATAGATCTCGCTTACATGTATCAGTGCGAATGACATACTGTCACCAAAATGTCCGAACAATCGTTATTGAATACATTTTGGTGAGTATCATATAAACATAAATTGTACATTTCGGTGACGTCACCGAAATGTTTCTTTTCTTTCGGAAATATGTGAATGACCTGCCAGCTGCATTTTAATCTGCGATTTCAGAGAGTTGAGCGTAAGGTGAGGATCTCAAATCGTTTGCGGAATTATAATAATGAGCGAGCTCTGGATCAGCACCGCTGATTGCTACATAGTTCTCGTAGTCCAGGTCCTCGGCTCCGTAGTTCTCGTTGTCCAGGTCAGTCGCATATCTCCGAAAAACATACATGGGTAATGAACGTTGTTGCATACGATTTTTCACTGTGATCGATGGCAACAGCCAAACAATTCCTACGATCGACTTAGTGATTGTATAAATCACTATTAAACTCTCGGGACAGAACATGGATATAGTGGATTGATAGGTCCCTCAATCCATTTCATAATTTTGTGACAGTTGAGTGAAGGGTGATAATCTAAGGTTGTTCGTGAATTTACAATAATGAGCAAGCCTTGGATCAGCACCGCTGATTGTAAGATACAGATGAATGTCAGCAAAATGCACGCGCGATCATTGATGGAATCATTTCGGTGACCCTTTAAGTGATGAATTGTATATTTCCGTGACGTCACCGAAATGTTTTCACTCTGGAATATATATGTACATATTAGGGTGGTTCATTTTGAACTTGTATTTTTTTTTTCGCCTCCTACCTGAAAACTTGGTGCCAAATTCGGAAAAAAAATTCTCCCTAAATCGGAGACCATGACAAAAAATATTTAGAGGTCGCTACCGGCAACGAGTTTTTTCAATTTAGCATGGTATTTTTTGATTTTTGTTAATTTTCTTTTTTGTTTTTTTACTTTTTTTTTTTTTTGCTCATGAGTCAATCATGAATGATATACAGACATACATCGAAACATCGATACATCGAAAATGATTGATGTTTTCTTTATTCCTCGGTAGCGACCTCTAAATATTTTTTGTCATGGTCTCCGATTTAGGGAGAATTTTTTTTCCGAATTTAGCACCAAGTTTTCAGGTGGGAGACGAAAAAAAAAATACAAGTTTAAAATGAACCACCCTAGTACATACCGCGAATATTCGGTGAATCTGAACGACCCCCTTCCTACGGGAAAACCAACACAGGCGCGCACTGCGTGCGTGAGGCTCGGCGGGCGGCGCCAGGCGGCCAGTGGTGCTTCTACCGAATCATCCGCGCCTTCATACTTAACCTAAAAAGCAATCATCACACTAAACACGGAAAAGAATGAACGCGAATAAAATGAATTCGCCTGATGTGAACATCTATTTTAAAAATTTATCAACGAATTTAAAATCAAATATCAATTAATTGGATTTAAGTCGGATTTAAGTATTGATTATCAGTGTCTAGGGTCGATATTTGAGACGAAGTGGAACAGGTAAGTGGAGGGTGAATCATTGAAAACAACATTGTCAAAAATTGGTCTATTTATTGATTTATTCACTTATTCATTTATTTTCAGCACTCGATTTTATTCAAAACATCTGTTGGGAATACAAGTATTCAATCTCATGAAAATCAAAATTGAAAAATGAAATTCATCAGCGATTATTGGTTAATCGAGGGGTCCATTGCTGTTGAATTATGGTGTACGCACAAACTTATCGGAGATTGAATGCTCGGGAATCGAAGAAGGGCTACCGATGAGCCACTATCGAACGTAGTGACACTTTTACTCCAACCATTTTCATCTCTCAACGATTACTTCTATCGGAGAACCGAGTGCTGACACGTACCTCAGCGAGGATTCATAGCGTGCGGAGGGGCTTTGTCGCAGGAGTTTGTAGTGCGATGAGGCAGCGTACGAGGAGCTTCGTTTCAAGGGTTTGTAGCACAAGAACGATATTTATCGAACATTTCTTACTTGTCTGCCGAACATTCAAAGTTCATGTTCCGTAGCAGGCGTAGGAGCTTCGTCGCAGATGTTCGTAGTGCGATGAGGCAGCGAATGAGGAGCTTCGTTGCAAGGGTTCGTAGCACGTCAACGATATTTATCGAACAACTCTCACTTATCTAACGAGCATTCAACGTTCATGTCTCGTGGTAGGCAGAGGAGCTTCGTCCCAGATGTTCGTGTTGCGATGAGGTAACGTACGAAGAGCTACGTTGCAAGGGTTCGTAGCCCGTCGACGATATTCATCGAACATTTCTTACTCGTCTAACGACCATTCAACGTTCATGCCTCGTACACTGCCTCGTCGCACTAGGATCATCTGCGACGAAGCTCCTTCGCCTGCTACGAGACATGAACGTTGAATGGTCGTTAGACGAGTAAGAAATGTTCGATGAATATCGTTGACGGGCTACGAACCCTTGCAACGAAGCTTCTCGTACGCTGCCTCGTCGCACTACAAACTCCTGCGGCAAAGCCCCTTCGCACGCTATGAAGCCTCGCTGAGGTATGTGTCAGCACTAGGTTCTCCGATAGAAGTAATCATTGAGAGACAAAAATGGTTCGAGTAAAAGTGTACTACGTTCGACAGTAACTCATCGATAGCCTTTCTTCGATTCCCAAGCATTCAATCTCTGATAAGTTTGTGCGTACACCATAATTCAACAGCAATGGATCCCTCGATTAACCAATAATCGTTGATAAATTTCATTTTTCTGTTTCAGACCTAAGGACGTGGCCTGTGGGTGGTAGCCTTATCTTCGATGACTCCATTCTCTGCATTGTACTCTGATCAAATGATTCATTATGTTATTATGAAACCAAAGTTGACACAAACACTGAAAACTTTCTCACGAATTCCTAATGTTCATTAGATGGAATACTTGTATTCCGAACAGACGTTTTGAATAAAATCGAGTTCTGAAAAATGAATAAATAAATAAATCAATAAATAAACCAATTTTTGTCTTCAATGTTTCACCCTCCACTTACCTGTTCCATTTCGTCTCAAATATCGATCCTAGACACTGATAAGTGATAATCAATACTTACACCCAATTAATTGATATTTGATTTTGAATTCGTTGATAAACTTTGAAAATAAATGTTCACATCAGGTGAATTCGTTTTATTCGCATTCATTCTTTTCCGTGTTCAGCGTGATGGTTGCTTTTTAAGTTAAGTATTTATCGAGTTAGCGCGGATGAGCTATAGTATTTATCGAGTTAGCGCGGATGGGCTATGCGGAGTCGGCATAGTACGGAAGATTCGGTAGAAGCACCACTGGCCGCCTGGCCCCGCCCGCCGAGCCTCACGCACGCAGTGCACGCCTGTGTTGGTTTTCCCGTAGGAAGGGGGTCGTTCAGATTCACCGAATATTCGCGGTATATTTATGACGGCTGATTGTTGTTCGACAACCGCCGTCCAAATACGTGGTTTAATGTCCCAATTCATAATGAACGTCGTTGCTCGAGACGGAACGTGGATACAGCGGAATAACATTGGTCCCTCGAGCTGCATTTCTATCGGTGATTTCAGAGTTGAGCGTAGTGTAAGAATCTCAGGTCGTTTGCGGAATTATAATAATGAGCGAGCTCTGGATCAGCACCGCTGATTGTAATATATAGACATGTGTCACCGAAATGTACAAACAATCACTCGTGGAATCATTACGGTGACCCTTTGGATGATGAATTGTGCATTTCGGTGACGTCACCGAAATGTTTTTACTCTGGAATATACCGCGAGGACCAGGTGATAGAGAATGGTCTATCCGCCCAGGCAGATAATATTTCGTATTTTTAGGGGGATAGCCACTCGTTGCGCTGAAAAAATCCCTAGGCGCGCGGTCGATGTAACTCGGCAGCCATTGTTGATACAAGCCGGCTGACTGTCAATACATCGCGGAAGGTAGACAAGTGTGGTTATGTTCGTTTATTTGAAGGAAATGATAAATAAAGTGAATGAAACCTACGTGAATAAGCTAGGAATATTTATCAAAAATCGATCAATTAGTTTTAAATGATATCTTAATGCAATCGACGACTTAACCTAAGCTATAACTGGAAATTAATGAGAATCGAAGAGTTCATCGAGAACAACTAATTTGAACGAAATTATTAATTGTATTCTAGAGTTGAGGCTTCAATAAATTGAATAGCTCCAACTCCAAGACCTGGCGGTTTGAACTGCGCTACTTGCTGTAACGAAGACTAATTCATTTCAACATGACACTTATCCTTGTTATGCATTGAATAAACTTTCAGAAGGCTTCAATAAAGTTTGTCTCAGTTACCTAGTTCAATTTATTGAAGCCTCAACCCTAGGATACAATTAATAATTTCGTTCAAATTAGTTGTTCTCGATGAACTCTTCGATTCTCATTACTTTCCAGTTATAGCATAGGTTAAGTCGTTGATTGCATTAAGATATCATTTAAAACTAATTGATCGATTTTTGATAAATATTCCTAGCTTATTCACGTAGGTTTCATTCACTTTATTTATTATTTCCTTCAAATAAACGAACATAACGACACTTGTCTACCTTCCGCGATGTATTGACAGTCAGCCGGCTTGTATCAATAATGGCTGCCGAGTTGCATCGACCGCGCGCCAAAATCACCCTAGGGATTTTCAGTGCAACGAGTGGCTATCCCCCTAAAAATACGAAATATTAGCTGCCAGGGCGGATGGACCATTCTCTTTCACCTGGTCCTCGCGGTATATATACTGTGACGGGCACCACCGACGGTGGGGGATTTATTCCGGGCAGCTACGCGACTACAAAAATCCTTCACTTCCAACGTTCTATTTCGATTAGAGTTTGGGTGTCAAATACAACTTCTTATAATCTAGCTTAGTCTAACTGAATTTACGGTATGTTGGGCGCCAGGTACCTTCAGGTACCGCGGTACGAAAGCGAAACTCCAAAAACTCAAAATGAAAGAATACTAATAATTATAATAATAATAATAAACGAAATGAATTAAATAAAATAAACGGAACGAAATTAATTAAAGGTAATAAATGAAATAAAACTAAAGGTTAGG
The DNA here is from genome assembly GCA_943736025.1 of Tenthredo mesomela. Taxonomy (NCBI): domain Eukaryota; kingdom Metazoa; phylum Arthropoda; class Insecta; order Hymenoptera; family Tenthredinidae; genus Tenthredo; species Tenthredo mesomela. The sequence continues at coordinate 27,561,067 of OX031013.1, read as the reverse complement.
TAAATGAAACGAGTACGGTATTACACGGTAAGCTCAGCGTGAGGGGAACATGGGGGCGAAATAATATTGGGGAAGACTGATATATTTTTATGGTTTATGGATCAAGTCACAAAGAAACCCTTTTATTAAAAATCTCGGTAACAACAACTGATCCGAGTAATCAAACACACGATAAACTAATTCAACAATCAAAGCCGATCGCTTGGTTCAGGACTAACGCAAGTTAAACAACTTAAACTAAAATAATCGGAAACAGCTGACTGACTAGGTCACCAACGAAAGAGTAGGACATTAGACAATATAGAACATAAGGTAAGGTAGGACACAAGATAATATAAACAAGGTATATGTTGTTGAGAATTGTTACTCAACATTCCATTACATTTCGTAATTAGGCTATCCTAAATAATTAAGCAACGCATGACCTGGAATGCGACAAAGCGCATCGCATTGCAGGTTACGCCAATAATCGAGTAAGCATTATGTAAGTTATAAATTAGGCTAAAGACGGAGCCGCGCTTTAGTCTTGAGCAGATACCTTGAAGAAAGCGGAGGCTATCTCCGAATACTCATTGACTCGAACCGGAGCAAGTGCTCCAAGCGCAATTCTTTTGTACTTGTTTAAATATTAAATATTGAATAAAACTACTTTTGTCGCTATCAAGCACTTAGAGTGATTGTCACAGGTCACCTCTGGGAACAACCCTTTTTAATTCCCCATTCCTTGAACAACGGGAGTTAAATAAACAAATTACAACAATGTAATGTAGAACAAATAAAATAACAGAACAAGAAAGGAAACAAATATCTTATGGTACGGTAGGAATAAATAATAGGAGGGTATTAGTTTATAACAAATAGGTCGATAACGTAGAGAGATCAAAAATCCGGAATCAATAATTTTGGGACTTCTAGTAACTAATGAACACGTCGGTATTACAGAATATTTTCCTAGACAAGGGCAAGGCGTCGGAATCTAACTCAAATAAGTTCGCACAAAGACCGCCAAAGTGTAGCGTGGCCATTTCACGACCCCGTCAAATAGGCAATATAGATGGATAGCGCGCGCGCCATCTGCCACCAGCGCGGTCAACTACTATAGACGCCATCTACCACGGTGCGGTCGACTACCGCCGAGCGCCATGTTCTCCAAAATCTTTCTCGCCAACAAAGTAACTACAGGAAAAATATATAGTCGGGATTAAATTATCATTTAATTAGAGAAAAAAAGTATCTTTCTAGATATAGCAGACTGCGTAGCTAGCGGGGTTGATTCGTCCTCCTTGCCTGTCCTCGTGTGCTGGCATATCTATTTCTTTTTAAATAACACAGTCTCGTTTGGGAAGTTGGTGGTTAGCTAGTGGTGTTGCTTTGGCGCACTTCCTGTCCTACTCGTACTTCTCAGATACTACTGGTGGATTAGAATCAGTCAACTCATTATTTATTTTAGCCAATCAACTCTTTTTGTAATATCTCATAAAATCAAATACCTCTTATAAAATTCAGTCAAATCAAATATAAATTAAAATCACTTAGAGCACAGTCACTTCAATAGGATAGGTAATTCAATAATAATTATTATCTTCACAGAACATACAAATAATTGCAATGGTTAAATACTCATATAAAAGTCCTACATTAGGCGTAGGCAAAAGATAAAGCGTTAATACATTTCATATAAGTATTAGTTATTAGGAATAAGTTTCACATGATTAGATTTAGTATAGGCATAAGTAAATTCATGGTTGACCGCCGGTAATAGGTTTTACGAGTTAAAATACTCTTATTTGGAGTCCTCAAAAGAGGCAGCAAGGTGATTGCAAACATACATTAGCTTTTAAGGGGGGGGTTCACCCAATCAGTTACCGATTTGTCTATTTTCTCCTAAACGGGGTAATCAATCGACTTGTCCTTTCGGCAGCCGATGTTTGACGAGTAATGAGTTCGAACTGGTACGTTTGATCGGATGAAATCGGGATTTTTTTATTTTTTTCGATCGAAAAGTATTAGCGTGCCATTTATTGCGACTTATATCAAAGCCCACGCATCAAAAATGCAAAATCGACTCCCTGAGCCCGATTCTGTGAGAAATTCTGAACATAACCATCCCAAAACATCTTTGTTTTCGACAACGATGAAGGTGGAAGTTGTATTCCACGTTTTTGTGGTAATTTTCGCGATTATCAGAGGCTGGGGGGCGGCCATTGCCGCTACAGCTGCTACAGCTGCTGATTTAATGCGGTGGTTCCCAGAACTCCCGTGAGATGTCACCGTGAAAGTATACTATACTATAGTAAAAGGATGAAGTTCAGATGGGCGCGTGGCGACATCTCACGGGCGTTCTGGGAACCACCGCGTTATATCAGCAGCTTTAGCGGCAATGGCCGCCCCCAGTCTCTGACAATCGCGAAAATTACCATAAAAACGTGGAATACAACTTCCACCTTCATCGTTGTCGAAAACAAAGATGTTTTGGGATGGTTATGTTCAGAATTTCTCACAGAATCGGGCTCAGGGAGTCGATTTTGCATTTTTGATGCGTGGGCTTTGATATAAGTCGCAATAAATGGCACGCCAATACTTTTCGATCGAAAAAAATAAAAAAATCCCGATTTCATCCGATCAAACGTACCAGTTCGAACTCATTACTCGTCAAACATCGGCTACCGAAAGGACAAGTCAATTGATTACCCCGTTTAGGAGAAAATAGACAAATCGATAACTGATTGGGTAAACCCCCCCCTTAAACTTCACTTTTAATTACAACGAATAAACTACATTAAGATGTTAGTAGTAGATGCCAGCCATGGCGAGTCATAACAAATGACGTCACCCTGGCCGGAGGTCAGTGACCGGAGTCCGGTTACAAACACAGACAGTCTGATCTAAGATGGCGCCGCCCATACAAACCAATATGGCGGCTTTTCCAAGATGGCTACTATTTTTTCTATATTCCAATATGGCGACTGCTTTAAAATTAAAGATGGCGACTGTTTTTTTTTTTAAATTTCTCTCTCTCTCTCTTATACTAAATAATATCTAAATCTGAAATTCTTCAATATGGTGGGGTATATTCAGGAAATGACGCAAATTATATTTAAAAAACATATAAAATAATTTATTAAAAATTTAAAAACTATTTACATTTCTTACAAACTAAAATAAATTAACTTAAAAACTATTTACATTTCTTACAAACTAAAATAAATTAACTTAAAAACTATTTACATTTCTTACAAACTATAATAAATTAACTTAAATCTAAACGTCGGGCGGCACCTCGTCTGAAACATACGGGAATTATTATTATTAGTACAATAACCGAACAAAATTCGACGAAAATTATATATCAACTTACCGAATTCGTACCCCTCGTCCTCCGAAGGCAACCACCATTGGTCCTTTTCCTCGTCATCCTCTTCTTCTGCTTCCCGTAACCTCGCTCGCTCCCTCTCCTCCTCCTCAAAATCTCTCACCTCCCCCGCATTCCCCTCCTCCTCTCCCTCGTCCCAGCCTCGCCCCATCCAAATTTCAATATTTTCCTGTATCTCCTCCCGCCCAACCGCATTCTGCCTGACTAAACCACCCCCGTGACCCCCGTAGACTATATGCTCGTGGTCCTCAGGGACGATTGATGTCGCGGAGCTCAGGGTCGAGCCGCTGCCGGCAAAGTCGCTATCCCCGTCAAGGGCTCGCAACTCTACCCGCCGCGCCTCGATTTCCCTATCGATCTCCACGATCATCGCAATCAAATGCTCCCTGAGGACCCACATGTCACGGGGGTCACCGTGGAGCAGTACAGCCATTACGAAGTCGTCCATTTCTGCAACGAAAATAACTTTTTTAATCACAAAACTGCACTACCCTTTCCGCCAAAATTAGCAAAGAACAATCACACTCACTTCTTAACTGACTCGGGATTGAAGATGGAGTGACACCTCCTGCATAGAAATATACCTCGCTGCACCGCGTACCTAGAGCCAGGGGGGGGGGGGGTGATAGAGGCACATACTTATCAAGAAACGTCTCGATGTCCCGACGGGTATCAAATGACCATTCTCACCTCCAAAACTGCTGAGGTTGCTGAAATACTGGTGGGATGCGTTCGCAATAAACGACACACGCTACTTCGTTACAAAATTTTCGCTTTATTCAATATTGCTTAAAACTAGCCTATAATTAACAACGTTTCCTTAAACATAACTGTACACAGGATAGACAAGAGGCGTCGAGTTTGTTGCAACTCTTAATTTTTTTGGCCACGCAATTGTAAAACGACGCGGCCATCGAATCATTTTTTACATAATCATCCGTAAAAATATCTACAAAAGCATCAAGCGTGTAACCAAAATGCATATAATAGAGAAACATGACACAAAACTGACCACACACGTCGGAAAAGACACTCTGGAGCTGGCGCGTGTTGCACCGGTAGCGCGGACAGTTTTTCCGCAGACGACGCACGTGGTGTGGGATGAAGGGTGCAACCCCGTAACTGTCAAAGTACACCCCGTTGCCGGACTCGTCGTTGTAGAAAGCGACCCAGTGACTTCCTGGCTGTGTGTGGTCATCGGTGTTTGCGATAAGGGCCGCGGGGCGGGACCACCGCAAAGGAATACGATCAGCCGCGTACACGCCACACGTAGCCGTCGGTATCAACGCCAAAACTCTCCTCAGTTCCAGACTGTTCATTGCACTCTTCGGATTGGGTTGTAGAAAACCCGCTACCGTCCACCTCGTCAGCCGCCCCTCTCCCCAGCAGCCAAGATTTCAGCACAGCCGCGCAATTCAACGAACAAATTCCCCGGGATTGCACAGAGCGTGATGCATGCAGTACGTATCCGATGGCGGCAACTTTCCGGATGCGGGGCAGTCCTCGTCCTCCAGATTCGTCACCTGACGCGACATAACGCGCCGCAACAATTTCGCCTTTTCCGCACCGCGCGTATAAATCACGCGGGCCGAACGTGCCACGGCGCGCAGTTTTCTGTAGATTTGTTTGTCTTGAATATTACCGTCGAACCACTCTATACCGTGATGGCTGCGCGAAAGATAATTGTTCTGAGCACAAATATTCGCCGGGAGATCGGTGAAGGCGCAGGGAGGTGTGGCTACCCAGTGCCCGATGTGGTCGCGATTCAAAGCTAAAACGGAAACCTCCTTGACAGCAAAACCGTTTTGAGCGTCTCGAAAACCCTGCACATCGACCACGTAATCCACCATATTGCTATAAACGTGTTCGCGGGTATACGGAAAACTGGATACTGCGTGTTTCGTTCGACTTTAGCGACCTTTCCTCGATACGCAACGTCAGCTATTTTTTTTTCAATGGTGGGGGAGGTGGTTCAGGTTTCACCTCGCTGTCTATCCTCCAAAGTCCACTATAACCTGCCGCGCCGCGTCAATTTCCAAGACGTTGTCAAATTCCGCGTACACGATGCAATTTATCGTCGTTGCCAGGGTAACCTCGAGGCGCACCTCGATTCTAACATTGCCGTGTCTGACCAAATTCCAGTGGGTGCCGCTGTTTGCCGACAGATCGGGGGTGAGGTCGAAAGCCGTCAGGCAATACCCGTGGGGGAAATCTTCACGACCTATACCGTTCTCATCGGGCTGTAGCGGCTTCGAGGGGATCTGCGAGCCGTCCACGTACAGCGACAGAAAGTTGATATTGAAATGTTGAAAGTTGAAGGGGTTGTAGGCTTTATCACCGTTGAAGGCTTTGTTATCGACAAATGCCACTATCATTCTTTTCGGCAGTTGACCCAGAAATACATTGTCCAACGTATCACCCTGCACACCGCTGTGAATAGTAATAGCCTTCACCTAGACTCTGGTAAGAGGATACTTTGCCGTACCTTTACCCAGAGCTCTGGCGTGAGCCAGCTGGACGTCCGGGTTTATCGTTACGCGTCGCACGAGCAGCGAGGCCTCTAGTATGTGTACGCCGTGTGTGTTGGTGCTCTCCATGAGGCAGAAGGCGTCCCGCGAGCGCACGAGCCGTACCCGTAACTCGACACCGTTTAGCAGAAACTTCTCCTGATTAAACACGTCGCAGTGAAGATGCCCGATCAAATCCACGCTGGTTTCACCGTTCAGAAGCTTTTGCCGCTGGGCAAACCCTTTGTTAGTCGGTCCGATTTCATCCATCTTCCCCGCTGTATCCCCGTACCACAGGGTGGTGGTTAGGTGTGATTTTTTCGCAGCCGAATTGTAATTCAGCAACGATTCGATGTAGGCTCGGTAAGCGTACGCGTTATTAGCCGGTGAAACTAGCTTCTGATTAAAGAACACGTCGGCCTGGCTGAACAGAGAGTGCAGCAGGTTGTTTACAGGGGCCACGACAGCCTTTGCAGTCCCCTTTCCCGCCGGCTCCCTGCTGAGCGATTGTAGACTCACACGCAGGCTGAGCATAGTGTGGGAGAGGTCGAGATACTCGTCGCTGAGGCCGGGCACCATAAACTCTATGGGTGAGTCATCCGTGAGCGACGACACAGGCTTGTAGTGGACCCACTGCCCGCTCTCGATCGTGGTTTGCGTCGGTGGTAGAGAGAACAAATCCAGCTCCGATTTCAGACACTCGCAGGAGTGTGTGTGCAAGTACGCCATGGTCGATGTTTATTATTTTCGTTGTTAGCGAGCTTCGAAGATATCAGCCACGCTTCTTTTTTTACTCCCGCAACAGCTTTTCTTCTTCTTCTTCTTCTTCTTGAGAGTTGTTTTTTTTTCTTTTTTTAATTCCGGCAAGCCCCGGTTTCTTCTTCTTTCTCGGTTTGCTTTTCTTGACACCTTTCCTACGCGACCCGATCGATCCTGCACCGCGACCCCGCAGCAACTGCCCCCTCGGTCCGCCGCGCTGCGTTTTATATCCGGACCCCTTCATCAGATTGCCCAATTTATCTGTAGCTTTTCGCCTCAGATTGTAACCGGACTCGACGACGCGTTTCTTGAGCGCCTCTTTGAAGGGTGTGTTGGCGTCCATATCTTCCACGACTCTCACACCGGTCCGCAGAGCCTCCTTCCCCAACACGCGCGCACCGCTCTTCAGAATGGGTATCACGCGCCGAAACAATCCCCCCAGGAAGCTACCGATTCCGTTACCACGCTGTAGCGGTGCACCGGAATAAACTCTGCCTATACCATGTTGTAATCGGGATCCTGGGATCTTTTATACAACTACAATTTGTTTAAGGATCCGTTGTCGAATTAAGAGTTGGAACTCAGTCGTACAAAAGTGATTCAAGTTTATTAATATAATATAAAGTTTTACAAAAGGTTTTACTGATATCGGACTAATCTCTTATATATAATGTCTCTTGCTCTGGTCGCGATGTTCTGACAATGAGCGCGTCGTCTGCCCTCCTTTTAATGACTATTTAGGAGGTCAGTGCTGCGTCCGTACATTGCTATGTATTTCGCCATACGACAGAGTTGTTGCTCTGCTATATCGCGTTAGCGCATTCCTGGATTTGAGGTGTCACAATTGATAGGTATTCGAATTGTAACATCCCTCCCCCCTTGGAAGGAAAGCCTGTGGATTTTCTCCTGAAATCAGTTGAATCTGCTGGCTTGCGTCGGTGTGCGTACGCTTGCCTATTATGCTATATCTAGGTTAGTGGTTTACATAATGTATCCCGTTACCATGTTTTTATATAATCGTTTCTTAATCTAGGTTAGTATGACCTATTTTCTATATCATTTTTCTATCAGCTAAATTGTTTCAAATTTCTAGTTCCAAATTTCCTACTCGAGTCATATTATTCAATAAAAGGTTTCAATCGATTTACATGTACTCTGAGATTCTTCCTATTAACTTTGATGGTGTAGTTAACGTCTGAGTTTACCTCTAGAATAGTATAAGGACCAATCCATTGAGATAATAGCTTCTTCGATCTTCCTCTGCGTACAGTCTCGTCGTATAGTAATACCTTATCTCCAACCTTGAACCCTTTTTCTTTGGTTCGTCGGTCGTACTCGATTTTTGACTTCTCCTTGGCTTGTTGCAGATTTTCTTTGGCTATCAGATTGCTGGCTCGCAATCTCTCTCGTAATTCTCGTGCGTAGTCGTCATAGGTGTACGTCGGTTCTGGATCCCTTTTCAGCGATGTTGGTAGTTCAGCTCGGTGTCCATACACCAGCTCGAACGGTGTAAATCTCGTTGCAGTGTGGGGCGTCGTGTTATATGCAAACATAGCATATGGTAACCATTCGTCCCAGTTGCTCTGTTCTTCGTTTATGTAATGTCTCAGATATTCAGCTAACGTCCTATGTGAACGTTCTAAGGCTCCGTTGGATTCAGGATGATAGGCCGTCGTCTGAATCTTGTCGATCTTCAACAATTTACAAGTATCTTTGAAAACGTTACTCAAAAAGTTCGTACCTTGATCGGTGAGTATTCTCTGTAGTATTCCGTGTTCGCATACGATCCTGGTCGCGAATTCCTTAGCTACAGTGTTAGCTTCTTGGTTCGGAATAGGTATTGCCTTGCTGAATTTTGTTAGACAATCTTGAAACGTAAGGATATATTTGTCGGCGCGCCGCACAATAGGCGCTAAGATCACCACTAGCACCATAAGCTAATCCTATAGGAAATTGTTATTTCAAGTTTTGTTTGTTAATTTTGAGTTCTCTGTTATTACTTAAGGGTAGGCAAGGTATCCCCTCTTTTCTGAGTGTTTACCTTGTCAGAGTCGAGCCGTAACTAGCACACTTGAGTATCGGGCTCGGATCTGACAACACCTACCCGCACCTAATTGTGTGAATAAATCTCCTCTTCATATATCTGTACTCGCAAGTTACTTTCGCCCCGATAATATATGGCCGTACTAATTGTGTAAGACCACTAGGGTCATGAGTGGACCAAACCGTCACCCCGTTTATCACCCACCTCCTATTTCTCCTGATTCTCCGACATCAGAAGTGGGATACTTGCGAGTATCGCTGGAGGATGGAGAGCTCTTCGAAGAAAGAGATAACAGACCCGAGCGCCGATGGCAAGCGCTTTTCGAAGCGCAAAATCGCAATATGTTGGAGCTCATCCAGACAACGAGAAATCCGGCACCGCCGGCACCTATGAAGGTAGTGCTACCCGGATTCAATCCAGACTCAGACGGAGCCGACGCACGAGCTTGGTGCGGCACAGCCGATTTGTGTATGAAAGAACACCCTCTTCAAGGCAGCGCACTTGTAATAGCGATCAGTCGGGCATTGAAAGGATCTGCAGCAGCCTGGTTTTCTCAAATTAGCTATCCTGGCATAACTTGGCCGCAATTGAGAGAGATTTTCCTTGCTCGCTACGACACAGTAGAGACACCGGCCGCGACGCTGGTTCGCATCAGTAAAGGTCGCCCGAAGGAAGGCGAGTGTTTGGCAGCATACGCGGGTAGAATTATGACGACCCTCATTTCCCGCTGGCAGTCAATGTCCAAAGAGCAAATCGCAGTTGCAACCGTAATGGCCCATTGCGTCAAAATCGAGCCGCATCTGGAACGCTTGGCTTTCACTACGGAATTGAACACCCGACATAACATGCAGCAGGAACTCATGGCATTTGCGTACCGGAAGCGGAGAGCAGTCGATAAACCGGATAAAAATCCTGGGGATGGACCGACCAACGCGAAACGGTCGAAGACAAGTAACCCCGTGAAATGCTACGCATGTGGCAAGTTGGGACATAAGGCTAGGGAATGTTATAGTAAACGGAAACAAGACCATTATCCAAGAAACGCGCAGGATTGCAGCACTTCAAGAGGACCAACGTCGACGAAGAAGCCACAAGTAACCTGTTTTAAGTGCGGCGAAGTTGGCCACATCTCCCCGCACTGCACTAAGCTCGGCACGAGTAACCGCTCGTCCCAAGTAGAACGCCGTGTAGATGTGTGTAGCATCAAACCGGCACCCTCTCAGCTGACCCACTCTGGTGAGTCGTTTCCATTTTTTTTTGATTCCGGGGCTGAATGCTCTCTCATTAAAGAAATGGTAGCTAATAAATTCACCGGTAAACGGATTCAATCGTTAGTCACATTAACCGGTATCGGAAAGACCAGTGTACATAGTACATTTCAAGTTTTGTCGAAAGTCACCATTGATGGACATTTAGTCGAGTTAATTTTTCACGTATTGCCTGATTCTGATCTTAATGGCGATATTTTGATTGGCCGCGATTTACTTGGGTTGGGTTTTGCCGTGGAGATCACCTCTGATAATTTTATTCTGAAACGGAGGCTAATTGCGAATAGTTGCAAAGTAGTAGAGAATGCGTTGAATTTGAAAAATGTTGACACCGATGTCGCGAATAAAGATCGGGCCGAGCTCCTAGCTCTTTTAGACGAGTTTTCGCACTATTTCGTTCAGGGTACGCCTGCGGGAAGGGTGACTACGGGCGAATTAGAACGTGCTCACATCGGTTGAAAATAGTCAAGATAGGTCTTGGCAAGACGCGTTAGGTGACGCACAATTAGCCCTTAATTGTACAACCAGTCGCGTCACTAAAGCAAGCCCGTTAGAGTTATTAATCGGTAAAATAGCTGGACCACTCGAGGTAATGACTTTATGCGACCACGTAGAGGAAATTAATATTTCTGAAATGAGAGAGCAAGCAGTCAAATCTATTGAGAGTAACGCTCAAAAAGACAAAGAAAGATTCGATAAGACCAAAGCCCGGGTTTCAAAATTCACGATCGGTGACTTTGTTTTACTTCAAAACCATGAGCGCAATCAAACAAAACTAGACCCAAAGTACAGAGGGCCATTTAAAATTATTGAAGTATTGGCCGGTGACAGATATCACTTGAAGGCTTTAGACAGTAATAGGACGTACAAGTACGCACACGATCGCTTGCGGTCTGTGCCGGTATGCGATATTCCCAAGGAAGTTAATCCTTGTTTGGAAGAACAGATTGTAGAGACTGTAGAGGCACAGGCAGGGTGTGCCAGTGTCGGCGCGAACAATTGCTAGTTACGTAAGTCGTTGATACTCGATCGCCCCGCTTGTTAGTCGTAAGTCGCAAAAATCCTACCCCACTATAAGTGGGCGGAGACGGTGCGACGTAACGGCGGGCGATGAGTGTAATGATCGCATGGTCGATCGGTCGCTGCATAGACAGCGACATGTGTAATGATCGCATGGTCGATCGGTCGCTGCATAGACAGCGACATGTGTAATGATCGCTTGGTCGATCGGTCGCTGCATAGACAGCGACGTGTGAAAGGATCGGATGAGCGATCGGTAGCTATATAGACAGCTACAGTTGTATTTCGTAGAAATATTTTGAGTAAATTGATAATTGATCAAGTTAACTTTTTGTTTATCCAAGATGTAACGCTATACTTATTTGGCAATGTCACAGTCCGTTGTAACGATTGTGTTTTCCTTTTTTTTTTGTCAGGATAATCGAGCGGCAATACTGGTTCCCTATATTTTCAGATGACGATAGATTAGACTGATAGCACACGAGGACGTGTGACGAGTCAGAATGGCCGTGTCGGCGCGCCGCACAATAGCCGCTAAGATCACCACTAGCACCATAAGCTAATCCTATAGGAAATTGTTATTTCAAATTTTGTTTGTTAATTTTGAGTTCTCTGTTATTACTTAAGGGTAGGCAAGGTATCCCCTCTTTTCTGAGTGTTTACCTTGTCAGAGTCGAGCCGTAACTAGCACACTTAAGTATCGGGCTCGGATCTGACAACACCTACCCGCACCTAATTGTGTGAATAAATCTCCTCTTCATATATCTGTACTCGCAAGTTACTTTCGCCCCGATAATATATGGCCGTACTAATTGTGTAATACCACTAGGGTCATGAGTGGACCAAACCGTCACCCCGTTTATCACCCACCTCCTATTTCTCCTGATTCTCCGACATATTTATTTCCTCGTTCCGTTTCCGTCAGTGGTCCTACGATATCCAATGCACATTTCTCAAACGGTTGATTGGGAGTGTCGGTTATGACCATTGGTGCCTTCGTCTTCTTGCTGAGTTTATTCTTCTGGCAATTCTCGCATCTCGAAATGTGTTCTTCGACTTCCTTCCGTAATCCAGGCCAATCGTGCTTCAATCGGATTCGTTCGATCGTTCGATTAACTCCTTGATGTGCTCCTAATGGCGTATCGTGGTACTCATAGATGATCCTGTTCCGATCTTCCTCGCAATATGCCTGTTCTCGGTTGTTCAATTCTTCCTCTTCCTTCTGCTGACTTCTGGTCACTGCGTACATGCGACTCAAGGCATCTGCGTTGGTATTTGCCTTCCCTGCCTTGTACTCGATCTCATAGTCGTATTCTTCCAGCTTCAGTCGCCATCTCATGAGTCGTGATCCTGGATCTTTGACTCCAAATAACCATGTGAGTGGTTTATGATCTGTAACAATCTTAAATCTGGTACCATATACATACGGTCTGAAATGATTAACTGCCCAGACTATGGCCAATAATTCCTTTTCTGTAGTGCTGTAATTGACTTCTGCTGAATTTAGAGTTCTACTTGCGTATGCTATTGGCAAGTCGCTTCCTATTATTCCTTGCGACAGGACTGCTCCGATAGCCTTGTCGGATGCGTCTGTCGTCACGATGAACGGTTGTTCGAAATCTGGATATTGTAGAATTGGTGCGGTCGTCAACGTCTTCTTCAAATTTTCAAAAGCTTCTTGTTCCCTCGAAGTCCATCCAAATTTCACCTCTTTCTTTAGCAAATGTGTAATCGGTTTTGCTAAACTCGAGAAATTCTGTATAAATCGTCTGTAATATCCGGCCAAACCCAGAAATCCTTGAACATCTTTTACAGTCTTTTGAATTGGAAATTCTTCTACTGCTCGGATCTTCTCTGGATCTGCTTTTATCCCGTCTCTAGTGATGACGTGTCCCAAGAAGTTGACCTCTTTCCTCAGAAACTCACACTTGTCAGGTTGTAACTTCAATGAATTCTGTCGTAAGCGTTCCAGTACCTCTTCCAGTCGTTTGTTATGTTCCTGCAAACTAGGAGCATGTATGACAATATCATCGAGATAGACATAACACCTAAGGCCTTGTATTCCTGAAAGTACAGTATTCATTAACCGTTGAAACGTAGCAGGTGCATTCTTCAGTCCAAAAGGCATGCGATTGTATTCGTAGTGACCATGTGAAGTGGAAAATGCCGTCTTGCACTTATCCTCCTCTTCCATTGGAATTTGGTGAAATCCTGATGCTAGATCTAGTGTAGAGAAATATTTTGCTTTACCCAACTGGTCCAATATCTCGGTAATATTAGGCAGTGGAAAGGAGTCTCTGCAGTAACCTCGTTCACCTTACGGAAGTCAACTACGACTCTCATCTTCGTTTTTCCTGATGCGTCTGCCTTCTTCGGTACTGCCAGCAGTGGTGCATTCCATTGGCTTTTGCTCTGTCTGACTATCTCGTCGGCAAGCATTTTATCTACCTGCTCGTTCGTCTCCTGCTTGTGTTTTTCTGGAAGTCTATAAGGTCTTACATTTATTGGCGCAATATCTGGATTTGTAGTAATTCTGTGACTAGCTGCGTTCGTGTAACCCAGATAGTCTCCTTCTAAGTGAAATACATCATGAAATTCTTTACAAATATCTAGTAGGCTCTCTTTTTATTCTCGATTCAGATGACTCGTACGTAGGTTGTCTCTCAGCTGTTGCATTCGGCTCGCGTTACTCGGTGTCATTGTTCGACATGCATAAACTTGCGTCATATCTGTGTGCTCTTGGCTTAGTGCTGCTATTTGTACACACGGCTGTTCCAGTTCTACATCATAATCGTTTGTATTCAAAATGCTGACTTTGCACTCACCGACGACTGCGTTGGTGATGCAACTCCCCATGTATACTCCTGGCTGTAACTCGATTCCTTCGACGATACCTTCCGTGTCGTCATGTGTCTTTGCACGGACTATCTTCTCGCTTCTTCGTTCAAGCGATATGTGAGCTCCTGTGGCTCCTAAATTCCATGTTGTTCCGTACAATCTTGCGTATTTTCCAGATCTGAGCTCGACGTCGTGCTTCTCGAGGAAGTCGCCTCCTAAGAGACCGTCTGCTTCTAGTGGAAAATCTTCTTTAACTGCGTAAAAAGGGTGCAATATGTGCCTATCACCAACCCTTATATTTAACCTGACCTTACATAAGGTCGCAACCGGTGTTCCGCCTATTCCTCTGAGCGTGATTACACCGTCTTCAGCCATTACTTCGCCGTCAACTTTTCCAACCTTTACTAAGCTTACCTCAGCTCCTGAATCTAATAGCATAGTTCCGTGTCTCGTTTTGAATTCATCTGCCTTGATCGTCGCGTGGTTTTTCTGTTTGGATCCATTTATTAGGCAATTCACTGGTACGACGCGATACGGTTGCCTGTCCGCCGCGCCTGCTCCTCGTTTCCCGAAGTCTCTTCGTCTCGCCTGCTGGCGTCCCTAGAATGACTTGGTTGAACCCGTTCTTCTCTTCTAGGAGGTCCCTGATTTCTCCCGCAGCCTCGCCTATTTTCTTCGGCTAATCTGGCTCTACAATCTCGAATAAAATGTCCTTGTTTTCTACAAAAATGACAAATTACCTCAACTCTTCTCACGTATCTGCTTGGTGTCGGCAATCTCTGCGGATAACTGGATCCTGTCTTCGCTGAGCGACACTCTCGTGCAAGGTGTCCCGTCTTCCCACAGTTATAGCAACTATTTCCTCTGTTACCTTCTCTGCTGTTGCGCGGTTGATTGTGTTCCCGATCCGATCCACGAATAGGGCCTAAATCTCGTTCCTCTTCTATCGCGAGTGATATGGCTTCCCTAAGATTTTCACACTGTCGGCTCTTGACCAATATCTTCAGCTTGTCGTTCAAGCCTCTGATGAAGATATTGACAGCTTGTTTTCTGACCTGGCGTTCCAGCGTCGGTTTCGAATCCTCTTCTGCGGCTTCCTTCATCGTCACTTCGATTACCTGTGCAGTTAGTTTCTCGACTCGTGCTCCATATGACTTCGCGTCCTCGTTGTGACGTTGTCTATAGCTGCTGAATTCCACTTGTAACGAAGCTAATGTCCGTGTATCGATGCTCATCGACTTCAGCTCTTCCTCCAGTGCCTTCCAGGTGTCAATTGTTTTGTATTCTAAAGCTCGTGCCGGAGCACCTTTGATCTGCGTGCTCAAAACAGCCTTCAGTAGGTTTTGCGTATCTGCAGGTCGTATTATTTCACGTGCATATTTACAAGAGCGTATAAAATCACAAACTTTTCCTCGGTCACTGCTATCGAAGATCTCGATGTCCTTCAACACTTGTCTCACGGTGACGGTATTTTCTGCCATGTTAGTTAGAGGTTGATTATTTCTTTCACGATGCCTGCTTTCGGTGCCACGATCACTATTCTTCTGATTCACTTGCTCGATACTTGATTCACTTGTACGATTCGACGATCCCTGCCGCTGCCACCAGTTGTTGTAATCGGGTAAAGATCCTGGGATCTTTCATACAACTACAATTTGTTTAAGGATCCGTTGTCGAATTAAGAGTTGGAACTCAGTCGTACAAAAGTGATTCAAGTTTATTAATATAATATAAAGTTTTACGAAAGGTTTTACTGATATCGGACTAATCTCTTATATATAATGTCTCTTGCTCTGGTCGCGATGTTCTGACAATGAGCGCGTCGTCTGCCCTCCTTTTAATGACTATTTAGGAGGTCAGTGCTGCGTCCGTACATTGCTATGTATTTCGCCATTTGACAGAGTTGTTGCTCTGCTATATCGCGTTAGCGCATTCCTGGATTTGAGGTGTCACAATTGATAGGTATTCGAATTGCAACAACCACCACCACCCACCTGATCGTCGTAATGTTCAAGGTAATGTTCAAGGTGAGCCATCAGTGCGACCTCTTGCAGTGCAACGTAGCCGTCAACGTCCCGCGCGTGAATAGCATGGGTCTACCCTGAGAGTCCCTTATATCGATTTCAATGGTACAGAAATTGGTGAGAAGCAGAGGTACGTAGTGCGGGGGTGCCAGGGATTTGCTTTCCGAGACACCGTTGTGAAAATTTGTGCCCACCGTCCGCACTATACGCAGCAGCGGAGCGTAGACATCGCCGACTATTCTGGGCTCCGCGAGATCCGTGTAGACAAACATCTGCGAGGGTATCCCGCTGGGTAGGTTCAAAGGATGGTTGGCCACCAGCCTGTCGCGTATGTTGGTCGTGAGCTTTGGAAATCCGAGTTGTTGACGAATACCGCCGGAAAACGAGAGGTAGTGACCATCCTTGCAGCTGCATTTTCTGACCACGTCCAAATGATCGTCCGCGCTGTCGGCTCGTCCAAACTCCAAATGCTCCTTGATGGTCGGCAAACTGTTCAACGTTTCGATAATTTCCCAAATACCTGTGTAAATACCAGGTTCGATGAGGAATTTACCCTGCACCACTCGTTTTTCCCCCGGCAACGATGAAATATCGTGAAAATTTTCCGCGGGAGTGTCCGACCGATGCACGTGAAATCCCGGCGCGTTGTAGGGTTCGTTTATGTTTTGAAGCGTCAGCGGGTAGTGGATCTCCACCAGGGCGACTTCCCACTCTCTGACAAGCTCGATCCGTCGCGGTAGCTGGGTGGTGTATCGAGCCGTTGTGTTGTGGGGGAAAAATTTCACCGAGCTGTTGCTGGGCAGCGTGATGTAAAACTGATCCTTCATGCCTGTTTTCGCACGCTGCTCGCAGCGATCCAAGAGTTGAACTTTTCCGGATAACCGCGCCAGCTGACAAACAACTTCTTACTGGCCCCCTTTCCCCGCGACCGTATTATTTTATCCACAGTCATAACATCGTCCTTGATCACGCGCTGCAACTCAGCCTCGTAAAACAAACCGTCTATCTCCTCCCCCTCCAAATCAACCAGCAGGTAGACGATCGGCGCTCGGTGCAGAACGCGTCGAATCTCAAACACCTCCTCGGTCCAGTTGGCCTCGTAACCCTTCTTGAAGGCACCTTTAGCCTTACTGATGCGAACCCACTCCCCCACTCGAACCCGTGGCTTTGCACCGGATCGCGGCGGGCCACCGCGTGCCTTGTTCCATGTTGAAGCGGACGGCTGCGGCATTTTCCAGAGTCACCATCGACGGAGCCATTTTAATGGTCGAGTGGGTGGTGGCGTTGTACGCCCCTACCAGCTGTCGCAGCACATCCAGGTAGCGATGGGTATTCTTGTGGGTGAAGTAACGCCACATTCTCTCCTTGAGAGTACGATTGAAGCGTTCCACAACGGCCGCCTTTATGTCGGGGTTTCGCGTGACTCTGTAGCGCACCCCTCTGGCAGCGAGCAGCTTCTGGAATTGAGCTCCGACAAACTCCTTGCCTTTGTCGGTCTGCAGCTGAATCGGGCAGCGTTCCGTGGAGGACAACACGCGCTCGAAAGCCCCGGCAACGGTAGCCGCGCTCTTGTCGGCGAGCGGCTCGACCCAGGCAAACTTGCTGAGCACGTCTATGATCACCAGCAGGTAGCCGTATCCGTCGTTGTACTGTTTGATCGATCTGAGATCCACCAGATCCGCTTCCCACAGGTCGTCTATATTCTGCACGTTGTATCTGGCTCGGGGAAATTTCCTACGTATGGACTTGTACAGCGTGTACGCGTCCTGCGACGCCAACCATTAAACCACCGCGGCGCGAGGTATTTTTTTCCCCTTTTTTCTTTTACCCACGGATCGAGTCAAGTTCCTGGCACCCGCGTAACCCGCCTCGTTGGCCGGATCGTAGTACAGTCGTTCGAGGATCTTCATTTCAACCTTAGTCTCAACCAAGCACCGTTTCCGGTTTGCCCTGGTCGTTGTCTGTTCTTGGGTGTGGCAAATATCGAGTCCGAATCCGTATCCTTCTCCTTCTCACCCGTCTCGTTCGTGTCAATGTCACCGTCCACACCCCAGTCCTCCTCCTTCTCGTTGATACGCCTCTGATGAGATGGGCCGGCTGTCGATCGGGACGAGGCGTGACGCGTAGGTTTTTGAAAAACGGGATTACCTATGTACTTTTGCGGCGTGTTGATCGAGTGAAGGATCCTGGCGAACTGTTCCCTCCCCCTGGCCTGCATAGATTTTCTCTCGCGTACCGCGTCGTTTATCAGATCGATGATGTTTGTCCCGGCTATCCGAGTCCCCCTTATGGCTATCGTCCCCTTGTCGTCCCACGAGATCTCGGAGCGACCGTTGGTGGTCAGATAGTTCAGCAACAGCTCCGCTTTCCGCCGAAACTTGTCCGGCACGCTCACTACGATATCCTGTATAGCTACGCCGCTGTTACCAGCTGCATTCCCCTCAGTCACCCCATCCATCTCTTCTGCTTCTTCCCCACCAGCGGTATTACCATCAGCAGCAGCAGCAGCCTCGCCACCCACCCCTCGTATAGAGAATTGCAAAGGTTTTCGCGACTCGGCGGCAAAAAACAAGTAACGTCTCAGCACCTGTCTGTACAGCTTCCATTTTTCCCGATCGTTTTTCCCCGGGTCGTTGAGAATAGCGTGCATCTCGCTATCCAGACGGCTCGCGGGATCCGTATCGGGTCGACGCTGCTGGATACGTTCGGCTGTCTCCTGCGGTATCAGGACCATTTTCTTGGCCCGCTCCATTGCCTCAATTTTCTTCACCCGCCAATCAGACTGTCTATAATCGGGGCCAGCAGCAAGGGTAGAAATCCACCCCGTTGAAGCAGCAAACGTTTCTCACTTTTCCAGCTGCCCGTGTTGCAGGCCAGGCGACGTAAAGTTTTTCTGTGCTTGCTCAAACGTCTCTTCTGATCGGCGCTCAGGCTCACGTTACCCCTCAGAGTGTTCAGAGCGCACTCGCAAATGTTTTTCACTAGAGCGTCGTCGGCCGTGCGCAGCAGAGCCCGTCTCCGAGCGGGGTCCGATTTACAGATAGCGTGCAAGGCCGCGGCGTTGGAAGAGCTGAACCTGTTTGTCGAACCTCTTCTTCTTCTTCCTCCTCCTTGTCTAGCTCCGGGCTTCATCACAGACGAAAGACTGGTGCCGCGTGCGATCCTCCACCCTTTATATCCCTGCGAGGCACGTAAACGTAGTGACGCGAATCCGAGGGAAATATATCGGTGCGAAAGCGGCAGTTCTCCGGGGTGGATTGTTTCAGGTCGAGGAGCAGATAGCCGTGGGGGCGCGCTGTGGCGTCGTTGTAGGCCTCCTGCAGGAAGCGAGGGTCCTCGGGGTGTACCTGACGAGCCAGGCGATGTATCTGCGCGCGATCGCGCGGATTCTTGACGAAAACTATATAATTGGCATTCAGCGAGATATCCCTCTGCCCGCGTCCCTGGTGAAACAGATTCTGCGTGATCAGGAACACGCTCATGTTCTTGTGGTGGCAACCCTCGGTGAAGAGATCGATGACAACGCCGTTGGACGACTCGCGCATCAGATCGTCGATGACGAGCAGTTTGGGTCGCGCGTCCGCGTCGTAGACGGCCGGTTGCGGCAAACCCTCTCGATATTCCACGGAGCTCGATTCCCCGTACACAGGTTGCCACTCGGCGTAGTGCCAGACCACCCTCGCGAACTCCGTGTCGCACATCTCGCTCGCGTGTTGCAGAAAGTTTCTCACAAAGTTGGATTTACCGCAACCGGAAGGCCCGGCTACGATGGCGGAAAAGGGATGTTTCCAGCGCGTGTCCATCCTCGCGATTCATAACCCCGTCCTATCTGCAATCGAATATATAAATATCATCGGTTTTGCGTCTACATCCCTGTCTTGAAGGCTTAACCGCGGTGGGGGGCCCGCGGGGTGCGCGCGTTACGTACAAGCTTTTGGGAACGCGCGCGCGCGCGTCCGGTGACGGCCCGTCTCTCTCTCTCTTAACAGCTGCGAGAGAGAGAGAGACGGGACGCCGGCTAGAAGCAGCTCGTTAAGCGGCTGAGGCAACCCGTGTCAGCTTACTCGGGGGGTTGCCTCGCGGCGTGCGGTGAGCTCAGCTTCTTAGACCACCGCACAGACGCCTCGCACCAGCCGTTTTACGCTCGGGTTGATAAGCAAATACTACCGCTACTACTGACCTAATGAGCCGATGAGTCACCGCTGCACACTTGTGCTCTCCCTGTAGTCTGGCGAGTCGAGGTTTATCTCTGTTTATGCGCGTGTCGAATAACAGAGTATAAGAGTAGGTGGAGAGATTGATTGATTGATTGATAAATTTATTATGCCTTGGTGAACCTTGAGGCAAATTTCACATCATGTGGATAGATAAAAGTTATAACAGCAAATAAGCATGCGATACAGACGATACAGCAGGTAGTTAGCACTTAGATTAATATAAAATAAAATATAAAAAAATATATAAACAAAATATAAACTATACGTGTATAAACTTATGCATGGAAATGCGAAATAGAAGATATAAAGCAATAAATAAAATACAGTAGAATAAATACTAGATAAAAAGGCAAACAAGCATTCATGCATCATACAATGAAATATAAAAGAAGATACTACTACAATCTCCACTCATGGCATACAACTAATAAACAAGCATACAACTAATAAATAAACAATTTCATTTCCACTCGATCGCAGCCAGCCGGGCGCAAGTTAGGCGGATTCAGTATCAAGTGAAAAGAGATACTGGAATAGGCCACTCTTGAACGTACCAATGGACGGAGAGGAAGTGATATTTGGCGGCAAAGAGTGCCAAAAGTAAACGGCCGTGAGAAAAAAGGAATTTCTAAAAACACAGGTACGATGCACCGGCGTGTGGAGAGAGAGAGAGAGAGAGAGAGAGAGAGTCTAAGCCTCGCTGCGGAGCTCTATAGCCAAAGAGCGAGATGTACAGCGATTCAGCTGTGCGATTTGTAGCCAAAAGGAAGAGTGTCGTAGTCCGTGTCGCAGAGGCGTCTTTTCGTTTGAACGGGACGGCATATCTTGTTCACGCTGCGGGTGACTACCCGATGCAACGCCGTACGCTGTATAGCTTTTCGCTCGACGCGAATAGGTTCGTCAGCCTCGACCACCATGCCCCGGATCGAATTAAAATTTATCCTCATTCGAGTCTGATAATTTAGAGTGACCCCCTTCACTTTGCAAACCTCAGCCACCTCCCCGTCTCCCTTTTGTACCAGGAACGCGTGAAATTTCGGACCACCGGAAACAAAGGCTTTTATGTAACTCCCCTCGCCGTATCCCGCCAGCTCGTCCGTCAGGTGGCCTAAAAAGTTACCTATAGCCGGCTCCTACTCCCCGCTTCTCTTCACGTAAATAACAGAGTCCGTATCGTAATACAACACCCGGCGCCCGAGCCTCTCGAGATAGCTGTACAGCTTGAGGCGAGCCTGAGCGGTGGTGTAGGCGGCCAGAACAACGTTGGCCAGGAGGGACGGTACGATGCTCTCTTCCGTATTAATCCACCGCGCGTAGAGTATTTGATCCGTCACAGGCAAGATATCGACCACCTCGTTCTCGGGATCCGACAACAGTTCCAGCAGACGTTGACGCTCTCTGATCACCTCGGTACGCGGGAGGTTTTCGCGCTGGCCAAATTTACCCCAGAACGAGTTCAGGCAGAGCTTGGATACGGAACGCAGGCCTGCGTTCTTCGTTATTTTTCCCCGCTGCAACCTGATACCCTTCACCCGCTCGTACTCCGCGAGATAACGGTCGCGGGAAGCCTCGTCGGTGCACTCGCCGGGCCACCCGCTGGCTTCTTGCTTTATTTTCAGAAAAGTGTCTATGTAGGGAGTAAAGAGTCCCCCCTGACCGCTGGCCGGATCGTACACCGTACTCTCGTATTGCCAGATCTCCGATACGTCGATCACGCTGTAGCCCACAGCCACGGCTTTCTGCAGCTCGGCAGACACCCAGGTACCTGTGAACCACCGATCGGCCTCCGACTCGTGCGGACAATCGATCTGCAGAGAAGCCTCGCAGCAGGAGCGACACAGGGGAAACATGAGTTTTCCGCGCATACGGACCGGCAACACAGGATGATAGAGATTCCTGGGTGGCAGGATAACGCATTTCACGAGACCCTCGAGGCCGGAGATGTCCGTGTTGTAGGGACCGGTCAACGCTCTGCACTCCCTACCTACGTAGACTCGCGGGTGGCCCACGGGGTAGCGACCGGTTTTGCACACCCAAGGGTACAGAGAGCATACGTCTACGTATCGGATCTCCTCCCCCGGTGCAGCCTCGTGATAACGCTTCGTGTTTCCCGTACGCCCTCCGAAAAACGTCCCTCGAGGATTCAACGAGTCGCGGGAGAGGACCAGCGGATGCTATTCGACGTAATCGCGCATTTCAGGATCGACATCCATCATCTGTTCGATCTTGCGCGCCGTTTTTGCCCCAGTCTCTTGCCACCGTCTGTCCATCGTATCCCCGCCCGATAACTCTTTGTCGCGATTGATCGTGTGACATCTCATACACCCGTGCCAGCAGCATCCGTGAAATTCCAACACGTGTCGTTTGCCAGCCGCGTCTGTGTAATACCCGTCGACAACCCGCCTCGTCTCGGGGATCCTGTACTCGCGACCTCATCCGGCGTGCCTCACCTCTGTACCCAGCTCCCTCTCCATCCAAACGAGCCATTTGATCGCTTTCACCGATTGATTGTTGGCCAACCTGTACCCTCCGGCCGGCAACACTCCTATGGTGCATGACGCTGAAGTTAGCCGCAGGTTTCAGCCGCCAGTTGCGCGGAGCCAGGGACGAATGAGGGCGTAGGGCCCCCGACGTCGAAATTTTATCCCAACGCCCTGGTACGTCTCTGGTGGCAACAATAATTGTACAAACATGCAAAATTGTATGAATATACACAGAGAATGACGTCCAGCTTTTGAGGAAATCTGATTATTTGACAGTTTTCGGGCGCTCCGCAGCCTCGTCGACTCCGTATCATTTCATTTCGGGAGTAAATGTTCGCGAACCCTGATGAAATTTGTACCGCTATTTAGGGGATGAAGAAGTAACGTGTCTGAATTTTTTCAAAATTTTCGCACCTTTCCGAGTCATCAGCCGCAATTTTGAACTTATAAATTTCGCCGATTCCACGATGCCGGCGAATTAACTATTTTATTTGGGGAGTTGAACTCCGCGAACCCGGATGAAATTTGTACCGCTATTTGGGGGGTGAAGAAGGAACGTGTCTGAATTTTTTCAAAATTTTCGCACCTTTCCGAGTCATCAGCCGCAATTTTGAACTTATAAATTTCGCCGATTCCACGATGCCGGCGAATTAACTATTTTATTTGGGGAGTTAATCTCCGCGAACCCTGATGAAATTTGTACCGCTATTTGGGGGGTGAAGAAGGAACGTGTCTGAATTTTTTCAAAATTTTCGCACCTTTCCGAGTCATCAGCCGCAATTTTGAACTTATAAATTTCGCCGATTCCACGATGCCGGCGAATTAACTATTTTATTTGGGGAGTTAATCTCCGCGAACCCTGATGAAATTTGTACCGCTATTTGGGGGGTGAAGAAGGAACGTGTCTGAATTTTTTCAAAATTTTCGCACCTTTCCGAGTCATCAGCCGCAATTTTGAACTTATAAATTTCGCCGATTCCACGATGCCGGCGAATTAACTATTTTATTTGGGGAGTTAATCTCCGCGAACCCTGATGAAATTTGTACCGCTATTTGGAGGGTGAAGAAGGAACGTGTCTGAATTTTTTCAAAATTTTTGCACCTTTCTGAGTCATCAGCCGCAATTTTGAACTTATAAATTTCGTGTTCATTTTTTTTCATTTTTTTTTAAATTTTTTTTTAACTTTTTTTATTCCCGCGTTTACTTACAGACTAATATTACATATATATATTTTTTTTTCTCTCATATTCATTTTTTTTTCTCATTATTCATTATTATTTTTCATTTTATTTTTTTACTTATTTACTATTTTTATTCCCGCGTTTACTTACAGACTAATATTACATATATATGTATTTTTTTTTTTTACTTTTTTTTTAACTTTTTTTATTCCTGCGTTTACTTACAGACTAATATTACATATATGTATATTTTTTTTCATCGTTTTCATTTTTTTTCCAATATTTATCATTATTTTTCATCTTTTTATTTTATTTTATTTTATTTTGTTTTTTGTTTTTTTCATTTTTTTACATTTTTTCAACTTTTTTACGATTTTTATTCCCGCGTTTACTTATAGACTGATATCACATATATATTAGGGTGTGTCACCAAAAAAAAATTTTTTTTGCTACCTTCTGAACGGATAGGTCTCGTCAAGACAGAAAGATTCCCCCCTTGGAAAATGTTCTATGTCAAAGCTAAGTGGTTCCGAAACTTTTTTTTAGTTTTCCATTTAAGTTAAAACCTACAGAAAACCTATTGAAAATTATTTTTTGAATAAAGTTTAATTCTAACCATTTCGAAGATAAAAACTTCAGCATTCAGAATCTTTCTGTAGACTTGAAAAATATTGAATAACTACGAAACTATGTGGATTGCCGCAAAAATAGATTTTTTTGTGTGTTAAATAAATGGAAAACAAAAAAAAAGTTTCGGAACCACTTAGACTTGACGGAAAAAAGTTTTACTATGCGGGATGTCTTCTTCTTGATAACCCTGCTCAAAATCCCAGACTGAAATCGACAGGAGCGGATAGCTTTTCGGACAAGTTTCCAGACAAGACCAGATCGCGTATCTGTCTGTCTGTGGTCTGTACCCTATCCGGTCGAAAATTCCTGTCTGGATTCTGCCGCAGCCTTGTCTGCATTCAATCCGGCTCGGAAAATCCGCGACGGGGTAACTTATCCGGACCAATCGGCATCCTGTCGGTTGAAAAAATTAATCTGGTTTTTAGACTGGTTTTGTCTGGACTGTTTCCGGAACAAGCGCATCACCTCAGCTAATATTCTAAGTTTGAATCGAGGCTCTGTCTGTATCTATCCGGTTTGGGTCCCGCAAATCTTCACGTGATTATTTATATCAAATTTTCCAAGTTGGGATTGGGGCTCTGTCCGTACCTATCCGGTTTCGTTCCCGCAAATCATAACGTGATTATTTACATCAAATTTTCCAAGTTGGAATCGGAGCTCTGTCCGTACCTATCCGGTTTCGGTCCCGCAAATCATAATGTGATTATTTACATCAAATTTTCCAAGTTGGAATCGGGGCTCTATCCGTATACCTATCCGGTTTCGGTCCCGCAAATCATAACGTGATTATCAATACAGCTAATATTTCAAGTTGGAATTGAGGCTCTATCCGATTTCGTGCCGTATCAATTGATAATCACGTTATGATTTGCGGGACCGAAACCGGATAGATACGGACAGCCCCCCGATTCCAACTTTGAAGATTTGATGTAAATTTAATGACTTTATGATTTGCGGGTACGAAACCGGATAGATACGGACAGAGCCCCGATTCCAACTTTGAAGATTTGATGTAAATTTAATGACTTTATGATTTGCGGGTACGAAACCGGATAGATACGGACAGAGCCCCGATTCCAACTTTGAAGATTTGATGTAAATATAATCACGTTATGATTTGCGTGACCGAAACCGGATAGATACGGACAAAGATTTTCAAAGTTGGAATCGGGGCTCTGTCCGTACCTTTTCGGTTTCCATGTAATGTACATTACTTTAATATTTTCTCGTAAGGCGGCGACCACCGCTTTCGATATTCTCGCGAGTACCACTTATCGGAGTTGGTGAGTATATATAGAGGCGGAAAATATCATCTATATACTTAAGAAGAAAAAAAAAACGAAAAACAAAAGAAAAAAAAACGAATAAAAAACGAAAAAAAAAAAGAAAAAAAACGAAAAAAAAAAAGAAATAAAAAGAAAGAAAAAAAGAAAAAAAAAAACGAAAAAAAAAAGAAAAAACTTCAATTTTTTGAAAATGGATCCGGATAGAACCATACAGGAAAAATGCCTAGGGCGGGGTTACATTCCGGATAGAACCCGATAGGAATGCTGACACGAGAAAATATTGGACCGTCAAAATTCCGGACAGGACCAGAAGTTTCTGGGTACACAAAAACCAGAACTCGGACGTATACAGGCGGATACAATTCCGCCTATCCGGTTTTCTGTCTGGGATTTTGAGCAGGGAAGACCTAGTGACTTGAAAGGTAGCACCATGAAAATTAAAAAACAAAAGTAAATCTGACACACCCTAATATATATATATATATATATATATATATATATATGTATATTTTTTTTTCTTGTATTCATTTTTTTTCTCATTATTCATTATTATTTTTTATTTTATTTTTTTACTTATTTACTATTTTTATTCCCGCGTTTACTTACAGACTAATATTACATATATGTTTTTTTTTTTATTGTTCTCATATTTTTTTTTTCAATATTTATTATTATTTTTTATCTTTTTATTTTATTTTGTTTTATTGTGTTTATTTTTTTCATTTTTTTTACATTTTTTCAACTATTTTTATTCCCGCGTTTACTTACAGACTAATATTACATATATGTATATATTTTTTCATTCTTTTCATTTTTTTCCGATATTTATCATTATTTTTCATCTTTTTATTTTATTTTATTTTATGTGTATTTTTTTCATTTTTTTACATTCTTTTAACTCTTCTACTATTTTTATTCCCGCGTTTACTTACAGACTATTTATTACTATTTTTTTTTTTTTTTTTTATTGTATTTTTTTTTTTTTTTTTCTCATTATTTATTAATGTTTATTTTATTTCTTATTTTTTCTTTTTGTTACATTTTTTTAACTTTTTTTATTCTCGTGTTTACTTACAGACTAATGTTACGTATCCCACTCTATTCAATACCTCTCTCACTCTCAACACCCAAGACATAATATCCTGCATGCATCCAGTCTCACCACCTCTAATCAGAGGAAGTCTCACCCTTACATTCCAAGAAGTCCATCCCTACCTATGCTCCCATAAAACTGCACCTGCACGAACGCGCCCATGCCCGGGACAATGGAAATGATGACCTAACGATTCAGCTCATCATCAGCTCATCAGTAGCGAAGATTGACAAAGGCACTTGCAAATAAATCGTCAATCAGAGCAGTCGCATATAATCTAGCTCGCATTATAAATTCACTCACCCATCATTTAATCTTACAATTATAACTCATATATATATACAATCTTACTACAAATCAAACGCTATCAATAAAAATATACTAATTCACTGTGACTACCTGTCTCCTAAAACCCCGGTTACCCCACGGTGTAAAAACGAGGAACGAACTCATCTAAATACATAACACTAATATTACATATATGTTTTTTTTTTTTATTGTTTTCATTTTTTTTTTCAATATTTATTATTATTTTTTATCTTTTTATTTTATTTTGTTTTATTGTGTTTATTTTTTTCATTTTTTTAACATTTTTTTTAACTATTTTCGTTCCCGCGTTTACTTACAAACTAATATTACATATATGTATATATTTTTTCATTCTTTTCATTTTTTTCCGATATTTATCATTATTTTTCATCTTTTTATTTTATTTTATTTTGTGTGTATTTTTTTCATTTTTTTACATTCTTTTAACTCTTCTACTATTTTTATTCCCGCGTTTACTTACAGACTATTTATTACTATTTTTTTTTTTTTTTTTTTATTGTATTTATTTTTTTTTCTCATTATTCATTAATGTTTATTTTATTTCTTATTTTTTCTTTTTGTTACATTTTTTCAACTTTTTTTATTCCCGCGTTTACTTACAGACTAATATTACATATACCTATGTATATATTTTTTTTATTGTTTTCATTTTTCTTTGATATATCATCACGATTATTACGTTTTTCCTTGTAGACTGATGTTGGTGTTCTTTTCTGTTATCCCCGCATTTCATGTAAGGAAAACGAGTACCAGCGAGTAATAAACCCTATCGAAAATAATGCTTTCATCATTCATCACTGTATATTAGGCCGGAGTGAAAAAGGTCGATTTTCGCGGATCGTATTCTAATAGTGCTGGAAAGTTATGTCTTGGCATCACTCAAAACTGTGCCAAAGGAAAAAATTTACAATAGATATCTTCTGTTCTGGCAAACGCCCCAAAGTTTTGAATTTTTTAACATGGGGTTTAAATGGAGAAAAAAGGCAAAAAGACAAATTAGTACTGAAAAATTCATAAAAACTCGCTGGGTAGGCCGATTTCAGTCTTCCTACGCTTATTCGAAGTGAAAAGAATATAGCTTTCGTTTGACGTTTTGAAATTCAGAATATCTTCCTTAGTTTCAAAGATACACGCGTTTGAAAATCGAGTTTTTCCCGAAAAAACTCTATTTTTCAATTTTGTATTTTCTAAAGTAAGTAAGATATTTTGAATTTCAAAACGTCAAACGAAAGCTACATTTTTCCCGCCTCGAATAAGCGTAGGAAGACTGAAATCGGCCGACCCAGAGAGTTTTTACGAATTTTTCAATGCCAATTTGTCTTTTTACCTTTTTTCTCCATTTAAACCCCGTGTTAAAAAATTCAAAACTTTGGGGCGTTTGCCAGAACAGAAGATATCTATTGTAAATTTTTTCCTTTGGCACAGTTTTGAGTGATGCCAAGACATAACTTTCCCGCACTATTAGAATACGATCCGCGAAAATTGACCTTTTTCACTCCGGCCTACTGTATATCTTCATTCAACAGATACTAAGAGGCTCAAAGTGGCACAGTATTCGAAAATATCGTCGAAGCCCATCGGTACTATTTGCGATTTTTTTATTCTTGACCTCTTGTTATCTGGTTTCAGTATCAACGGTTCATTGTTCGTGAGAATAACGTCTCGTAGCCTCTCAACTTGAGCTTCTGTTTCATCCTCGACGTCAACGTTGACTAGAATTCTGCTAATACCTTTTCTTGCCAACGGCATATCTTTTTCTTGAAATCTCATGTAGGATCCCGAGCCTATAATGTAGGCCCAAGTACATACGTGGACACCGCAGTTGCCATGCGTACTTCCATCTTTGGAAAATTGCGTTGGCACATCCTGCGGAACATGCAACGTCCACTGTGACCAGTTCGTGGTCTTTCCCTTCCGGATATCTGAAGGTGGAAAACGGCTCAAAAAGGTGCAGAACAGATCTATGAACAGTGCGGGGGGTTGGCCGTGCATGGAATCAAAGTAAACTATAGTTTTGTGACACGGAACTACTACTAAAAGCGTCCAATGATTGGCGTGGTAAACTGGTAAAAGCCAAATATCGTAGCTCCACATATTGCAGCTCTCTGCCCATTTTTGATACCCTACATTGATTCGGTCATACTGAATCAAAGTGGACGTGAAAAAACTTTCGAACGTAAGTAGTTTGATTCCCTTAGATTTTGCAACAGCGGACGTAACCAAAAAGAATGCGTTAATTATATTGTCATCAAGCCATCTGTTTGGCAGTAATGTCTTGAAAGCTACAGCGTGCAGATGAATTCCACAGATCAAATTACTTTCCGTAATGAAACCTTCCGGATACGTTAATAGTTTATCTAGCAACAAAGTTTTGGCGTCAAAATTCTTCAGTTCTGCAGCTTTTTGGCGTACTTCAACAGATTTCAAATGTGCGAGGTTTGCGACCTGCGAATCAGTTATTTTGGCATTCGTAGTAAGAGTTTCCGTGGTATGCGTATCTTTTATTTCCTGTACCTGTACACCTGACACGTGATGGCTGTCTTCCTTTACAATGTCGATTACGGGAATGCCATCGCTCGTGATATCGGGAGTGCAAGCACGCTGTTCTGAAACGTTGCTCTTCTGTTCAGCTACGGAGAGCATACGTGAAGCTGTGAAAAATTTATTGACGCGACCCTTCTTCTTATCCTGCCACCCCTCTTCCTCGTCTTCGATTGGATCTATGACCACACCTGTTCCTTTACGATCTTTTCCCGAAAGGAATATCGCAGATGTCATCTCTTCTAGTCCTGATTCTTCGTCGCTTTCTTCGCCTGGATGGTTTGGATTAATTTTATCCACTATTTGTTGTAGACGAGATTTTTCTTTTTTTTTCTTCTGTTTAGCACTTTCGGTCACATTGTTTTCGGACTGAGAGTGGGTGCGTTTTTTTTTTGTCACATTTCAAAGTATACATTCTTTCTCTGACCCGTTGTTTCAACCCTGAACCTAACGTTCTGATGACTCTCGCGATACGAGTCGGTAACTTCCGACGAAATATAATGTGTTTCAAGATTTTGTTCCAGTTTTCAATACACGCATTACTATCTCTGGTGATGCCGAAACGCTTTATGACAATGGCCGATCATAGTGGGTAATATGGTAGCAGAAACTCAGTTAGGTATTTCACAAAGTGTTTTGAGAAATACTCGTTATTCTTAGATGTGTAAGTCGATTCCAAAGACACTGAAGTACAGACTTCTTGAAACAGTTTATAGAATGGTGAAGACTTTCTGGTCTCTTCATCTGTGTCCTTCTCTTCGGGCCTGCTGTCAATTATTGTGAAATCTATGTATCTTATCTCGCTCCCACCGATAGACTCCAAGCTTGTGCCTAAATGCTCAGATTCTAGTTCTGACCCAAAAATTCGAATCATGTGACCGACTATAGTTTTCGCATCTTCCAAAGATATACTGTGGATTAATTTCGTCACAGCTAATCCTGCTATCCTACGTTGATGTGGATCTGTGAAGCAAGCTTTTATTTTACGCAAAACTGTGTGTATAAAGTGTGACGAGCAGATGTGGAGTGCTGTCATGTTAGATGCAGCAGGCTCGTCAGCATCTATCTCGTCATATACAATTCGTAGGTATTGTGCCAGTGACATGCCGTTGCAGGCCCTCATGACAGATTGAATTAACGCAAGGCTAAAATCGGTTTCGATCTTATCTACCGGTGGTTTTCTAGGTGACAGTCTTTTCAAGTAGTGGAAAATCATTCCGAGGAACCGTGTTATGTATAAAACGTTTTGTACTGACGAGAAGAATTCACCTACTGCAAGCGGACCATAATTCTTGGAGCCACGTAAAATCAGTGCATAATACAATATTTGTTTATTGACACCTGGTGGGTTCTTAACGATTGAACCTGTTGCATCTAAATGGAGAAATATGAATTCGTCTTTCAGCGTGGCTACGTAGTGCAATACATACTCCGCGAAGAGAATTACGTAGAACGGCTGTAGAGAAATTTCTTGGATGTAACCTGGGCAATGCTTGCCAGGCCATTCTTGCATTAATTTTACAGATAATTTCTGGAGAAAGACCATATCGTCTTTGTCGAGATCAAACTTGGTGTTGTTTTCACTCGAAATTTTGTTGAGTAATTGACTGTCCAGTGCATCGTTGCGATTTCCAGCTTTTAATACATCATCTGGTACGGATTTTAACATTTGTAGTTTTAACTCACTAGGTGATACAGCATGAAGTTGCATTGCAATATCCTCGCGTACGTGATACCGTACCCGGCGACGAAGAATCTCACCCGAATCGTGACAAATGTCTTTGTCTCTGAAGACCTTGACCTCCCTATCACTGTGTGGAGGGGCAATGCTGTCAGTAACGATGAACTCGAAATAGGTGCACGATGACACCCCACAGGCACCGTCGGCATGAAAAGGTGATGCCTTGTTTTTTCGACCTTTAGGCGAAACGTTACATCTATGTCGTTTGAGTGCGAGGATGCAGTAGGGATACACGGTTTTAAAAAATTTATTAAATTCGTCTATCCAACCGTTTTTCAATTTACCATCCGCCCTTAAGAACGTTTCCCAAAAAACTTTCGGAACCACAATGCTCTGGGATGATATCGTGCACTCGATCTTCTTTTCCTGTATTTTTTTTACGACTTTTAGATCATTGTTGGGTGACCTTTTTACCAAACATGCATTATCTAGAGTTGCCGTGTTTTCAATACTTTGTGATACATTAGCATCATCCAGAGGTGCCGTTGCAACATCTATGACAAAGTCGACGTTGTCTTCAACATTACAGTCTTTTGTTACTGCGCTCGCAATCAACAACTGATCTTCACAGTCCGAAGAGTTTTCGTTAACGCAGTCAAAATGATATTGGTCATAATGCGCTTCAAAATCGTGTTCTTCACTTTTTGATGCACATGACAATGGTTCAGCCATTGATTGCTGAAAAGGAACTTGAGAAAATTCAAGAATATCACCGGGTAACCTTGGTTCCAATTCTGCTGTGCTTGGTTCGCAATAGTTTTCTTTTAATTGCTGTCGTGCGAGGACCGAACGTTTTATCACGTCATAATTTCTCCGCAATCGGTGGTACCACCTCGGTGTATATTTTGTGACCGATCTATCGCAAGCATTTTCGTGCATGAGTTTGCGACAAATTTTTGACCAAACGCTGTCCTTTGTTTTGTACGATTCCCGCAGAAGCTTTGGTAGGAAGTCTGCTGGATTCAATCCTTCTGGACATGTATCAAATAAAACATCCGCAAGTTTGATATTTTCAGATTCCATTTTAAGCCGCCATCAAAAATATAACCTCGATCTAAAAACGGATTCCTAATAACTAAAGTAAAAACGTAGAGTATGACAATCATACGTTGACAATGAGACTGATATGCTGAAACATTAATGAACCTATAACGTGAATGATGAAAGTGAATACATCAATCAAGTGTGGCCGTGAAATCAGTACGAAGTAACCATTACTGCATCGCTCAAGCAGCAGATATTATAAAGATATTCGAACAGCGGCAGAATAAAGTAGTTAGTGGCGGTGAGCTGCACCAGTGTATACAAGTGGAGGCCTCACCTCAGCTCATGCGCGAGTGCTATGCGCACTCCGGTTTGTTATCGTATCGAAACGAGAAGAGCGACTAGCACCGCCGCGAGTAAGCTGTAGTTGTACCCTCAGTAGTCAAATTCACAAGTGCCATTTTGGGAAATTCGAGTTCGCCGTAAATTAAAATTATGATCAAGGTGTCATTCGATTCGTAATTCGATTAAGAATTTTTTGGTCGAAAAACCAATATCGGGCGACCTAAATTGCAAAAGTTATAAACAATTAAGTAAACAAAAAAAACGTGGTTTGGTTTTTGGGAAATATCTCAAAAACTATTTGAGGTATCCAAAATTTGAAAAAAGATCCTTAAAGAGCAGGAAATTTCCCAAAAAAAAGTCCCACCTCCCGGAACTGTACCAGCGATATTTATAATTTTCATTGAGCGTCGAAAATAAGGCTAAAAGCGCGCGACTTGGCTGCAGCGCGCATAGACCGAATCTGTCACTTGAACAAAAAAAATTATTATTGTTATTATTTTCGACGCTAAATGAAAATTATAAATATTGCCGGTACAGTTCCGGGAGGTGGGACTTTTATTTGGGAATTTTCCTGCTATTTAAGGATCTTTTTTCAAATTTTGGATATCTCAAATAGTTTTTGAGATACTTCTCAAAAACCAAACCACCTTTTTTTTGTTTACTTACTTGTTGATAACTTTTACAATTTATATCGCCCGATACTGGTCTTTCGACCAAAAAATTCTTACGAAATTACGAATCTAATAACACCTCGATCATAATTTTCATTCACGGCGAACTCGAATTTCCCAAAATAACACTTGTGAACCAGACTATAGGTCTTCATTCTCCATCCGCGCTACCTCCCCGACTAGGGTTGACGTGTTCTTTTTTTCTAATTACATATTTATTAGGGTGTTTCATTTTTAGGCAATATTTTTTTTTTCGTTGGCATACCAGAAAATCTTATACTTTATGAAAAATGAAAAATTTTGCCGCCTGGTAAAAGGTTTTAGGTCTAATAGCGGCTTAGCTCATTCAAAAATTCGATTTCCCACCTAAATAACACGGGAAAATTTTTTTTTTTTTGTTCAATTGAATTTTTCGTTGTTAAAAATTTTTTTTTCGAAAAAACCTTCGTATAGCTTTTGAAGGAAATTAAATTCTCTACAAAAACGTATCTATGGTCGAAGACCGTACAACCAGTAGTTTCGGAGTTATAGCGCGTCAAACATGAACAATTTTCGTTATAACTCCGAAACTACTGGTTGTACGGTCTTCGACCATAGATACATTTTTGTAGAGAATTTAATTTCCTTCAAAAGCTATACGAAGGCTTTTTCGAAAAAAAAATTTTTAACAACGAAAAATTCAATTAAACAAAAAAAAAAAAATGTTTCTGTGTTATTTAGGTGGGAAATCGAATTTTTGAATGAGCTAAGCCGCTATTAGACCTAAAACCTTTTACCAGGCGGCAAAATTTTTCATTTTTTATAAAGTATAAGATTTTCTGGTATGCCATCGAAAAAAAAAAATATTGCCTAAAAATGAAACACCCTAATATTTATATTATTACTTTATTCTCGTGTTTAAGAGTGCCCTGATGCACTTCTCTTTCGTGTAATAATTTTATTCCCTCCACATATCTCTCTGCCTCGGTGGCTTTGCGCTTCGCATCCGCCGAGCCATTCTCGCATGCTCGCTCTCATTCCTACTTTTAAACTGGGTATAGCTGTACTGAAATCTGTATTTTATTGTTACTTTATTTGTTTATTTGTGTATCTAGTCGTATGCCATTTTGTCTGTAATTTACTATTGATTTTTTTTTGGAATTTGTTGCCCAATATTGTCATGGGCATAATAAATCAATCAATCTATCTATCAATCTATCGCTCAATATTAGTCTATAATAACACACGTGATACTTAAATAACCAAAATATTAATAACTCGTATAATAATTATTAACCATGCACGTGATAAAATATCAAAATATACTAAACACACAGAATAATTGAATCAGAATTAAACCAATACTAGTATATGTAAGAAAATACGTGATGATCGTGATATTATATCAAAGCCGTAGAAAAATGAAAACAATTGAAAAAATATGCATATGTAATATTAGTTTTCATCATTCTAGCCTCAAAATCGCGACTTCGTCGCGATTTTGTGGCTTTCCTGATGAAAAAATATAATCGTTACTTGTACGTAAAGACTTTTTGACGAAACGAGTTACAGCACTCGCCTTCGGCTCGTGCCGTAAACCTCTCGTTTTGTCAAAAAAGCCTTTCCATACTCATACTGAAATGTACTATTGTAAGTAAATGCAAAAATAAGAATAGTTAAAAAGTAGGAAACATAAATTGAAAACTTGAAATAACTTGACTAATTAATTTGAGAAAAAAAAAAGAAATAGAAAAAACGAAAAAAAAAAAAAAAAATAATGAATAAGTAAATAATAAATAAAATAATAAATAGTAAAATAGTTAATTCGCCGGCATCGTGGAATCGGCGAAATTTATAAGTTCAAAATTGCGGCTGATGACTCGGAAAGGTGCGAAAATTTTGAAAAAATTCAGACACGTTCCTTCTTCACCCCCCAAATAGCGGTACAAATTTCATCAGGGTTCGCGGAGATTAACTCCCCAAATAAAATAGTTAATTCGCCGGCATCGTGGAATCGGCGAAATTTATAAGTTCAAAATTGCGGCTGATGACTCGGAAAGGTGCGAAAATTTTGAAAAAATTCAGACACGTTCCTTCTTCACCCCCCAAATAGCGGTACAAATTTCATCAGGGTTCGCGGAGATTAACTCCCCAAATAAAATAGTTAATTCGCCGGCATCGTGGAATCGGCGAAATTTATAAGTTCAAAATTGCGGCTGATGACTCGGAAAGGTGCGAAAATTTTGAAAAAATTCAGACACGTTCCTTCTTCACCCCCCAAATAGCGGTACAAATTTCATCCGGGTTCGCGGAGTTCAACTCCCCAAATAAAATAGTTAATTCGCCGGCATCGTGGAATCGGCGAAATTTATAAGTTCAAAATTGCGGCTGATGACTCGGAAAGGTGCGAAAATTTTGAAAAAATTCAGACACGTTACTTCTTCATCCCCTAAATAGCGGTACGAATTTCATCAGGGTTCGCGAACATTTACTCCTGAAATGAAATGATACGGAGTCGACGAGGCTGCGGAGCGCCCGAAAACTGTCAAATAATCAGATTTCCTCAAAAGCTGGACGTTATTCTCTGTGTATATTCATACAATTTTGCATGTTTGTACAATTATTGTTGCCACCAGAGACGTACCAGGGCGTTGGGATAAAATTTCGACGTCGGGGGCCCTACGCCCTCATTCGTCCCTGGCTCCGCGCAACTGGCGGCTGAAACCTGCGGCTAACTTCAGCGTCATCTATGGTGCGGGGCCTGAGGAAATTTTGTCGGAACACGACGGAACAGGCCGACGCTATGGTGGTGCTTCGCGAGAACGGGCAAACATCGCCGCAATTCAGAAAAATATCTCTAAACGCGACGCATGCTCGACGAAGGATGTCCACGTCGCTGCGGCAGTATTCCACCAGCTCGCGGTTAAAATCGAACACGTACCCGCCGGCTGTGGCTTCCCCGTACCATTTGTAGAAAGCGTCCCTGTCCGAGGTCTTCATACTGTCGGGGGAGTAGAATTCCGCGTCTGGCAACGGACCTATGTAATCCCGATTCTCTGGTGTATTGAACAGATGCGGAAAGATACCCTTGCGCGATTCCACAGGTAGGCCGAATGCCTTGGGCAGCGCGGCTAGAGCCATAGGCATGTAGGCCAAAGAGTCCAGGAAACGCGTGTGACCCGTCTCCATCAGTATGATCTTGGTACCGTTCAGGATCACCTGCGGCGGATCTCTGTTATTTTCTACCAGGTAACGCAATATAAATTGAGAATCGAAGCCGCTGGCGTTATGCGCTATACAGAAGATCTTTTTGAACCGACAAACGTCCCGCGTGACAAACCCCACCAGCTGTTTAACGGGGTTCTCTCGGAATAAGAACTCGCGCACGAGGCCGCAACTAGGACAGGGTGTACTTATGTCCGGCTCGTGTGTGCAGCTGGTGCACGCCTGCTGCGCCACGCACAGATTCGGCACGTGCAGATTGACATCTCCGCTGCCGGCCACCGGGGCGCACTGCTGGGTCTCAAAGTCATAAAACACGAATATATGTTCCGCGTTTCCGGTGGGCGGCTTCAGAGGCTGCATGTAACACTCGTGGTTTACCGCCTGCACGGATCCACACGTGTTGCAGTACGCGTTGCCGCAGGAGTGACCCTTTTTAGTACGATCGACGAACAGACCGCACCCGCTGCACATCTGCAGGGTATCGCAGACGCTTCTGCGATGATCGAACGACCCCACGACGCGATGTCTCCGCAGACATTCCTCCCCAAAGAACCACCGGCCGCAGGCAACGCACGGCATACGTACCCCCGCTCTGTCGCACTGCGGAACGGTGTTGCAGCCGGGACATCTGTTGGAGCACCTGTGATCGCCTGTATAACGATAGGCGACGTTGCAGAGCTCGCAGAAGCGTCTGTTGGCTGCTGCGGCGGTAAGATTTAATATAGGTTTGTAATGACCGCCGCGTGGAAAGTACAGTATGTACAATGTGCCGCTGGAGCATTCACCCCGCTCGGCTAGTATGCGCGCCCCGTTGTAAACGGCCTCGCCCCCGCGTTCAAAGGTGTTGAAATCGTATATTACGACGGCTAGACCCAGAGGAGCCAGATATTCTTGAAATCTGACGATCTCTCGCACACCACAGCCCTCTGGGGGGACTTCTACGCGCGCCTCTCTGCACAAAGCCAGGGCAGCCTCCCTCTGAAGTCTAGATTTCGCGTGACGCACGTCGGATCATCGAAGCGCGGGGTCAGCTGCGTTACCCCCGATACCCTCTCTGTTCAGGTAGGCGCGAGCAGAAATTATAGCGCGCGGTAGACTAAGATTGTCGCGTTCGACCTCGAGAAGCGATCTTTTGCTCACCTCCTCGTGAGTGAGAGGTTTGCTCTTTCGCCCGCGACCCACCGGTACGCTGACCCGGTTAACGGTGATTCTGAACGCGTCATCCACACGAAATTCGGAGGCGCTTTGACTGAGACTAAACAAGAGCCGCCAGAGATCCTCGTAGTGAGAGTCCCTGACCGGTCGAAACGACAAACCGGCCGTGCCCAGAGCAAACGAGGGGTTGTCTAGGCCGAATCCTATATAATCGTTAGCGGGATCATCTACAGAGTCCGGGGCAGTGGTCGTGGCGTAATTGTGAATATCCCTGACGGCTTCTTCGAGCCAGGTAACAGGGTCTACGGTTTCTGGGGGTTTGATGATTTTCAACGTCAAGACGCTCCCCGTTACGGCAAATCTACGATAATATTTACGACTCTCGTCTACAAGCAGAAATCTGACACCCGGAGGACGCGCGATGTGGTCGTCCGCAGCTGTGCTAGCGACTCTCTCTCTCTTCCCCCCGCCCTGCTGTATACCGGCGTCTTCGTTGATACCTCCGGCTCGTTTCAACGCAGTGTAGACAGCGTGGCGCCGCTCTGACGGCCAAGAGTAAAGTCCCGGTTACACGAGTCGTCTTGAAAATTAGAAAAAGGAGAATGCGTACTCGGGGGGCGTACTCACCGGAAGATTCGTCGGAAAACACCACCTCCATCTCATCGTCTGTCGAGGAATTTTCGGGAGACGGTGGCGGTGCTCTCTGTCTCTTACCCTCACCATACTGTATGCCCGATGTACCGGCACCCTCGTTGATACCACCGACGTAGACGGGTCGGCGTCGCTCTGATAACCAAGAGTTAAAGACCGGGTTACACGAGGCGTCTCAAAAATGCATACTCGCTGGTACTCACCGGAGGAATCGGGACACTGTGGTAGTGATTGTACCGCGATGGCAGTCGTTTTATCGCTCCCAACAGAAGGGTCATCTTGGAACAGAGGTGTATCTGTGACAGCCTCGGCTTGCTCCGTCACCCTTATCAATTCTAGCTCTTCTTTCTCTTCCTCCCGCGCGGCAAGCTCGTAACGAGCCGCAGCGTCGTACAGGAGTTGATCTTCGTCGTCGAACTCATCCTCCTTTCCAAACTGTGCGTGTCAAAAACGAATCAGGGGTAAGTGCGCTCAACCCCTTCGATAATTGTAATTGCAGACTAATTAACCACAATGTATAATGCTAAGCAGATGTGTAACTCATACAATGTATCGTAGATAAAATCCGCTCCTGCACATCAACCGTGCAGAACGTTGTACCATCAGATGAGAATTGCGTGAACTCGACAAAACATTCATACATTGTACCGCGAGCCGGTGCTCACGATAGCTGCAATATAATTGCACCTATAATTATACCTACAATTATCGCAACCTGCTAACGTTGCAAGTACAATGTCTCATGCAAAATAGCTGTTGTAGGCGGTTTAAAAATCTTCAATCAACATTTTATTATATAATTATACGGACACGCTACCTGACTAACGTTGCAAATACAATGTCATCGGAGGGTGTAAAATCTTTAATCAACGTTCCATTAAATAATTGTATAGACGTGCTAACAGTGTCCAAACGGAAGTCTTAGATGAATATAAAGAGCTGTTCGCAACAAGGTAAGCATCACATCAAGTCTGCGAGTCCCCCGGTCTACTCCAGCTCTATGCGATACATCTGAAAACAACGAACTCAACTCCACACCCGGCGTAACTGAGGTAGGTTCAAATCTTGCAAAACTACTCAAACGGTTTTATATGAGAAAATTAACACAGCGTTCTATGTTACAGCTGCAATGTCTTCCCAGTGTTCCCAGTCAAACAAAAGATTCGCATCGAACGACTTCGATTTTGCCGAACCAACGATCGCACCTCGACAGACTAGACTTCTGGCACGCCAGTATCAGCTGACTGCTTCAAATTCGAAATGGATTGATGTGGCTATAAATTTTAGTGGGAAAAACCTATGCGCTGTGGACATCAGGCTCACGGATAATTACGGGAATTTCGTCAACATGAGTGTGACGGCGTTTGATCGGATCCTGAATCAAGCTGAAAATATTAATCGAAAGCTAACATCGCTCCTCCCCACAACGGCATATCCGCTTGATCAGTTTGAAGGAGTCCGACTAGAAATTAGCCCAATGTATGGAAAGGCTGCTTTAAAAATTGCATCGGGCACAAAAAACGTAATTTTCATGAAGAGTACGTTTCACCAGTTGTGCTCTTTGGAAAAATGTATCAAAACTTGCTACAACGATCTGCTGGAAAAACTGCTCTCGGTGGAGGAGAAGATTCAAATTTTTTGCACAGTTATCGAAGATGAGGAGCGAAACACAAACCGCTATGTCAACAGCGACGACCGCATCAGAGAGTTGATACAATCGTCTCCAACGTATGATGAGTCATCTCTGATTGATAACGAGCTAGTTGCGCTGGCAGCTGGACAACTATCTACCATGTCATCCTGATTAGCTTATATATTTCTGTAATTCTTTTCCGCTTTTAAATAAACTAGAGATTATTGTAGACATATATATATTTCTAATAGTTTGTATAAACTGTAATCCTAATGGCGGGGGGTAAATAAATTTGAATACACATGTAGAATTATTTTTCTTTATTTAATCCAACAAATCGTCAACATTCTCCTCAAACATTTCGGCATTCGCATCCATCATCTCACCCCACAAATTGTATAGCGAGTAGACTTCGTGCATAGCACATTTATGCCTCCAACGCATCCCGTGGCTTGGACAGTGTGCTACAGCTGTGGTAAATATGTTGGCTGGCTCGACGCCCCAGCGGTCATCGTCCTCAACGTTTCGAATTTCATTGGGATTTTTGCCGACCAATTCGGCTATCCAACTCTTTTTTTCAAGACCTCGACAGTGTATGCGATTCCCTTTGTATCCAGCAGCCTCGACAACAACGTTGTACCGGTCTTGATATGGTACATCTCCATCACCCCACCTCAATCCATGATGTGTGACAGTTAGCCAGTTGGCTTCCTGCCGTTTTGCCGTAGTCAACTCGGAAAAATCGTACGGCGGCCCAAAAATTTTATGAAATAATCTGCCGTCTTGTGCCAGACAGGCGAACTCTTTGACAATAAACTTATTGTCACAGTCTTTAAAACCTTGCACATCCACAAACGAAACCATTGCAAGAGACTGGATGCATTTCAAACTGTCCGAAGATCTTATATATCGTGAAATTGTATGTATGTATGGAGGGGGGGGGGGGGGGGGTAAATAGGTGGAAAAACTGCAACACCTTCAACCGCTGGCACGCGCGCAATTATATTTATAAGATCTTACAATGTCTCCAACGGCGGAGCGTGCCAACAATTATATTAATGATGTGTTACGCGCACCGATGCTCGAGGAGTTATACTCAAATATTTATTGAGACGAAAAAAAAAAAAAAACTAATTTCTCCAACCGCTGACACGCGAAGAATTATATATTTATAAGATCTTACGTACACTGTTGCTCAAGGGGTTATACTCAAATATCTTGTCGTGAATTATGAGACAATACGCGGTGGTGTTTGCCGGCACGTTAGTTTTACATTGAAACTCCAGACGTATGTCCACCGAAGCGCTCTTAATCGATTCGTTTTGTCTGGAACAGTCAATGACAGCGATTGATGCGTGAGTTTTGAAGTCTTTTGCGGAAAGAGATGGATACCGCTCGCTGTTGTAGTAGGACTTGGAAAATTTATAATACATATCATAGAGCAGAGCGTACTGGTTTTTTTCAAAATTTAGGTTCAGATTGTCGTACGGGTAGGATTCAGAGTTCAGGTAGAGTTTAATGTCCGTAAGATCGCAGTGATCAAACTTGCTGACATCCTTCGCAACGTTGTTTTTGCGATCGGTTTGCAAAGCCAGTATGATGTAACGAGGTTTTTCCGTGTACGTAGACGTTTTGATAGCCCAAGTATGTTTATCGGTCGTCTGAAGCACTGGATATTCGTACAAGTCCCAAGAACGGAAACCTAGACTCAGAGATCTACCGCTTTCGAGAACGGCTAGTAGAGATAGTTTCTGTATATCCTCGACATTAATATGAGGCATCCTCCACTGCACTTTCAATAATTTGAATGTTAAATTATTCTTGCTCTCACCATTCATATAAATGTTCTTATCGGTTCGCGAGCGAATCAATATTAATTCATGTCGAGCGTTCATTACAACGCGTTGATAGTCTTCGCAAAACCCTAGCAAGGTATTGAGCGGTATACAACAGTTTACGTTAGGTTCCGTCTTCGACTTAACCGTGTTTGACAGATTCCATCCCGCCACGTCCAAAGTTCGACTTTTGTCGAAGTCCAGCGAAAGATAATTTTTCAACGTTGTAGTAATCCCTAAATTCTTACACTGATCTATCTCAACACCGTTCAATTCATAGCGAATTTCATCGAATAAAAATGCTCCAAAATTATTGCACAGAGTAAAAGCTGCCGCATCGTTAGCCCCATGACACGCACCCTCGATGTACAGATAGCTGTTGCAAGGCAGTACGTATAAATCTTGCTGTTGAATCAGAATCCGAATTTCATCGTTGTTGTCAAGCGATGAACTAGCGTACGGATTATGCCCGTGAACTTCGACGCGCGTAATACTATTGTCGTATACGGGTTCAGAAGTTATATTTAGAACGTCGGCCATCTTTCAATATCTTAAGCCCCAAGGATCGTAGAAAATCTATGTTAGACTTTTTCAACGCTGCACCGCGATGACAGCGAGGTTTCGAATAATCGTCAAGTCCTCTACCCTCGACACTTTTTGCATTACTGCTCAAATTAGGTTCGCTCCCAGGATATTTGTATGCGCGCAGATGATTATGATTATTATAACAATTATTTCCACTGAAAATCAACATATTGAACTATTCTCCAGGTTTTATATGCAAACGTATTGTCACTTCTTCGCCGCGAAAATCAACCAACTTATTATTTTATTGAGTAGTGACTCTATCGTTCGAAGCCTATTAATTCATACCATATGTGAATTTATCGGACCAGTCGAACCAAATTTTTAAGTCTTCTAACTGAAGCTCACCTCTATATATAGCGTGCAATCTTCAGATAGACCGAAAAAAAACGGAAGTGCATCATTATTTTTTTTTTTTTTTTTTTTTTTCCAAGTAAAAATTCCTTCAGCCCGGCTTTGAACCGGGACCTCCGCATTTGTACTGCGACGCCTTGTCCAATTAGACCACTGAAGGACTGGAGGAATCTTTACTTGAATTTCATGTTATTGTCATTGACCTTCTTAGTCCCAGGTCTGTGTTTATTTCATTGAGTAGTGACTCTATCGTTCGAAGCCTATTAATTCATACCATATGTGAATTTATCGGACCAGTCGAACCAAATTTTTAAGTCTTCTAACTGAAGCTCACCTCTATATAGAGCGTGCAATCTTCAGATAGACCGAAAAAAAACGGAAGTGCATCATAATTATTTTTTTTTTTTTTTTTTTTTTTTTCAAGTAAAACCCGGGTTCAAACCCGGGCTGAAGGAATTTTTACTTGAAAAAAAAAAAAAAAAAAAAAAAAAAAAAATAATAATTATGATGCACTTTCGTTTTTTTTTCGGTCTATCTGAAGATTGCACGCTCTATACAGGGTGTCCCAGAACTAAGTGCAATAAATGTTAGGGGTAATAGAGGAGGTCGAGCTGAGTAAATTGACTTAAAGAACATGTGGTCTCCGAGTCAGCGTTCGCGAGATACGACCGGTTAAAAAATCGCGTTGGGCGCCGGCATGTAGGCAACCGCGGACACAGCAGGCAGCGGTTCGCAGTCTTTTTGATAAGCG
Source organism: Tenthredo mesomela (assembly GCA_943736025.1). Lineage (NCBI taxonomy): Eukaryota > Metazoa > Arthropoda > Insecta > Hymenoptera > Tenthredinidae > Tenthredo > Tenthredo mesomela. Next base: position 27,517,563 of record OX031013.1, on the reverse strand, counting down.
CGATCATTCTGATACGAGTCATAACACTTTTGAATTCGAAAATTTCAAACAGAAACATTTTCGACATTGATTTTCCGCCAAACACAACATTATTACTTGTTTCCATAATAAAATTTCATATCAAAAATATTTTTGTTTGAAATTTTCGAATTCAAAAGTGTTATGACTCGCTTTAGAAAGATCGCGCTTATCAAAAAGACTGCGAACCGCTGCCTGCTGTGTCCGCGGTTGCCTACATGCCGGCGCCCAATGAGTTTTTTTAACCGATCGTATCTCGCGAACGCGGACTCGGAGGCCACATATTCTTTGGGTCAATTTACTCAGCTCGGCCCCCTCTATTACCCCTATCATTTATTGCACTTAGTTCTGGGACACCCTGTATAGAGGTGAGCTTCAGTTAGAAGACTTAAAAATTTGGTTCGACTGGTCCGATAAATTCACATATGGTATGAACTTATTATTTTGATCCACTATTTGCAGAGTGATATTGTGTATGTTGCGCGTGCTTATCGGGAGGTAAATGACGTTTGATGGCGATTCCATTATTTTATATCCCGGAGGTACGTTGGGAAAAAATTCGTGAATAGTGTGATCAGCTCGCTCGTTGCTGAAAGCATTGGTAGTCAGGTTACATTGTATTCGCAATATATTCACATGAACTATGTCGACGGGGAAATCCGATTCGTGCGAACGATTAGGTTCCAGAACGCGTCTCTTGAATCCCAACATTCTGCCAATGCTGTTTGGCTTTGTAAAATCGATTTTATAATGACAACGTATCTCACTTTTCATAGTATTGTTATTGGGAAGCACCTCGAAGAGCGAATCGTTCTCATCGGATCTTCTAGACGTGTTTTGAGCCAATTCCATATTTTTAATCATTTCTTTGTTGATATATTCGCTTATGCTGTCGATTTCGTACGATCCCGTGGGTATGACGATCGATTCGTTGACGCCGTAATACAACGTATTGTTCGAGTTTGAGATATTGGGGATGGAGTTGTAGGCTTGAAAATTTATTAGACCCAACACATATTGCACCTCGTCTTTCAGTGTTACCGGAGGAAAATAATCCACGCTGAGAGTCGAACTTTTACCGCTGAGAGTAAATGTCAGCGACATCGTTGCAACGCTACTGATGCTCGACTATTCCGGTGCAAGAGTTTTCTAGAAGAAATTTCAAACACAATTGGCCGCAAACATCGCTATCGAAACTTTGCAGCTGGTTGCGGTTGTAGGAGATACGTGCACCGCTTTTTCTCAGATAATTAATTATCTCTACGGGGGGACGTAAATTTCCGAAGCCGTCAAAGTATTTGACTCTAGGACCACACTTGACATAGGCTACCCAATGCGTCCCCACCCCATTATCATCATCCAGATTAACAATACAGCTCTCATGAAGCCAAGAATCTTTGGGTAGGTTTGTTCTACTGAATACATCTCGAAAATGTGGAACGTATCTGACCCCGAGACGACGCAGTTGCACGCTCGACATAGCGCCCGTAGGAATTTTTACTTTTTTTTTTCTTCAAGGTGGCTCCCGATCCACGCTGGTACGGAGATAGTCGCAGACCCCTTCCAGCCATCTCGATAGCTCGATTATGTCTTTCACTTTCGGCTAAACGCTTTCGGGCAGTTGTTGCATCGTTTATCGCTTTAGCTATACCTGCCGCCCCACCTGCCAGACTGCCGGCCGCCGAGAGACCCGCGAATAGAGGGATAAGGAATGGAAGAATTCCACCGCGTTGAGCGGGCGGTGTTATTACTCTAACTGTTTTCGGTTTCACATTCTTCTTCTTTTTCTTGACAATTAATTTCTCGCTGATAGTTTTTTTACTAGATTTTTTCTTCAAACCCTTTGGCATGCCAAAGGCGACCTTAGACTTCATCATAGCCGCGACCGCCGCCGCCGCCGCCCGCTCCCCGACGGATGCGTTCCGCGAGCGCATGCGGTCGATCGCGTGCCGCGCCAAAACTTTGTCCGCGCGGTGTCTCGCGGTCAATTCTTTTTCCCGCTAATACGCTATATCGTGTTCGCGGCAAGCCGCGTCCAGAGGATTTATACCGCGGTCGCCACGGGCTAAACGTTTGTCAAGATGAGTTCCGGGTCCACAAAATTGATATCCGGGTATATGCAATTCGATGGGCAATGCGTTGATAGCACGATTCAGCAAGCCTCGACCACGTTTATTAGGCATCGATTTGCTCTAGTCGAGGATTGAGACGACACTAAACGTCGCACACTTTGAATGCATCTATAAATACTACTGACGCGAGGCAAAAGTTTTCAGTAGAGATGAAATTTGTCAAACAGTCGGTCGCGATTCGAATCGTTAACCTCGATCGTAGAATGGAATCGCAATCCATTCGTAAGCACGGATCTCTGCTACCTGACACGGTCAAATGTATAATCTGCGGACCCTCCAACTGTGGAAAAACTAATTTAATTATAAATCTTCTCGAGAGCCCTCACGGATTGCGATTTGAAAATGTTTACGTATTTTCAAAATCTATTCATCAACCTAAGTACAAGTACTTGGAAAAATTGCTCGATCTCATCCCCGAAGTTCAATATCACACGTTCTCTAATAGCGGTGAAGTAATCCCCTTAAAAGACACTTCACCCAACTCGGTGTTCATCTTCGATGATATAGCCTGCGACAAACAGGAAACCGTTCGAGAATATTTTTCAGCCGGCAGACATTCCGCAGTCGATGGTTTCTATCTGTCTCAGACGTATGCTCGCATCCCTAAACATCTGATACGCGACAATACCAATTTTATTATTCTTTTCAAGCAGGATCAGTTGAATCTCAAACACATATACAACGATCACGTCAACACGGACATGACTCTCGAACAGTTTCGAGAATTATGCTCCCACTGCTGGAAATCAAAGTACGGATGCGTTGTGATAGACAAGGATAGCTCTATAACGACTGGGAGGTATCGCAAAGGGTTCGACCAATTTCTCGTGCTACCCAAGAATCAGTCGAGCTCTAGTTAGACTCTTGACAACATTGCAATGGCTGGCGAGACGAGTCGTACCGTGAAACAAATTAAACGAGATATTGCTCGCTCCAGCGATGCAATCAGAAGGAATATATCGCTCTCAAGACCGATCGCGTCGAAACCGACCAGCAGTTGGAACGAAGCTTCAAACCCATTGTAGAACCGTTAAAGACGTTAGTCGAGCAAGCTGTCTCTAACAACGCTTCTATAGACAAGAAATTTAAAGAGGAGGCAAAACGAGAGTTGTTCGAAGATATTGAGAACGTTGACCCGAACGTCGACCTCAACCTGGCATCTAGTTCCACCCCGCTGACAAGGCCTCATACAAAGTACGGTAAAAAACGTAGACAGTCTCCGCTTAACGATAATAGTGCTAAAGGAGCTGTACGTTCACCGAAGCGAGGTCGATCAACCACCTATGATGACAACGTTTTTTTCCTACCCGATGAATTTGTGGGAGCGGTTTCACCACCTCCATCTGCATCGTCTACGGTTCGAGATTTGGTGCGCACGCCCGAAGGTCGTAACGAGGTGTACAATTATTTGCAACACCAATTCGGTCCGATAGCTGGTAAATATCTGAAAAAGCTGGTCACCGACTCAAAAAATAAGATGGACACAACTTACGGCGTTCGCAATGAGGATGGAGTTTGGATGTTGGGTGATTCACCGTTTTCCGTGGACAACGATGATATCAACATAAAAGGTGTCAACTACAAGGGTACACCGGGGCTGTACGAATTAATATTCATGAATATACCTAACAACCTCGTGTACACCGACCACGACTTGGCAACTTATAAAGATATTTTAAGTCGAACTCAGGTATACAAACGTAATTTCGCTCCCGATCAGCAGGTGAGAGGTAACAAAGGTTATAAATATAAAGAAATTATCTCCAAACTCGTTCCAACGGTTTCCCGAATTGGGACAGGTTCGTTAGGATCTGGACTCCTCCCCATGGGGATGGATGTAACCGACAACGGTGTGGACTACGTTTATTGGAACGATCTTGATGAGATGGTGGAACGTTTACAATTACTGATCGCTTCAAAATCTGCCGGCCATACCGGTCACGACAACGAAATTGAGGCTATTCTTGAAGAATTACGCGAAGAGAAAATCATTAAATAGGAGCTCCGACGCAAAAATGTATCAGTAGCATCATGCCTGTGGACAAATTTGGAAGACAGACCGCACCCGACAAAAGCAGGGTTAGAAGACGTTACGAGTCACTTCTACCGCACGTCAATCCAGAGAAATTGAACTTTCACGCGATTTCTAAATTGTGCGTAAGTCGTAAAACGAACGATCTCGCGTTTGACGCTCAGCGCTCAAAAATCGCCAATCTCAAAGATCCCCAGGACGCTGACGACGCTGCTAATAAACGTTACGTGGACCTGAAAACAAAGTCTTTAATAGTTGAAGTTGCACGTTTAACCCTAAAGCTGACTACGCTGGCGGACGCGGCGAAGATTGTAATTTCGGATAAATCTCAATCATGAGTACTGAGAAAAAACAGTTGGTCAAAGAGCTTCACGCTCCAGCTAGACGCAACTTTGCTCGCAGAAAAGTACTCGTTCGAGGTTTCGACGATTTGTGGCAGGCTGATCTCGTCGACATGCAGGTGTATGGCAAATTCAACAAGGGTATGAAGTACATCCTAACTGTCATCGACGTGTTGTCTAAATACGCTTGGGCGAGACCGTTGAAAACTAAGAACGCTAAAGATGTTGCCGAAGCATTCGAATCTATTTTCAATGAACGTCGGATACCTCGAAACCTGCAGACGGACAACGGAAAGGAATTTTACAACGCTATTTTTAAGAATTTAGTTGATAAATATAAGATTAATCATTATTCAACGTACAGTGTTATGAAAGCTTCGGTAGTCGAGCGTTGGAACAGAACCTTGAAAAACGATATGTGGAAAAATTTTACACTCAACGGATCTTACCAGTGGCTTGATATGTTGGCAAACCTTGTCGCTAATTATAACGGAAAGAAACATCGGACAATTAATATGGCTCCGGAGATAGTCACACCTAAAATCGCTAAAACGCTTTTGTCAACGGTTTACAGTAATATAAAATCTGTTCCACCAGCTAAATTCAATAAACTGGATTACGTGCGCATAAGCAAATATAAGAGTGCGTTTGCAAAAGGTTATACACCTAATTGGACTACCGAGGTTTTCAAAATCGTTGAAGTTAGAAATACGAATCCTCGAACCTATATTCTAGAAGATTCTAAAGGTGTCCCAGTGTTGGGAGGGTTTTACGAATACAAGTTAAAACTAACCAAGTATCCCGATGTTTATTTAGTTGAAAAAGTTTTGAAAACAAAAGGTTCAAAGGTTTTAGTCAAATGGTTGGGTATGGATGTTTCGCACAATTCGTGGATTGATAAGAATAACATTTTATAACTCTGTCTCTTTATTATAACCATTATTATACTACTATTATACACACAATTATTACAATGAAGATTTAAAATTTATACTACTATCGAGTGCTGTTTTTTTTTTTTTCTCACAGACCCCCCATACTTTTTAGCCGTTTCGCCAGGCCCACCCTCATGTAGCATGCTCGATTGTATCGATCGAGATGACCAGTTTGCTCAACTTCTACGTCGTACCGCTCGGTGAGTGTTTGAGCCGTCTCCCTACAGCTTAAAATACGATCGTGTTCGAACCTACTCATTACAAGTACGTTGTGGATCTCTTCCTCGCATCCTTGAGTCTCGTCTGAAATCAAAGCAGAATATATATATATATATATATATATATACTTCTTTTACGTTGATACATCATATCCATACTTGTCAAATCTTACCCAGGCTATCGATCTGTGTGGTATTGTTTATAATTGATTCATATTCTGCGTCGCATTTATCGTTGAGATATCTTAACGAGATCGAGGTCTTTGCGTTCTCCTTTATAGAATTTTGAATCCTAGCAATGTTGTACAAACATCCTGTCACTATTTGGCGGGCGCGGTCTAAAACTTCATACGCATCCTGTTGTTTGTCGAAACATTTGCTTATCGCCGATTGAGCTGTAAGTTTTTAGACCGGTTAGCGACAATTATATGCCGAGACAATCAGGTGAAAACCGAATGGTTAGTCGGCGCGATCGTTGAACAAACTGTAAATGTATCGACAACGCATCGACATCATCTTAGAGATTTTTTTTCTCCATACAAAATATTCAACGACTACGCTGATGAGTCATTCGGTTTCACACGATTGTCGTCATAGAAAAATATCGTTTTTTTCTGACGAGTTCAAAAACTTACGTCTATCCTCCGTGTGAGCTATCTCTACGGAGGCAGCTGCGACCGCTGCACAGATGATGGTGATGACGAAAATTTGAAGCTGTTTGAACATTTTTGATGGCGAACTGGGTGCAAACTTCGTTGATGAGATGATGAGGCTGGTGAACCGTCTACTGACTCCGTTGAAGCGGTGCATCGTTTTATACCACTCTGTTAAGTCTAATGCGCAATATTTTTTGGCCTGCAACTATGTTGCGTCTAACGCAGTTTTGAAATTAGATTTTAGCAAATTAGCTGTTATACAATGTTGCCCCTGAACGCATTTAGAAGTTGTTGTCAGCTTGAGATAATTTATAATGCCCCCACGGTAGTGTGTCGGTAGAATTTGGCGCGAGGAATCGCTTATCATCGTGGGCGCTAAGAGCTATCTTATTCTGGGTTATCGAATACACCTTGTGCAATCTAGATTGTATCGTACACTGTTCGCGAACCGTAATGGAAAATTTTTTTAAACATTCCGCATAATCGTTGAATGTTATAGATTTCTTCACAACTGCGTATTTAACTCCTTTAGCTTTTTTTACCTCCGAGTCAGCAATTCGAAAAGAGTACATCTTCGACCTGAGTCCTACAAATTCCAACATAATTTTACCGTTACTCTCGTCCTTCATTAATCCTGGAACCTTCTTGTTCACTCGAGGGATATTATATTCGTTGTCGACATCGTAATCACTACCCTAACTGCACGGAACGTTGCAGCAATGTCTCAGCAACATTGCTAAATTTTATTTCCATTGCATTGCACTACAATGTTGCTGCAAGATCTCTGCAATATAACATTTGCAACATTGCATTGCAATGTTGCCGCAAGGTTGCTGCAATGCAACTATGTAATATTTATATATTCACGTATGTGAAAATACAAGAATTCAATTTTCCATGTATCAATCAAACGGACAAAATAATTACGGACAAAAACGGACACTTATAATTAACTGTAACTTGAATGCCATATGGTGACAGAATTTATCACTAGATTTCATCATTTATTTTTATTTCACTGATAATTAACCCGCCACGGGTCAACAGTTACAGTTACATACATATTGATGTCAATCCTCACGAATCAAAGTTTACCTATTGAGTCTAAAAGTGTTAAAGGTTGTAACAGGCGACGTTGGATCCAGATCGACACCGGACGTCAGTTGATCAACGAAGTTAAGCAATCTCATCGGCGACCAGGATTTGGATGGGTGACCCACATGAATAAAAACGATTAGTCTGCGAATAGAAAATTTCGAACACCGAAATATTCACTGTGCTCGACCGCTCAAAAAAGAATAGTTGTGGGTGAAAAAATCTCAATCCGTTTTTTTTTTTTGTTTTTTGTTTTTTTGTGCTAAAAGAAACGAATGGAACCGATAGAATCCTATATACAAAATGAGAAAGTTAATTGGGTAACACCGATACGAACGAATTGGAAATGTAAATTGGAAAGGGGCCTTTCATTAGGAAATAACTTAAACAGAAATCCGATTACGACCCATACAAAACCTTCTATTGGTTTGAATAATTTTTTTCAAGCAGGGAATGTTGCAGGAATATTGCAATGTTATGCAATGAAAAGCGGACATAGAGACATTGCAGCAACATTGCAGGGGCATTGCAGCAACATTGCGCAATATAACTGCAATATTGCCAATATTGCAAAGTTATGTTGCTGCAACGTTGCTGCAACGTCTCGGTGCTGTTAGGGTAGTATCGAATCTGTTAAGATCTTTTTTCATTGTGGAATAGTAATCGTCGCATTGTATCAAATATATCAGACTATCCGTATCGGTATACAACAATTTGCACGAGTCTGGAAATTTGCATATCATATAATCGTAATGAAACTCGTATAAGCAGGTTTTAGATATATCCAATATACACATCCCAACGTAAATTGGTTTGTTCATCACCACCTTCAGCTTCCGCATCTCAATCGCGAGAAAATTTTCGCTGAACATGGTTCTTCGGTAAAAGTTAGTCGCTGAAATCAGAGCATTAGCGCCGCATCGCCCCCACCATTTTGTTACCAACTTTATATTAACACGGTTTCGCACATTTTCCATCGTTTTACCGAACACCGAGTTATTCATCAATTTAAACAGATTTTTCTCGAAATCGTTTCGAGCTCGAGTTCTCAATTCTGTATTGAAATCTATGTAAGGTTTGAGCCAAGCTGATTGTTGGAATTGTAATATCCTGTGAATTTTATCGATAATAACGTTGTGACTAGTCGCTTGCTGTAGAAGCGTGTGATGAGCTACGTATCGTTCTTTTTTGTTGAAAGTTGTCATCAATTTGCTGTTCTTAGATCCTGCAGGTTTTTCAGGGTATGGGAGAAACGGTAGATCTTTGTGAAGATCGTGTAATTTTGTCGGATAGATTACATCTACTTCTAGAATGTATCCTATGTCCGAAGTTTCGCTCACAGCTTTTAAATCGAAAGAATCCACGTCATTCATCCAGCTAAAATTTTTATAAGGTAGAAATTTCGACATAGCCCAACCGTATAAATTATTGACGTCGAAATACATTAGATAAGTTTCCGGAGCAGTCTCATCGCGATCTTTCATATAACGGTTGTTCGCCTTGCCATATCGATTGCAACATTGACTCAAACCTCCTCGTATACCTCTTTCCACAAACAAAACCATATCTATATCTGTGAGTAGTTCTAGTCGGATCTTGGTAAGTTTTAGCATAGCGTCCCAAGCCAATCCGGGGATGGTATAATAATGAACTGGATCCAAATCGTAGTTCTGTAAACAGCTTTTTCTGAAATTCTCAAACACATCCGACAGCAGCAACACATCGGTTTTCAGATACAGATCGCTGTACTCGCCTAGCGTGCGTATTTCAAAGTTTTTCCACACAGTTTGAGCATGTAAATAATCTTGATCCGAAATGTTGTCGTCTGCGAGTTTGTTATAAAATTTCTCGATCGAGGGTAGCATCGTTTCGGACAGTTTACTCACATCGCTGACATAATCGTACGGGAAAACACCTTTTCTTGTCAGCAAATCAAATTTTTTCTCTTCAAGATGTGCGAAAGCTCTGCGTGTGATGTGCAAACCTCCTTTGCCTAGATATTGAACTAAGCTAGCCAAACTGGAACTCATAAACCTGAATGAATCCACAAAACGTAATCGTACTCTAGTATTGTCAACTTTCTTTGTAAACGATATATATTTTTCCTTGTTCAAGGGGATCACCTCTATTTCACCTTCAAAAGCTGTGGCTATCTCCTCTATCATGAAATGCGAGTCGTAGGATGTCAAGTTGTGAAAAATGATTGGAATGACATGACTCGAAACGAATCTGAGATTACACTTGGAGTGGGCGGGTCCTCTGTATTTGCCAGTCAAGTGACAATGATCTCGTACCTTTACATCATTCTCATCGATACCCTTTCCACAGATATGACAGATTTTCGCTCGTATGAATTCATTCTTTTGCAATTCTGTCATCAGAATCATCGGTTTAGGATTTGTCAACATAGTTTCCAGGTTTTCCGAGAATTGCTTCATTCTTTTTGCAAACCATCGAGCGCATTCGACTCCTCGAAAGAAATCGTATGCGGACAGCGATTCGTTGAAACTGCAGTGAATATAATATCCCACGCTGTATGCCGTATGCTTCTGATACGCACGAGTTTTATCACCCCATTTAACGTCTTGGACCGTTTCCAACATACATTCGAAATCCGCGTAAACTACGAAGGGTACATTGTCTTTGCGATAATGATTCTTGAATTCTAACCATTTATCCGTTTCCACAGGTAGTTTTACCGCGCAATTATTAATCGTTGAACAATCGACGGTATGTTTTGTTAAAGATTCGTCGCTATAAAAGTGAGCTAAACATCTGCTGCAGAGAAAGATTTTATATTTGACGGTAATTTGACTGGAAATAAGTCTTGAGAGGTTTTTAATAAGGCAAAAGTGGGACTGCGTATCGTCGGAAATCATCAGCAGATTTATATGTCGAGTCGCTAGGTTTGATGTGAGGTATATGGGTGCTACGTAGAAATATTCGTCTCCGATCGTGTATACGTTGATTGATAGATTGTTCTGACTCTCAAACCATTTTATTTGATTCAACGTCATCGGAAAACTGATATTTTTAACGTTCAGAACAGTTTTATAATGAGGATACGAAGATTGTCTAGAAACATTCGAAGCGGTTGGGTGTAAGGCTGCTACAACGGCCCATGCGAAACATGCGTCATCGCTAGTTTTAATATTTATAACAGCTCTTTTCGCTATAATCGCTGGAGGTAAATCTATAAATCCCGATCCACGTACAGGTTCGCACTGGTTGAAGTTTACAGTTAGGTTAATTATACTGCGCAATGCCCACCCGCTGTCTCGTTCTTGGAACTCTTCCAACTGGTGTAAAATAGATTGAACGACAAATTCTTGGTAGCAAGTGTTTGAATCGGTTATCATCAATATTTGTTTCGTCGGAGTATGGAAGTATTTGATGTCCGTACTCTCCTTGGTCACAAATTCTCCGGATAACACTAGGTAAATTTTCACGCACCGATATTTTTTCTGCATATTTCTCAGACGAGTGCAAATTGTAGATTTAACATCGTTGAGAAATTGTTTGACGTCGATATGTTTTAGATTGGTGATGAGACCGGTTCGAATACGGTTGGCAAAAGCTGATTCAATGTCCTGCCAGATATATGTTTGAGGTTTTTTCCGATTCGCTGGGTTCAATCCGCGGCCTGTTAAAATTTTTTGCGCGATCACCGTCTTATAACTTTTCATTCTACGTATGCGAGTTTCATAATTCTGTTTGGATCCGGTGTACCGCGTTGTTTTTATTCTCGCGTACAACGATTTAACAACGTTATCACAGTTTTTCATAAACCTTTGACATACTTCAGGATTAGCACTGTTTAGAAGGATCTTAAATTGTTCGTTCAGATTGTTTTCCATACGTATTAGAATGTCGTCCGCCATATTTACGAGTATGTTAAGATCCTAGCTCACCGTTGAGCTGACGTACAAGGGTAGTCGAGTGTTTGAGCGCGTTATGGAAAAGATTTTAGTTTATATACATCAGGTTTGCTGGAGGGTTTGTGGGGTAAATTGCATCTGCAGTTAGAATGTTTCCGCTTCATGATTATTCATGCATAATCGGTGTAAAGTATCAGATATAGACAATGTATGACTCCGATTACTCCACTCAGAGGGTAAGAATAATTTGAAATGATGCGCAATTACTCAAGGGGGGCGCACACGCACAGACTTCTTACCAGGTATAGCAATTTTACGGATGAGGCTACCGGCTGATGATGTGTAAGTCTGTTTTATCATCCGCGGTAGGGTAACACCACTGCATAGCATTATACACCTCGGTTAAAAAGTTTGCAAACCTTGTCAGGTTGGAGGGAGGGTGGAAAGACGTGTGTATAATTTATTTTCCGACTCGTACAGCTTGTAAAGTTCAATAGTTCAATGATCATAGAAATCTGTATAATAATTTTGTCTGAGACTGTAATTGACACGCTTATCTGAGATTGTTACTGATAAGATCTCCCCCTTGTTGATCGAAGAGGTTTAATGAGTATAATTACCAACTTCCTGCTCATAGGGGTGAATATTTAATGAGGTCAATTATGATATTTGCATATTTATATACGTGTGAGGTAATTATGTATGCGTGTATCCATGTGCACTAACACGCGGTGATCCAGAAGTAGCGGATCCCTACTACTTACTTAAACTGAGCAAATTGCACAGGTGCAGCCGAATTTATAGATTTCGCTGATATTACACATCTACTACGGATCCGTCTCGTGTGTGTGTGTGAATCATAATCCCTCCCGTGCACGTGTGTGAGACAGTGCGAATATATAGATATATATATATATATATATATATATACAGGGTGTAAATCTTAACTCTGTACATACTTATAGGGTGTGTAGGGGCTGCCAATACAAGCATTTTAAGGTATGACACCCAAGGTCGGAAACTCATCCCAACGGCTGTGGAGGGCTTTGAAGGTTCTGGTACCGCGCGCTTTTCGTATTGTAATGGATCAGATGTGATCATTTTCGACCCAACATTTTATTCAGCCGTAGACAACAGTACAAATGTTCTTGCGTGAAATCAACTAAACGATAAACTTGGCAATAAAAAAAATTACAAAATAATTTCCGGTGCTTATAAACAGAATTTGAAAAAGTTATGGAAAACGAAAAGCCCATAAGTGTGCAAAACCCCAATTCGTTTTCCATAACTTCTTCAAATTCTGTTCATAAGCACCGAAAATTGTTTTGTTATTTTTTTAATGCAAAGCTTATCGTTTTGTTGATTTCACGCAAGAACATTTATGCACTGTTGTCTACGGCTGAATAAAATGTTGGGTCGAAAGTGATCACATCTGATTCATTACACTACGATCAAGCGTGCGATACCATATCCTTCAAAGCCCTCCATAGTGGTTAGGATGAGTTTCCGACCATGGGTGTCATACCTCAAAATGCTTGTATTGGCAGTCCCCACACACCCTATAAGTATGTACAGAGTTAAGATTTACACCCTGTATATATATATATATATATATATATATATATATATATATATATTGTTGTAAAATGGAATTACAACTGAAATATGACGTGGATTCCCGAGTGAAATAAAGCAATTCAAGGTGCAAATAAAGTGGTTTAAAGAAGATAAAGTTATATTTGAAATACAAGTTCTCGAGTTTGTGTCTGGAGAAAGACTGTTTATAAAAATTGAAAAATGTTTATACAACAACTCATATCATTTGAGCCGCTCTCTGCAACAACAACTTAAGTCGACTTAAGTGATTTTTTTAGGGACGCTTACCTCGGTGTTCCGTACACTATTAGCTATATTCCCTGTAAATTTCGGATGTTTCTGTCGACTTTTGACGCTACGATGACCATAACCAGCGACGCGCCCACCGTGATCGAGCTCGTCAGTGGTCGCTCCGGCGTGGTTCAGTACGCGAAGTACATGCAACGGCAATGATTCGGCTGAATCGGACGAAATAAACTCGGACTGAGTCTGAAAGATACCATTTTCTAAAACTGATTTGGAGATGTAACTTTTTTTTTTATACGATAATAGCGAAAACACACTTTCTTTGTATGAACTAATTTAGTTATAACATTTTTTTACCCTTAGTACATTATTAAAAGTCAAAAATGTGTTTCTGTAAATAACAAGCAGATTCAAGCTACCTATGTACCAGCCTTTGAACTTCCCGTTTTTTTTTGTGCTGAAAGAGATATCATCAGGAGTTTAGGTTCGTTATCAGAAACCCAAAAAACCTGCAGGTACCAATTTCATTCAAGATCAAAATATTTTCAATTTTTTTTTTTTTCACCAGGATATTGGATTTTCCATGATGAATTTTGAAATTCTGACTTCAGATTCGTGATCAGCGACCCAAAAAACCATCGAGGACCAATTTTTTTGAAATTTGATTATCTGTCATCGGGATATCGTCTGAAATCAGAGACTCGGGAAGTGAAAAAGCTGTTCTATGGAAAAACCCCTTAAGTCTCACTCCAAACCTTCATGTATCTCACCGTACTGCAAACTATATTCGATTGTTTTATATTCCTATATGACTTTAGGGTACCCCACCTACGTAAAAAAAAATTGGTTTCTTTTGAAATGCCTCCGTAAAATTGAAATACCAACCGTCGAATCTTTAATCGCCTATTTTCGACCAAAACTTAAGTCGACTTAAGATGTTGTTGCAGAGAACGGCTCATTTGTTAGTGTCAATAGAATTCGTATGTTTGAGACTACTAGACCGTATGCGTTAAATATACTGGGTTTTACCCTTTATAACACTACCCTCCCCTCCGGGAAAGAGTCGACCCGACTCTAAAAATAGAAAAATGTTCAAAAATGACAAAGGTTTAAAAAGAAATAACCGGTCTAGCAGTCGCAATGTGAGTGTGTGCTCTTTTTGGGAAAGCTGGAATTTACTTTAAAGTGGGGAAACCTTCCCAAAAACTATCCAGCATTCGCGTTTCGTCTCTCAAGGGAAAACCACGAAAAACCTTAAGAGGATAGCTTGAGCAAAAACAAAAGTAAAAGTGAGCAATTTTAGTATAAAAATGTTCTTGAAGAGTCGTCGTAGAAGAAAGAGGAGTCTGTAAAAACCGGAAGCCGCCTGGGGATGAAACCAGTTCACGATTCGTCAGGAAGCAAGTCATCAAGTCAGGAATCAGGAGATCGGGAAACAGGAATTAGGGATCGTGAACCGCTCCCAGGTGAATCCAAAAACGACATCAAAACAGCACACCCTAGAGTGGAGGACAAATGTTAATTTCATGGAAAAAGGGAGAAGAGGTTAAAGTATTGGTTTGCTGAAGGCCTAAACCAATAACTGAAAGTTTCTTTGAAGAAGAAATCAAATTACATAAAATTACCAAAATCTATAGGTAAATAAAAGAAAAGGGATAAAATTGAAACGATCTTATCTTAATCAGGATCTTTTCGGGCTTCTTGAGGGAAGTAGGAACGGACCGAGGGCTCTGTGACGTAATTCAAATTTTCGCTGATCTCTTCTGAGATCATATCAAATTTTCCCAAACTCAAATGAATCAGAAAGATCTGTAAAACTCCAAAATTCATTAAACCTTAAGCCTAAATGTTAAAGGAAAAGGACAGCTCGGATATCACTAGTTTAAAAAGAAAAAGAATCTGAATCAGCTGACAGGAGAGAACGTTATGAAATTGAAAGTCTAAACAAAAGAAGAAAATCGAGTGGATATTCAGAAGACCATGAAACTCAGACATCAAGGAGCGTCCACGGTCGGCACCGCCAGCGCCACACCGACACAGCATAGCGAACCTCCTGTCCCCTCTCGCCCACAAATAGAAGAAAGAGATGAAGACACGGCCACACGACACCAGCGCAGCGCAACGGCACCAACCGAAAACACTACCAATCCGAGAATCGAGATGTCAGAGTTATAACCCTAATCGTCACTAGGTCTCATAACCCCACAAAAATTTCTATACACATCTTCGGCTGATTCGTTAGCATCTAGGACTACAACTGGTGCTGGGAGAGAAGAAAATTTTCCTTTTATCAGCCAGTCGTCATGTACCTCGTGAAGAACCCTAAGATAATCTAGTGAAACTGTCTGTTCCTCAACGCGAGTTCGAGCACGTAGCCGAGCGTAAGATTCCTCTGGAGTCGACCTCAAATAAACTACCAGGTCTACTGCAAAATCTTTAGGGGAACTGGTGATAAGCAAACTGATATTTTCGTTTAATAAATGTGATTCGACTTCTCCGAAGTCTCCTGTTCGCTTCCGAGCTTCAATAAAACATTGACTGCTAAAGATCGACCGTTCCATAACTTTAGTAGGTAAAGACGTGCGCACAAGGTGTCGTTTTCGCATAACCATTGACACGTGGTGTTGGAAATGGTACGCGTAACGGTCAGGATCTCCGTACATCTTCTCCAGAAGATTTACTCCGGCTACGTCTCGGTATTCTTCCAATGGTTCCAATAGTGTTAAAATGTCTTTATCTTTTAGGAATCTCTTAGTGAAGGTAGTCTTCCCACAGCCAATATTCCCTTCGACGATGATTGTAAGAGGCCTAGAACTGCGACGAGTAATCCCAAATGGAAGATCTCGGGACCACCTAGAGGAAAGTAGAGAAAATCCGTTGTTACCTAACCTCAAAATTGAACTTTCTCCTTCTACCACCTGTAAAACTTCTTCATCCCTACGCAGCGAACGAATTGTTTTATTCTCATCATTAAATGGGGATTGATTTGCCTCGTACCGAGCCAGTCGGTCTAAATGAACTACCTTATTTTTGGTACGTGAAGAATATTGAATCCTGTAAACTACATCATTTATTCTATCTATCACCTTGTAAGGTCCTTCCCAATTCGATTGTAACTTAGGACAACGACCCTTCTCTCGCCTAGGTTGATAAAGCCAAACCATATCTCCTGCTACAAACTGAATATCTCGAGCGCGAATATCATAACGGGCTTTTGTCCGGTCTGAAGTTAATTGGAGCCGACCCCTAGCGAAATTATGTATTTCCTCTAATTTCTCCTTTAGATCCTGGCTGGTTTCTGACTGCAGAGTATTTTGTGAGGGAATTGGGCCTTTCTCTAAATCCGACGGAAGCCTAAGATTCCTAGCCATGAGCATACAAGCCGGGGTTTGTCCCGTTGTCGCATGAATCGCCGACCTATATGACAGAAGAAATAAAGGAATCCACTCGTCCCAATCCCTTTGATTTTTATCTATAAAGGAAGCTAAATATTGTAAAAGAGTTCGGTTGAGACGTTCTACCATCCCGTCCGATTGAGGGTGTAGAGGAGTGGTACGAGTTTTCCTGATTCCTAAAACCTGCATAATCTCACCAACTAGAATCGATTCAAAATTTCTACCCTGATCTGTATGGAGTTCTAACGGAGCTCCGAATCGACAGACAAAATCTTTCACAAAAGCTCGAGCAACAGTCCTAGCTTCCTGATTAGGAATTGGGATGACTTCGGGCCATTTGGAAAAATAATCCGAGATAACTAAAGCGTAACGATTTCCAGAAGAAGAGGTGGGAAGAGGTCCAAGAATATCCATGGCTACACGTTCGAAAGGAGCTCCGGCGTTGTAAACTTGCATGGAACTTGTCCCTCTAGTGCGCGGTCCTTTCTTTGCAGTACAAGTCGCACAGTTCCGGCACCAATCTTCGACGTCAGAATGACAACGAGGCCAGAAATAACGCTCTCGTATACGACCCAAAGTCTTATTGACTGCGAAGTGTCCCCCTGAAGGAGAGTTGTGATGCTCGGCTAAAACTTGAGGTATCTTGCTTTTTGGTACTAACATTTGCCAGGTTATACTCTTCAGATCAGTGGATTCCCATCTCCTATACAGGATCTTGTTTAATAAATGAATTGAGTCCCACTGGGCCCAGTAAATCTTTAGTTGTTGTTCAGTTGAGGATATGGTTTGCCAGTCAGGGCGTATTCCTGCTTCTTTCCAAGTTCTGAGTAGCTTCAAGCTAGCATCTGCCTCTTGGGCGACTCTCCACTCTTCTAAATTTCCTCCCATGGTAATCACACGTATTTTTAGAGGATCTTGTTGTTGTTCTAGTCGGGTACACTGTTTGCAGTTTCCATTTTCTTCGCAAGGCCGTCGAGAAAGAGCATCTGCATTACCGTGAAGAATTCCGGCACGATGTTGAATATCGAAATCATATTGACCTAACCTTTCTAACCAACGAGCTACTTGTCCCTCTGGGGACCTGAAAGAAAGCAGCCATTTCAGAGAAGCGTGGTCGGTACGAATTAGAAATTTTCTCCCATATAGATAATGGTGAAAGTGAGTTATGGCGTCTACCATGCCTAAAAGTTCCCTTCGAGTTACACAATAGTTTTTTTCAGGTTTCTTTAAAACACGACTGAAATAGCTGATTGGTCTTTCATGTCCCTCTTGGACCTGAGAGAGAACTCCTCCTAAACCGAATAGCGAAGCATCCGTATCTAAGATAAACGAAGAATCTGTTTGAGGATAAGCTAAAATAGGAGAAGAGGTTAAACGGATTTTCAACTGAGTAAAAGCTTCTTCGCACTCTGGAGACCAAATAAAAGGAATCGTTATTCCTGTAAGTTGATGAAGAGGTCTAGCTATCGACGCGAAATCTTTAACGAATCTCCTATAATAGGTGCAAAGACCCACGAAACTCTGAACTTCTTCTCTATTTGTAGGCCGGGGCCAATTTATTACCTTCTCTATCTTGGAGGGATTTGTCTTCACTCCATGCTGCGAGACGACGTGTCCGAGAAAGTTCACTTCACGTCTGAGAAGATGACACTTCTTTGGGCTCATCTTTAAACCGGCCTTTCTCAGACAATTAAAGACTTCTTGTAAATTCTGCATCTCTTCTTTAAAAGTTTTTCCAAAGACAATGATGTCATCCAGATATACCGAACAAATCCGTCCTGTCAATCCATGAAGAGTAGCTTCCATCAGACGTTCGAAAGTGGCAGGGGCGTTACACAAACCGAAAGGCATGACCTTAAACTGCCATAATCCTCCCAAGCCGGTAACAAAAGCGGTCTTTTCTTTATCTTCTGAATTCATCTCGACTTGCCAGTAACCACTTTGGAGATCTATGGTACTGTACCATTGGGCGCCGGCTAGCATGTCAAGAGTGTCTTCTATCCGAGGGAGAGGATATGAATCTTTTTTGGTGATGTCGTTAAGTTTCCTATAATCGATACAAAATCGTTTTGATCCATCACTTTTATTCACCAATACGATTGGAGAAGCCCAGGGACTCGAAGATGGTTCGATGACGTCGTTCGTTAGCATGTCTTCAACTAATTTCTTCACTTCTTCTTTCCCATTCAACGGGAGTCGTCGAGCATGTTGTTTGATGGGAGAATTGACTCCTACGTTTATTTTGTGACGTGCTAGCGTACATCTTCCTTGATCCCCGCTGTTTTTTGCGAAAGAATCTTCAAAGTCTTTTAATAGCGTTATAAACTCCGATTTTTCTGAAGGACCTAGTTCTACCGTGGATCTTGTACATAGGTCTTGTAGATGTTCAGGAATCCCTTCTTCTGTTCCATCTTGATCCAAATTGACGACCTCTATTTCGCGGATGGTTTGTGATTGAGAAGCTAAAGAAGATGGAGAAGAGCTCGGGATCCTATGTTTATTTATCAAAAGAGGAATCTCATGTCGCCCTGACTGTAATGAGTTGCCTACTGTTGAAATTACGCATTGATGATTAGTTAAGAAGTCAATTCCTAAGATTCCCTCGTCTTCAATATCAGCTACTAAGACCCTATGTGGAGAACTAATACACCCTGCGATATTTATCTGGACAGAGACCTCTTGTAAAACTGGAGTCGTCTCTCCTGTCGCAGTTTTCAAAGTTGTATAAGGGGTATTTTTACCGACGTTCTTAAGGAGATCCGAACGGACCACAGTAACTTCAGCTCCAGTATCTATAACCCAGAGACAGTCTACGCCATTGACGGTTCCCTGAGCATAGAGACCGGATTGTCTAAGACTCCTAACTAATAGATGTTTTTTAACAGGGCTATCTCTAGGTCGAGTTGGCGATGATTCCCGCCCCGAAGAATCATCCGAAATTAGTTTTTTGAATCAGAAACTGGACGCGAGTTGTTAAAAGGGAGCATTCTTTCTTCCCGGTTTTTATTATCATAACGCGCCGATTCATTTCGCCACGAAGTTTGATCTGAAGGTCTGTAGTTGTTTGGAATATTGTACGATTGATTTGATTGATTTTTTCGTTTAAGAATAAAACAGTGCTCGATATCGTGTCCGGATTTTTTGCAATACCGACACTCTAAGTCAACTTTGTTCGGTTCTTTATTAGAATTGTTTCGGCGATTTTGTTGGGTAGGGGATTTACCGGTTTCTGATTCTCGCGGGGTTCCGAGGGTAGGTTTCGCTGTCTCGACCTGTCGAATTCGTCCTGCACCTAAGTATTGTTTGTTGAGAGCCTCCAATTCGAGAGCCTTTATTATGGCTTCGCGCAAAGTAGAAGGTCCCGCCACGCTCAAGGCATGTTTAAGCTCGGCGTCAAGAAGAGCGTTAATAAATCTATCTGTAGCAAAAGTTTCGCGAGTATTTTCATCGCAAGTGGGCATGGCTATCCTGGAAAGGCGTTCAACGTCATGCCCAAGGGTGGCGATATCCTCATCGCGGCGTTGTCGTCTTGTATTGAATTGAGTCAAGAATAGTTTAGTCAGGTGTTCATTTCCGAACCTCAATTTTAAAGCTGAGCTAAGTCGTTCATAATTATAAATTTCCGTCTGTGTCAGTGTAGATAAAACACCTGCAGCCGGGCCTCTCAAACTTGTAGCTAAATTTCCGGCCTTAGTCGCGGAATCCCAATTATTAAGTTTAGCGACTACTAAGAACTGACATTCAAAATCGGCCCAGGGCCTATCACCTTCGAAAATTGGAGGTTTTACATAATTTGATCGTTTTATAAGAGGCTCGGTGTTGTGTTCAATAGGTAAAGAAGGAATACTGTCTGGGACTACGTTAGCACTCAAATTGGCGGTCTCAGAAGGAAGAATTGAAGTGAGAGGAGTAGTAATACTTGGAATCGCTCTAGTAGCTTGTGGAGCAATTGAAATTTGAGAAGGTTCGACTTCCCTAATTAAAGGCACAGACCTTATTGTTTCGGGGGCTGGGGCAAATCGGCAAGAGGAGGTTGACGGGACAGGGACTGGTCGAGGTTGGATTCTTAGGACCTCGTCTCCGGATCCTCGTCGGTCCTCTCGAAGAGCCGACAACAGTTGTGTCAAAGATTCTCGCGAGTCTCGCTGTTGGTCCTGGAAAACCTGGACAAGACGTTCCTGCTGCTGCTGTTGGCTCTGAACGAGCTGTAGAAGAGCAGCCTGCTGTTGTTGTTGTGTAGCTGCTTGTTGTTGTTGTGCAGCCTGTTGTTGCTGCAGAAGTTGAAGCAGGGCAAGGGTTGGAACTGCTGCTTCGGCTTCGTGGGCTGGCTCGTTAGCAGCTGGCGAGTTTTGACGGCAGGACCGAATATTTCGTCGATTGCTCATTTTTTTTTTTTTTTTAATAAAGGGAAGTTTATTCGCTCGCAAGGAAATTCTCTTTTTTTTTTTAAGTAAGTTCAAACTTGAATAACTCAAATCAACCACCAGAAATGCACCAAAGTAAATCACTCTATCGAACTCGGAAAAATGTTGGAAAATCGCACTTCTGACACCAAATGTTGTAAAATGGAATTACAACTGAAATATGACGTGGATTCCCGAGTGAAATAAAGCAATTCAAGGTGCAAATAAAGTGGTTTAAAGAAGATAAAGTTATATTTGAAATACAAGTTCTCGAGTTTGTGTCTGGAGAAAGACTGTTTATAAAAATTGAAAAATGTTTATACAACAACTCATATCATTTGTTAGTGTCAATAGAATTCGTATGTTTGAGACTACTAGACCGTATGCGTTAAATATACTGGGTTTTACCCTTTATAACAATATATATACAGTATAGTGTATATATATATATATTGTAACGTAGTTTTTTTAATAGGCGAGGAAAACCTAAATTTTACTCCGCTGCAATTCGGCACTCTTCCGTGTTAATGATTAAACTTACTGAATGTTGGGCGCCAGACGCTAATGCGTCGTTTCGATACGATACCATAAGACAAATTAAATAAAGCCAAAAATCTACGGAAATGCGACGAGCGACAACTCGACTTGCTCAGATAACAAAGCCTTAGATAGAGGGGCAGGGTACACCATAAAAACAATATTATTTCATTGAGAATATTTGAGAGCACATCAATCAATTATTTATTAATTAATTTAGATAATTCAACGAGATCAGTACAGAATTATAAGTTTTATACGACAGTTTGTTACGATAAACTATTTATTCACGATAGAATTTACTTAATTACGATACGATTGACCCGAGGATGTGTCAGAGTTGACTCGACATAAAATTAATTATTTAGACTCCAGACTTGGTATCACAGAGCGATACATCGTACCCAAATGCAAAGTTATTCATAACCCATCCTTAAATCAACGTGTTAAGCTTGAGATATTAAATTATGAAAATCAGTAACAAACTCTACAGATTCCCTATTAATTAATTAGCTACGCTTAGCTATTCGATTTACGATAATTCGAGATCTACTGCTAAATAGAGACCACACGGTCATTCGAAAGACGTGAATCACAAGTTAAACGATAACAGATTAATTCGGAATATGATTGGATCTTTAACTGAATTCTGACGATACTAGATCGATAGTTACGATACTAAATTATCCAAAAGATATTAATTTTACTGAACTGTACTTTACTTGATAAGTGACTCAATATTAACAGACTTAATTATAACAAAATTAACGATAACGAACTAAACTATACTAAACTATACAATAACGCGAGGCTAAGCCTACGCGGCTATCTTCACTCAGGGTACTCCAGGAAAGATAATTTTCTACAGTATTTCATGCAGAATATTTTAACATACTAAATCAGCAACATAAGCCATACGAGAAGCGATAGCGATTATCAATCGATAATAAGCAATAAATTATAGCCAAAAAGCACTAAAAGATCTACGTAACTCAGCCAGACTCGAGGTTGTTCGATAAATTAACAGACTAAAGACAAAAGACGAGCTTCATAGCTCAATAGACAAAACCGAACTTCTTAGTTCAATAACCAAATTAATTAACCATACTTTTATGAGAACGACCTCGTGCCTTCATAGAAAGAATCATGACCTTACCTTAAGTTGCTCAACCAGATACACAATACACTATTTTATATAAACTTTACGATATTCACAGTGGTATAATACGATACTCGAGATAATTCGATAGATTGGGTATTCGACAGTAGAGGATACGATAGGAGCGTGCCGTAGAACAGAGCGAAGAATAGGCAGTTTTGCGGCTGTACCCGCTTTATATAGTCCTTATTTTCTATCGGCAGCTCATCCTTCAGATTAGCGAGATCACGTGTCATTCTGACACGCTAATTGGTCCGCGTAACGACAGGTTCGTCGAACGTAAGTTGGAGACATCTACCTCACCCCTGCCGCTGCTAATACCGCTCCTAGTACCGCCGTCCTTTGAAATCCCCGGGCGCTGGACTCACATGGAGCCTCGCTCGCCCGGCTACCCGATATTTCTTCTAGGTCTTGACACCATTCGTCGATCCACAAGAAGATTGGTGGTAGATTCGTGTTTAGCATACTAAGGGCCTTACTCACGGAAGAATTCGTTAGGTCGGAGCTGATCCGGGGGTTTTCTTGACCAACCACGGTCGCGATTACAGATTCGGAGGCAGTCGTTGATGGTAGCTGCACTGATGGATTGTTCATTAGGTGGGAGGTTGTGAGGATGCATCCTCACATGACCTTGTACTCCACCCTCGCATCGATAGTGCACTTTCTTACAGGCGGTAGCATCTCCGGATGACGGGAGGATTTCATCGTGCTCCTCGCACATCCCTGTACGCCGTTCATCCGGTAGTTTGAGGCGGTAGACTCCCCACTTGAGAAGAGGCGCTGACCTTGGGGTCTCCATGGACCACCATATGGTGTGCACGCCGACAGTGTCTTCCTTGACGATATTTGAGATTTCCTTACGTTCGTTAGTCATCGTTTCATCGGTAGTTCCCATGATAACAGTCGTCTCGTGGAGTATCGATCTCGAGATTACATATTTTACAAAAATAAAAGAGTGTTAGTTAATCCTAATTAATTTTCCCTAATTTTTCCTTTTCCTGGACACCCTGTCTACGTCACGCATCATCATATTCTCGATAGAATCGCCTTGTGGCGAGGGATTATAAAATACCACGTCACAATATATAGGTATATATATATATATATATATACTAGGGGGGCTTCGCCGAGAGGCCCCCCGAGCGGGGTCGAGGAGGCCCAGGGCAAGGGGTAGGGGGGGGGAGGGATAAACAAAAGCCGAGCGGAGCCGAGATCGCTGGGATACTGACAAAGGTTAGGTTAGATTACCTAACCTAAGGATATATCGCCGCCGCCGTGTCAGACATTTTGTGCTCTCCTCGGCTATCCTCGGCTATCCACGGCTATCTTCGGTTATCCTCGGCTATCTTCGGCTATCCTCGGCTATCTTCGGCTATCTTCGGCCATCCTCGGTTATCCCTGGCTATCTTCGGCTATCCTCGGCTATCTTCGGCTGTTTTCGGCCATCCTCGGCTCTCTTCGGTTCTCTTCGACTCTCCTCGGCTCTGCTTCCCCCTTTCCCTTTCCTGGGCCCTCGGACCGAGGGAAGGACCGGGTTCAGCTCCCCTTGGCTCTCCTCGGCTATCCTCGGCTATCTTCGGCTGTTCAGGATAGTTTTCGATAGGGAAGCCGAATGGGCTGGGGGGAGGGGGCGAAAACAGCCGAGCGGGGTCGAGAAGGCCGCGGGCGAGGGGGGGGGGGGGGGGAGCCGAGCGGGGTCGAGGAGGCCCAGGGCAAGAGGTAGGGGGGGGAGGGATAAACAAAAGCCGAGCGGAGCCGAGATCGCTGGGATACTGACAAAGGTTAGGTTAGATTACCTAACCTAAGGATATATCGCCGCCGCCGTGTCAGACATTTTGTGCTCTCCTCGGCTATCCTCGGCTATCCACGGCTATCTTCGGTTATCCTCGGCTATCTTCGGCTATCCTCGGCTATCTTCGGCTATCTTCGGCCATCCTCGGTTATCCCTGGCTATCTTCGGCTATCCTCGCCTATCTTCGGCTGTTTTCGGCCATCCTCGGCTCTCTTCGGTTCTCTTCGACTCTCCTCGGCTCTGCTTCCCCCTTTCCCTTTCCTGGGCCCTCGGACCGAGGGAAGGACCGGGTTCAGCTCCCCTTGGCTCTCCTCGGCTATCCTCGGCTATCTTCGGCTATTCAGGATAGTTTTCGATAGGGAAGCCGAATGGGCTGGGGGGAGGGGGCGAAAACAGCCGAGCGGGGTCGAGAAGGCCGCGGGCGAGGGGGGGGGGGAGCCGAGCGGGGTCGAGGAGGCCCAGGGCAAGAGGTAGGGGGGGGAGGGATAAACAAAAGCCGAGCGGAGCCGAGATCGCTGGGATACTGACAAAGGTTAGGTTAGATTACCTAACCTAAGCTAACCCAACCCGACCCAACCCAACGCACTCTATCCTGACCATGGCAACCTAACCCAACCTGACCT
Source organism: Tenthredo mesomela (assembly GCA_943736025.1). Classification (NCBI taxonomy): domain Eukaryota; kingdom Metazoa; phylum Arthropoda; class Insecta; order Hymenoptera; family Tenthredinidae; genus Tenthredo; species Tenthredo mesomela. Next base: position 27,492,507 of record OX031013.1, on the reverse strand, counting down.
AACCTAACCTCACCTCAAAGGTCAGGTCAGGTAAGGTTAGGGGTCAGGTACGGTTAGGTTAGGTTAGGTTACCAGCGTAACCTACTCTATCCTGACCAAGGCAACCCAACCCAACCTGACACAACCTAACCCATCCTAACCTAACCTAGCTCACTCTATCCTGACCATGGCAACCTTACCCAACCTGACCTGACCTAACCTAGCCTAGTGAGGTTAGGTTACCTAACACCTCAAAGGTCAGGTCAGGTAAGGTTAGGTTAGGTTACCAACCTAACCTACTCTATCCTGATCAAGGCAACCCAACCTAACCTGACCTAACCCACTATATCCTGACCATGGCAACCTAACCCAACCTGACCTGACCTAACCCAGCCGAGTTAGGTTAGGTTACCTAACACCTCAAAGGTCAGGTCAGGTTAGGTTAGGTTACCAACCTAACCTACCCTATCCTGATCAAGGCAACCCAACCTAACCTGACCTAACCCACTCTATCCTGACCATGGCAACCTAACCCAACCTGACCTGACCTAACCCAGCCGAGTTAGGTTAGGTTACCTAACACCTCAAAGGTCAGGTCAGGTTAGGTTAGGTTACAGACCTAACCTACTCTATTCTGACCAAGGCAACCTAACCTAACCTGACACGACCTAACCCATCCTAAGGGTTAGGGGGAGGGGAAGGGCGAAAAGAGCCGAGCGGGGTCGAAGAGGCCATGGAAAGGGGGGGAGGGGGGGGGGGGGGGGGGGATAGCGAGCGAGGTCGAGGAGGCCATGGAAAGTCTGACACGGCGGCGGCGGCGGCGGCGGCGGCGGCGGCGGCGGCGGCGGCGGCGGCGGCGATATATCTTTATAATATAGAGAGATATATATTTAAGATATAATACCCTACCGCTTATATACCAGATCTTACCGTATCCCCCCTACCTCTCGTGTACTTGCTATACATGCAGATGTGTAAATATATATGTGAGGATGGTACGGGATAACAAATAACTGAGACGGGTATATATCTCTCTATATTATAAAGATATATCACCGCCGCCGCCGCCGTGTCAGACTTTCCATGGCCTCCTTGACCCCGCTCGCTCCCCCCCCCCCCCCCGCCCGCCCTTGCCCTCGGCCTTCTCGACCCCGCTCGGCTCTTTTCGCCCCTCCCCTCTTTCCCTGGGCCACCGTATTTGACCCCGCTCGGCTTCCCCCTCCTCTCCCCTTTTTGCCCTAGGCCTTCCTGACCCCACTCGGCTCTTTTTGCCCCCCCCTTGCCCAGGCCTCGGCCTTCTCTACCCCGCTCGGCTCTTTTCGCCCTTCCCCTCTTGCCCTGGGCCTCGACCCCGCTCGGCTATCCTCCCCCCCCCACGCTTCTCTCTTGTCATGGAAATTAGCATGGTTTCCCACAGATTTTCCGGACGTAAGACATAAGACATAAGACATAAGACATAAGACATAAGACTTAAGCCTTAGGACTTTTGACATTTGGGGATTTGACAGATCTGAACAAACATATTGGGTAATCTCGGGGATCCTGAGAACATTTTCTGATGTACGGAATTGAGAATTCGGAAAAAAAATTCGAAACCTATTCCAATGGAAGGGACGGGAGACGAACCTATTTTCAAATTGACAGTTTGCGGAAAACAATAGGTCGAGAAACAACGCAAGCCAACTGTTAAACGAAACTTGAGATCCCTTGGTGTTTTGACAGATTTGAAGCAATATCGAAAAATACATCCGATTATCTGATCCTAAATCCTGAATCCTGAAGAGATTCCGTGGATCAGATATCACGTCAAATAGCCAAGGTGAGAGTAGAATAGACATATTATTTACTGCGGTTGATTTATTTTTCCGTTGCATATTTACTTTATGAAGCGTAGGTATTCAACTGCGGATATTAATTAAGGAGATAGTTAATTGAAAACTTAGTTAAGGAGATAGTTAATCGAAATGAATGACAACCGGGCTATTGCAGTACGTATAGTGGGAGACGGTAATTGTTTATTTAGATGTTTTTCGTATTTTTTACATAATGATCAAGAAAAGTATCAGACGATAAGGTTACAAATTGTTTCTAACGTAGTACACAATTGGTCGGTATATGAATCATTTATTGTGGGTGATGAATCTTACGATTCAGAAATTTTAGATAAATATGCATACCAATCACATATGTCTAAAACAGGAGTTTTCGGGGGGGAAATAGAAATAGAGTCGTTCGTAAAAATTTATAATATACATGTATCGGTATATGGGGAAATCCACGGAACCTTTGATTTTTTTTTTAAAAGTGTAATTTCATTTTTTATTTTGAAGCACACTTCTCAAACCTTTTTTGGTGTTATAATCAAATCATTGCTATTTAACGATAAATTCAAATACTAAAATTTTAGACAAGATCGGGATGTCTCGCCTTCTACCGAAGACAAAACATCGCGATACCAATAATTCTCCATTTCATTATTCTTATTAATCTTCAGTTTCTGCGAACTACAGTGGAGAGTAGTTCAAGATTATACACCTTGCCTTTTGCGCTCATGCCTTTGAGACACTTTAACGGCGTCCTATACGCCTATGCTAAAATACCTTGCGTCAGCATCTCGCTGACGATGGGTAGCAACGTAAGTTGCCACATTCGGACTTTACTCTTATTCTAACCGCCAAACAGCTTGTATCAATAATAAAGCTCATTCAAATTTGTCTTCAAAACCAATTAAATTGTTATAAACCCGTCCCCACACAACAGTGGTGTCAGAAGCGAGATATTGGATTGAAGACAATAATTAGAAAACAGAGGCCGTTGTAATAAATCAACGTTAACAAAAATCACTGTGCGTGGATTAACACATAATTCACCGTTGTACGAAATCAACGTTAACAAAACCCTATTCGTTAATCGTTGTTATACATCAACGCTAACAAAAATCACTGTGCGTGGATTAACACATAATACACCGTTGTACGAAATCAACGTTAACAAAACCCTATTCGTTGTTATACATCAACGTTAACAAAAATCACTGTGCGTGGATTAACACATAATTCACCGTTGTACGAAATCAACGTTACCAAAACCCTATTCGTTGTTATAAATCAACGTTAACAAAACCCTGTGAAGTGACCAACAAACCAAAGTATACCGAAGTTACATTACGTGCCCTATATGAAGAGGCGCTCAAGAAACCTCAAGATCCGTCAAGACATAAACGCAAGAGGATTCCAGTAAACCAACACCAAAGCAACCAACTACGGATCCGACGGTACAGCGAACTCGAGCTTTCAACACTGATAACGTTATGTATTGGCTCACCCTACTGTTACTGTAAGTCTTACGAACTAGCAATAGTAATTTGTAAATAATATTCGAAATTTGTAATTGAAATCCTAGAAAATGCCAGTATCAGCTGAAAAATTAGCCAAACTCCTTCCCGTATTTACTGGAAAAGATATTAGCGTCAGAGAATTTATTGACAAATGCGATCGCGCGATCAAACAATGCATTACTACAGAATCAGAAGAACTTTACGAATATATACGTATCAAAATCACTGGTAAGGCATATGAAAGGATTCAAAATAGGGAAATTAAAGACTACGATACTCTGAAAAAGGAGTTACTACTGTTTTATGGAGCCAAGGGAACAAATAGACAATGGGAATTGGAACTAAGTATCTGTAGGCAACGCCCCGGGGAATCTGTTGATTCCTTCTATCAAAGAATAGAAAATCTGTGCATAAGAGTAGTAGAATCTGGTCCGGTAAGAACTAAGGAAGAGACTGTATTTTACGAGAAAAACATTACGACAAAAGCACGAGACTGTTTCATTTACGGACTTAACGAAAAACTACGTGACATCCTAAGATTAAAAAACCCTAAAGACTTACTTCAAGCTTACAATTGGGCCACAGAAGAAGAAAAATTGAGGGCAACCGAAAATCAAATAACTTATCTTGCAAAAACCGCTACTACTAGTAGAACTGATCTCGTTTGCCAAAATTGCAATAAGATCGGGCACACAGCAAAAACCTGTTTTAAGAAACAGAGGTCCGAACCAATAAATACCATTGAAGCAGGTTATAGTTCAGAATCCGATCAGTACGCAGACTTAGACCACCAATCAGAAAACAGCTGCTCACAAAACTGTTCCGAAATCATAAATGGCTATGACTCTATAACAGAAGAGATTACATGCGACGAATGCCAACGAATCTATCCTATCGATAGTTCCAGAATTAAGTGCTTCTTTTGTAAAAAGCCCGGCCATATAGAAAACAAGTGTTTCAAAAAGAAAGCTATGTTAGCCGCGAAAACTAATCAAAACCATGTAGGAACCTCGAATTTTGGGGAACGGACTGCGTCGACGAGCGGAACGAAGTCCGTAATAGAAAACCGCTCAACACAAACGGCGGAAAAATAGAAATACCAGAACATAAGATAAATTTAATCGGGTCACCAAATAACGTAATTTTGTCAATACCCGAGTTGAATCAACCTAAAACCTTGTTGATGTTAGACACTGGAGCCTACCCATGTTTGATCAAGAAGAAATTTATTATAAATTCATCACAGATAAACCCACAAGAGCGGATTAAATTAAAGGGTCTAGCTAGTGACTCACAAGCATATACATTAGGAACCATTGAACTTACACTCGATGGAGGAGACGAAGTTAGGCCGATCAAATTTCACGTAGTAGACGATTCCTTAGACATAACGCAAGATGGTTTAATAGGCAACCACCTCTTAACCCAATTCAATAATGTGCTGATCAGTTATAGATGCAGAGGCATGGATAAGCCCGAGTTGCTATTAGGTAGCCTCAAATACAAATTGCAAAATCAAAAACAATTCACGATTCCCGCCAGGACAGAAATTTTAACAGACATCCCAACCATCGCCGAAGATTCCTTAAAAGAAGGCTCAATGTATAGGGTCGAGTTACAACCGGGAGTCGTAATAAGCGAAAGCTACGTGACAATTAGACCCGATAACACGGCTATCACAAGCATCATCAATCTAACAGACACGGACCATACTATCCATATCGAACCACAAAGAGTTTACAGAATTCTAGATTCTGAAACTGACGAGATACATTCAGTTAATTGTATAAACGAAAATACTTCAGCTGACAGAATCAAAAAATTAAAAGACGCATTAAGATTAGACCATTTAAATTTAGAAGAAAAGGAAAGTATAGTAGAAGCTTGTACCAAGTTTAACGAACTCTTCTATTTAGATGGGGACACATTACCAGGTACGCAAGCCTGTACCCACAAAATTAAAACTACCGATGACACACCGGTTCATGTTAGACAATACCGGTACCCTGAAATCCACAAAACAGAAATAGATAGACAAATGGAAGATCTCCTAAATAAAGGAACAATTCGAAATTCAAACTCACCATGGAACTCACCCATCTGGGTGGTACCAAAGAAACTAGACTCATCGGGGATTAAGAAGTGGAGAATAGTCGTAGACTACCGAAAATTGAATGATAAAACAATAGGGGATGCTTACCCGCTACCGAATATAGTAGATATCCTAGACCAGTTAGGAAGCTCTAAATACTTCACCGTACTCGACATGGCCAGCGGGTTTCACCAAATTCCAATGAATCCCGACGATATGCATAAAACCGCGTTTTCCACCCATAAGGGACATTTCGAATTCGCATTCATGCCATTTGGGCTCAAAAACGCCCCAGCTACATTCCAGAGATTAGCAAATACCGTTCTATCGGGGTTACAAGGATTGAAATGTTTAGTGTACCTAGACGACCTAATAATTTACGCCGACTCACTTCAAACCCATACAGAAAAACTTTGGGGGTTATTACTGAAATTGAAAGAATATAACTTACGATTACAACCAAATAAATGTGAGTTCTTGAGAAAAGAGGTTGCTTACTTAGGACACATAATATCAAAAGACGGAGTTAAACCTGACCCAGACAAAGCCAGAGCAGTCAAGGAATTTCCTACACCCAACACACCTACGAAAATAAAATCATTTCTCGGGCTTGTAGGTTACTATAGACGTTTCATAAATAATTTCTCGATGATAGCTAAGCCATTGACAGAACTTTTGCGGAAAAACGTACCATTCGAATGGACGTCATTACAGCAAAATTCTTTCGAAGAACTAAAGAATGCCCTAATATCCGACTCAGTCTTAATATACCCTGACTATACACAGACATTTAATCTAACGACAGATGCCAGTAACACTGCTCTAGGGGCCGCCTTATCTCAAGGTGTCCCAGGTGACGATAGGCCTGTTGCATATGCCTCGCGAACTCTAAACAAAGCAGAAAGTAACTACTCCACAATCGAACGCGAGCTGCTGGCAATAGTATGGGCGACCCAACATTTCAGACCATACCTGTTCGGGAGGAAATTCAAGATATTTACCGATCATAGGCCCCTGACTTGGCTGTTTAACATCAAAGATCCAAATAGTAAATTAGTCAGATGGCAATTAAAAATCTCGGAATTCGACTACGAGATTTGTTTCAAACCCGGAATAAAAAATCAGAACGCAGATGCGCTTAGTAGAAATCCTATTGATCCACCAACTAATCACGTGTTCAAAATATGTCCTATCAGAGTGACGAACTCTCTCCCGTCGTACCCTGAATACCTTAAACTCATAAAAACAACGATAGTGCAAAACTCAAGCATCGTAGAAATCCACGATGACCTTTTCAATCGAATCGATAACTACGCACACACTGTTTCCACCGACCTGGAAATGAGTCAGGGAATAGCATTAGAATTCAAAACTAGATACGGCAATGTTGAGAACTTGAAAGAATCAGCTGAACTATACACGACTGGTAAACTCACCTTACGAGACCGTAACGTTTATTACATAATGACAAAGAAAAACTTCTGGGATAAGCCTACATATGAGGATTTATACATAAGTTTGATAAAATTCAAAGAAAAATTAGAAATAGACTCGATCAAAACAGTTTCTATACCCAGGATCGGTTGCGGGATCGATAATTTAAAATGGCATAAGGTTCGGACGATGTTACGATTCATATTTAAAGGATCGGGAATTAAAATAACTGTCTGTACGAACATAAAAACCGATCTCAATCAGAACCATATTCAAGACGTTATCAAAGAATTTCACGACAGCCCTTCAGGTGGACACCAAGGCGTGAGTCGTACTATGACGCGACTTAAAGAAAGATACCACTGGGATTCAATGAAAAACGATGTAAAAACATATATTCGTAATTGCACGACTTGCCAAAAGAATAAAACCGATCGACTAAAGACCAAAATGCCAATGAAGATTACGACCAGCAGTAGCAAACCATTTGAAAAGGTTTTCTTAGACATAGTTGGGCCCTTACCGACTACAAAGTCAGGTCATAGTTACATACTGACGCTACAAGACGACCTAACAAAATATTCCCAAGCCTATCCACTCCGAGCTGCCACCGCTGAACATACCGCAGAAGCTTTCATACGAAATTTCATATCTAACTACGGAGTACCACTATCAATCCTCACAGACCAAGGCACAAATTTTATGAGTGACCTGTTCACCCAAGTCACAAAAATACTAAAAATAAAAAAGTTAAACAGTACTGCATACCACCCGCAAACCAACGGGGCGCTCGAACGCAGCCACGGCACGTTAAAAGATTACCTTAGGTGTATGTCTACTACAAACGACTGGAACGAAACACTCCCAATTTATATCCTCGCGTACAACACAACACCTCATACTACCACTAAAATATCACCTTACGAACTTATATTCGGACAGGTAGCCAGAGTACCTTGTAGTGTGCCTCACAATCCTAAGGACGAAACATATAAAGAATATGCTCAAAGACTCTCAGAAAAATTGATGAACAGCCAAGCCCTCGCGAAACAGAACATAGATTAATCCAAAGAAAAATCCAAGGCCTATTATGACCAAATTACTCGACCACAAAATTTCGAAATTGGGGACTTAGTACTGATGAGTAACGAAACTGCCGGACCATTAGACCCAAAATTTCTGGGGCCATACCCCATTACTGATCAAATTAATGAAGTGAACTATGAGGTAAAAATCAAAGGGAAGAACAAAATAGTGCATGCAAACAGATTGAAACCATACCACAAGTCAACTGATCCAATAGAACCGATTCAAATAGAATATGGATAGGGGTCATAGAGAATAAACATACGTTACACACTCGAAGAAATTTACATGGAACTCAACAAAATATTGCTGTTCAACCATGGGAATTTCTTTCAGTGCACTCTATTCGTTCTTATTAGGAACAATTATGTGGCTATATAACAGCTGAGGAAAGCTTTGTAATCCTCACCTGGAATATTGATTTTTAATATTAAGAATAACTATGTGTAATCAAGTAAACGGCTGAGAAAAGCTTTTATAAATTCTCATCCGCACAGAATAATATTGTAAGCGTTCTTATTAAGAACAATTAATATTTAGAATAACTATATGTAATCAAATAAACGGCTGAGAAAAGCTTTTATAAATTCTCATCCGCACAAAATAATATTGTAAGCGTTCTTATTAAGAATAGTTATATGGCTATATAATAGCTGAGGAAAGGTTTGTAATCCTCACCTAGAATATTGATTTTTACCGATGAATATTTTGCTTCGCTTCACATTCATTCTTAAGGGGGAAGGTGTTATAATCAAATCATTGCTATTTAACGATAAATTCAAATACTAAAATTTTAGACAAGATCGGGATGTCTCGCCTTCTACCGAAGACAAAACATCGCGATACCAATAATTCTCCATTTCATTATTCTTATTAATCTTCAGTTTCTGCGAACTACAGTGGAGAGTAGTTCAAGATTATACACCTTGCCTTTTGCGCTCATGCCTTTGAGACACTTTAACGGCGTCCTATACGCCTATGCTAAAATACCTTGCGTCAGCATCTCGCTGACGATGGGTAGCAACGTAAGTTGCCACATTCGGACTTTACTCTTATTCTAACCGCCAAACAGCTTGTATCAATAATAAAGCTCATTCAAATTTGTCTTCAAAACCAATTAAATTGTTATAAACCCGTCCCCACACAACATTGGCATGTCTCTTGTAGACTATAAGTGAAGAATATACTCGCGTTACTCATTTTTATCGATCCCTCAAGAAGTTACGGTAAAAAAATCGAAAAATCATTTTTTTTTTTTACGAAAACGATTCATTTATCTTAATTTCATCGTTATAACATGGTTTTTCATTCATCTCAATTTCATCGTTATAACTTATAACATTGTTTTTCAATTATTTATTGATTTTTTGATTGAAAAAAAAAATTTGAATTTAAAAAAAAAAAAAAATTTGATTTGTTTTTAATTTTTTTTTTTTTTTTTTTTCACTTACTTATGATACGAATACGCATTTGTATTGATGAAATCCGAAAAATTACACATGTCAACGCTATTTTTAACATTTCACACGAATATTCGAATATTTATTGATCAAATAAAACTTCATAATATTAGAAGTACCGAAAGTTCAGTGTGAGGATTTTCGTAGTAGATTCCTACAATAAAGGTTTACGAATTACAGGACGTTTGAACGAGTAAGAAATAAAATTAGAGCTGTGCCAACGAAAAAACATGATTTTAAAAAATAGTTACGCGAGTACACGTTCAGATACTTCGACCTCTAGCTTCATCAGTTTTGATGGCACATTAATTTTGGAACCACACTTTTTTTTGTTTCTTGTGAAGCTATCTGGACGTGAAATAAAAATTTCAACTTTCAGATTCCTCAAAAAGTTATAAACGAAAAGGTAAAAAAAATGTCGACGACCAAAAATGGAGTATCGCTACTTTGAGTGCGAATCAAGGGGAATGGTCAAATGGCACACTCATATGACATCAATAACTTCAAAAGTCATAGATAGACGAAGATTTCACCAAATTTTCAAATCGATTCATAAACCCCTCATAAAGTTAGAGGCAAAAAATGAAAAAAAGAATTCAGAGTATCGCTTGAAAATGTGCAATTTTTCAGCATTTTTATTTTTCAAAGTCTCCCAGAAATATGTGGATCACTTTTCAACCATTGAATATCATTGAGTTGGCTAGTAATATAACTGAAATAAAGGCCCACGTACTTGATACCCACTTTAAATTCTTTTTTCATAGGTAGACAACCGAGTATCAACAAATTTAAAGGTTCCGTGGATTTCCCCATATATAAATCAGTTTGAATATCCAAGAAAATATGGGGATGAAATGAGTACGAATAAATTAATTCTTTTATTATCTGGCTGTTTAGACAGAGGTCACTATGACATTATCAATTCACAGAATTCAAGTTTAACAGGTAGAGATAGAATTAATAAACTACACTACTATCATAACAAGGAGCGAATTAATGAAAAACGACGGATAGAAAATCTTTCCGAGAATAAATTGAATGAAAAGAGGTTAAGGGATACTATTCGAAGTATGGGAAAAGAGCGAATAGAGAAAAAGCGAAAGAAAGATTTAATTAAGGGAATGAAAGAAAAGCGTTTGGATAAAAAACGAAATAAAGATTTAGTCGAGGGAATGAATAAAAAACGTTTGGATAAAAAACGAAATAAAGATTTAGTCGAGGGAATGAATGAAAAACGTTTGGATAAAAAACGAAATAAAGATTTAGTCGAGGGAATGAATGAAAAACGTTTGGATAAAAAACGGAATAAAGATTTAGTCGATGGAATGAAAAATATCATGAAAAATTTGTGTCTCACAAAAAAATGTTTCATACGAAAGTCATTCGGTTTTTCAAGTAGAATGAAATAACGTAATAAAAAATACGTAGTTTCATTTAAAAAAGTGGAGTTGACCTTGCCGTAGCTTCAGCGCCTCCACCGATAAAAAAATAGGGTGATCCAGTATGACGGCCTTCTCGAACAATAAAACTTCTGTCTGAAACATTTTTGGATATGATCAATAGTTTGAGTGCTATTGCTCTGTAACACTTTAAATGCCTCACCCTGTATATACTAGGGTGGGCCAAAAAAAACTTTTAATTTTTTTTTCTTTAGTTACCATGAAAATATTGCTCAAGATGATGAAAAAAAAGTCCTCTGAAAATTTGAGTTCTTAATATCAATATTAAGAGGTGCCTCATCGCGATTCTTGATTTCCCATTTAAATAACACAGGAAATTTTTTTTTTTTCATTTGGAATTTTATTCCGTTCCAACGAATCATCGTGTTATAAAAATCAATACATATTCTTGTAGGAAATTAAACGATCTCCAAAAAAGGTCTGATGTGATTTTTCGCTAAGTCGAAAAAAAAGTCGTCATACACCGTTTGAGGTTGAACTTTAACCTTGAATAACTTTGAAACGAGTGAACTTAGCGAAAAATTTCATCAGACCACATTTGGAGATCGTTTAATTTCCTACAAGAATATGTATTGATTTTTACAACACGATGATTCGTTGAAACGGAATAAAATTCCAAATAAAAAAAAAAAATTTCCTGTGTTATTTAAATGGGAAATCAAAAATCGCGATGAGGCACCTCTTAATATTAATATTAAAAGCTCAAATTTTCAGAGGATTTTTTTTTCATCATCTTGAACAATATTTTCATGGTAACTAAAGAAAAAAAAAATTGAAAGTTTTTTTTGGCCCACCCTAATATATATATATGAACGTGTATATATTTATTTGATACATTATTTTTCTTAAATTTAGATGATATAGGCTCTACATTTTTAATAAATCAATATATATAATATGCATATGAACGTTTATATATTTATTTGGTACATTTTTTTTTCCTAAATTTAGATAATATATGCTCTACATTTTCAATAAATCAATATATATATATATTAGGGTGGGCCAAAAAAAACTTTTAATTTTTTTTTCTTTAGTTACCATGAAAATATTGTTCAAGATGATGAAAAAAAAATCCTCTGAAAATTTGAGCTCTTAATATTAATATTAAGAGGTGCCTCATCGCGATTTTTGATTTCCCATTTAAATAACACAGGAAATTTTTTTTTTTTTTATTTGGAATTTTATTCCGTTCCAACGAATCATCGTGTTGTAAAAATCAATACATATTCTTGTAGGAAATTAAACGATCTCCAAAAAAGGTCTGATGTAATTTTCCGCTAAGTTCACTCGTTTCAAAGTTATTCAAGGTTAAAGTTCAACCTCAAACGGTGTATGACGACTTTTTTTTCGACTTAGCGAAAAATCACATCAGACCTTTTTTGGAGATCGTTTAATTTCCTACAAGAATATGTATTGATTTTTATAACACGATGATTCGTTGGAACGGAATAAAATTCCAAATAAAAAAAAAAAAAATTCCTGTGTTATTTAAATGGGAAATCAAAAATCGCGATGAGGCACCTCTTAATATTGATATTAAGAGCTCAAATTTTCAGAGGACTTTTTTTTCATCATCTTGAGCAATATTTTCATGGTAACTAAAGAAAAAAAAATTAAAAGTTTTTTTTGGCCCACCCTAATATATATCACATGTAAAAAATTTTAGCTACGGTTATTATTAAATTATATACTCTCTACATTTTTATTAAATCTATATGCGTGTAAAAAATTATATATTCTCTTCCTCCTCCTCCTCCTCCTCCTCCTCCTCCTCCTCCTCCTCCTCCTCCTCCTCCTCCTCCTCCTCCTCCTCCTCCTCCTCCTCCTCCTCCTCCTCCTCCTCCTCCTCCTCCTCCTCCTCCTCCTCCTCCTCCTCCTCCTCCTCCTCCTCCTCCTCCTCCTCCTCCTCCTCCTCCTCCTCCTCCTCCTCCTCCTCCTCCTCCTCCTCCTCCTCCTCCTCCTCCTCCTCCTCCTCCTCCTCCTCCTCCTCCTCCTCCTCCTCCTCCTCCTCCTCCTCCTCCTCCTCCTCCTCCTCCTCCTCCTCCTCCTCCTCCTCCTCCTCCTCCTCCTCCTCCTCCTCCTCCTCCTCCTCCTCCTCCTCCTCCTCCTCCTCCTCCTCCTCCTCCTCCTCCTCCTCCTCCTCCTCCTCCTCCTCCTCCTCCTCCTCCTCCTCCTCCTCCTCCTCCTCCTCCTCCTCCTCCTCCTCCTCCTCCTCCTCCTCCTCCTCCTCCTCCTCCTCCTCCTCCTCCTCCTCCTCCTCCTCCTCCTCCTCCTCCTCCTCCTCCTCCTCCTCCTCCTCCTCCTCCTCCTCCTCCTCCTCCTCCTCCTCCTCCTCCTCCTCCTCCTCCTCCTCCTCCTCCTCCTCCTCCTCCCCCCCCTCCTCCTCCTCCTCCTCCTCCTCCTCCTCCTCCTCCTCCTCCTCCTCCTCCTCCTCCTCCTCCTCCTCCTCCTCCTCCTCCTCCTCCTCCTCCTCCTCCTCTCCTCCTCCTCCTAAATGCTTCGACCGTCGTGTTCGTCCGCATTTAGTGGGTCTCTATCCTCCTCAGCGACGGTTGAAGAAATTTCTTCGCTCTGTACAACCCCTGCAGCCTCCGTGGGGTTCGTCCCGTAGACGAAGGAATCGTTGATTTCCCACTGCCTATTGAGGTGCGTGAGCATCTCGAAATGTATGTTATCGGTCTCGGCGACGAACCCCTCTGCGACATTGTTTGCTCGCAGGAATTGCAAGAGCGCCCTCGCGTTGGTGAGATACCTCTGTCTCATCACATCCCTCAACCGCAGTACTCGAGCACGTCTTGCGATCCGTTCCATCTGAATTTTTTTAAACATTTTTTTGTTCAGAATCCTTCCGAATTAGAGGGTTAAACGAGGGATAGAGTAGTAAAGACATACCTTATCTGTTGTTGCTGTCGAGAAACACTTCTTCACCGGACGATCTGTTAGTTTGTAATGCGAGTCTCTCTATTCCCTTCATAAGGTTTTCGCTAGGACTAGTATGAAAAATGGTGTGTGTGTGTGTGTGTGTGTGTGTGTGTGTGTGTGTGTGTGTGTGTGTGTGTGTGTGTGTGTGTGTGTGTGTGTGTGTGTGTGTGTGTGTGTGTGTGTGTGTGTGTGTGTGTGTGTGTGTGTGTGTGTGTGTGTGTGTGTGTGTGTGTGTGTGTGTGTGTGTGTGTGTGTGTGTGTGTGTGTGTGTGTGTGTGTGTGTGTGTGTGTGTGTGTGTGTGTGTGTGTGTGTGTGTGTGTGTGTGTGTGTGTGTGTGTGTGTGTGTGTGTGTGTGTGTGTGTGTGTGTGTGTGTGTGTGTGTGTGTGTGTGTGTGTGTGTGTGTGTGTGTGTGTGTGTGTGTCCGCGTGCGTGCGTGCGTGCGTGCGTGCGTGGGTGTGCATACATCGCGAATATGCAGGACACCTGGAGTGGCGTGATGTGCCATCAGCGTTTTACGAAAGGTGAGGGTGACCGCTGTCGGCGTACGACTTTATTGTTGAAATATTACGAAGACCGTGTTGACGATACCTGGAAGATAACGACGTCCGTTGCGCGTCGGATCACGTGGTTATAGAAAAATCATAGCTACAGTAATCCTCGCATGATCGGTATGAGGTTACATTTTCGCTGAAGCGCGGTGCGCGATGCTGCCTGCGACTGTCACGCGATTGTCACGTGGTGATGCGTATTTTTGCTGAGGTGTGCAGAATGGTGGGGTGGGTAGGTCTCGGTGAAGACTAGATCGGGTGCGGAGCTTTCAGTTGCAACCGAACAGTCAAGAACTATGGCCACACCGAAAACAGGCTCGTTGAAAGAGGGGTGTAGTCGATTGGCTAAGACCATTGACATAGCGCTGAAGAAATCCGAGCGTAGCCTGCTACTGTCGAGGACGTACGGGCTCAACTGTTCGTGGTCGAAAAAGGTGAACATCGGGCTTCGTCTCCGCTTGGATGGGACTTTCGAGACTGTGGTGAAATTCGTTAATAATTACTCGAGCGGTGTATCCCTCACCGCCGAAGCATGGGAAGATCTGACTGAAAAGCTCGAGGATATCGAAAAGTATTTCGAGAAAAGCGAGCGTCCCGCCGGTAGTCTGAGTTCGTTGCTGAGCGATACCATCTCGCTAGCCGGAGGGTGTTCCTTGCGTTTAACATCGGCTCACGGTTCGAAAGTAGTTGCATTCTATGCGAGCAATCCTGACGCTGCCGAAAGTCAGCAGGGGTACGAGGAGGAGGAGGAGGGCGATAACACTGGTGAACCTGGATGGAAGAAACGAAAAACCTATTCGCCGGTAATTGTGATGCAGAAGGTTACATTTGACGGTCTGCGCCATATCGCTTGCTGTATAGACGAGTATATCATTCAACTGGAGCAGCTGGTAGATAATGTCGACAACTGCGAGGAGTTGCTGGTTCGTCACTTTGCCAGCATCGTGCGATCCAGAAACATGACGGCCCCCACTCTGCAGCAGATCGGTGTCGTGGTGTGCGAGGAGGCTGAAGCAGCGAAGGATGCACTCCACTGAGCGCGCTGGATGCGGTATTCTGCAGTGGCTATTTAAATGTTGTGTTTCACGAGTTGACCCGTTTGTTTTTACCTTACATCATAGCCGACATACGCCAGAGTGTTATAATTGATAAGTGAAGCGTGTGTGTGTATTATTGCCGGCATATGTCGGCGCGGTTTCATTGTTAAGTGGGTATGTGTGAGAGAAATAAACTGTCAGCCCGCGTTGACCCTGGGGTTTCATCCCCGCACGATTCGAATCACGAGACTTGAGCAAGCCCAAACATCGGTCATCCGTGGTGTACCGAGACGATAAATCTTCCTGCTCTCCTCCGCGTGAGCTCAGTATAGGCGTCCCGACACCATCCTGGGGTATTCATTCATGAATATGTCAAGATAGTCTCAGGACACTTGTACTGGGTTGACGCGGAGGAGGGCTGGTTGGTTCATCGTTTCGATACGTTTCCGATGACCGATGTGAGGATATGCTCTAGTCACGTGATTGCGAATAGCGGGTGATGCGAGCCCAGGGGCAGCGCGCTCTGTAGTTTAGTCTGTTCGATATAAAGGATGAATGTGAAAACTAGTCTTAATATGGGACCGAAATAAATCCCAATAAGAGGTCACCGCGATCTGCAGAATCGATGAATTAGGCTGCTGTCTTCCTCTTAATGTCGGTATGACTCTCCCGACGCTAGCCTGGGGTATTCATTCATGAATACGTTAAGCTAGCGTCAGGAGGCTTGTAGCGGGATTACGAGGAAGATCGCGGTTTCGTTTCATCGATTCTGTAGGCCTCGGATGACCTCTTATCGGGATCTGTTGCGGTCTTGCATGAATGTGACCCGTATTTCGGATCGTGAGACCAGATAGTACCCAAGCATCGGTCGTCCGCGATCTACCGGGCGATAAATCCGGCTGTTATCTTCCTCGTAAGGCTGGTATGATTCTCCCGACTCTATCCTGGGGTACTCATAGGTGTGAATACGTCAAGATATAGTCAGGAGGATTGTACCGGAATTACGAGGAAGATCGCGGCTTGATTAATCGATTCGGTAGGTCTCGAATGACCGATGCGAGGGTGCGATCTTGTCTCACGATCGCGAATGACGGGTCAGCACGCTCTGTTGTACCTACGTTAAAAAAAGATGCTTGTAAAAAACTAGGTTTAATAAAATATGCTTGTAAAAAACTAGATCTGATAAAATATGCTTGTAAAAAACTAGATTTGATAAAATAATAATAAACGAATATTTGAAAATAATTTGTGTGTCAATCCCTGCATATACCCTGTCATTTTCTATCAATTTTAGCTAGTATAGATATATATATATAGGATAAGAATTTATTATTACAGAGCCGGCATAGTAGCCATCTTGGTTTTTGAGAAAAAATAGTAGCCATCTTGGATTTTGGAAACTAGTAGCCATCTTAGTTTTTGAAAAAAATAGTAGCCATCTTGGATTTTGAAAAAAAAATAGTAGCCATCTTGGATTTTGAAAAAATTAGTCGAAACAGTCGCCATATTGGATTTTGGGAAAAATTAGTCGAAACAGTCGCCATATTGGATTTTGGGAAAACGGGCGCCATATTTGTTTATAATATTGCGTATGGGCGTCGCCATCTTGGATCGGACGATCTGTTGTCTCTCATTGTTTTGACGCCGGACTCCGGTCACTGACCTCCGGCCAGGGTGACGTCATTTGTTATGACTCGCCATGGCTGGCATCTACTACTAACAATTGCGCCTTATTGCGCTTCAACGTCAAGGGCTACGTTCTAAAAATTTCAGAGCAGTGTTAAGCGAACAGGTAGCATTGAAAGGCAGCCGGAAGTGCTGCAGAAAAGGATGTTCAGGTTTCGAATCTACGTCGTTTTCGAAAACTGGTAATTTTTATGTTATTGCTAACTTTTTAAAATTCTTCCAAGACTTGCATTAATGAGTCGACATGCCTCATGTACCATTTGAAATATTTCGTACTTCAACTTTGGTTTTTCTTACTATGCGTCTATAGTCAACGTTACAATAATAAAAATAACAATTATTCGTAGGACTGTTCATATTTATCGAACTTGACAATGGAGTTAATCTCGCAGTAGGACAAATACCGAGACTATTTGATGATCCATTGGGATCTGGGTTAACGCAATATTCGCTAATCGGAATATGCCGGTTTCAAGGACCGGCGATGAGGACTCGTCTCTCAGGTGACGGAAATATGTCGGATCCGCTCGGCCATTACACTACCCTAACTTTGCGACCTCCGGGTACTTGGATCGAGTATGACGACACCGAGGACAAATAGAAACCACACCCACAGACGTTCAAAACACAGGCTCACTTGCTGATTTACGCGAAAGTAGCTGTAACGTAGCTGATACTACTGCTTATATCCTGTACATACCGAGCGTTTTCGTCCAAACAGACTGCTGGGAGCAGGTCGTTGTTTGGACGAAACTGCTCGGTATATAATATATACGTATACATTTCTTCACATTTCTTCACATTTCTATAATTCTAAAAGTGATAAGACTGCCGTACTACATATTATATTAGACCGGTTCAAAAAAATCGACCAATCTTTTTTTTTCAATTTTCGTATTGAAATACTTTCAGGGGGGTGAAAAAAGATGCCTGTTAAAAGCAGAGCTCTTAAAATTAATATTTAGAGGTTGCTCATCGTGGATTTATATTTTCCATTTGAATAGCTTGGGAATTTTTTTTTTCAGAATCTTGTAGCTCACAAACCAATAAACGAATCCGAATGACTCATACAAATTTTCATAGGAAATTGAACACTCTATAAAAAGTGTCTCTTATCATTTTTTGATAAATTGACTCCTTCCAAAGTTAATCAAGCTCTAAGTTCAATTTATAGTTAAGTCAACTACTTTTTTTTTGTAATTTTTAATTTTTTTCAATTTTTTTTTTCCACAAGTTTTGTAGTGTTGAATTTCCTATGAAAATATGTATGAGTCATTCGGATTTGTTTATTGGTTTGTGATCTACAAAATTGTTAGAATAAAAATTAAAAAAAATTCCTATGATATTCAAATGGAAAATAGAAATCCGCGATAAGCGACCTCTAAATATTAATTTTAAGAGCTCCACTTTTAACAGGCATCTTTTCTCACCCCCCTGAAAGTATTTCAATGCAAAAATTGAAAAAAAAAAAAAAATTTGAACCGGTCTAATAATTATGTATATATATATATATATATATATATAATATCTGTTAAGTGTAATTGACCAAATAAATCTTGCACGTGTTCTTGTTTCTACCTCTCAAACAATCGGCTAGTGAAGATTTTGCAATAGCCTTTTTCAATTTATCACTGATATCGAGCAGCTAATTGTGAATTTTTTGTGTAATGCACTTTTTTAGTTACCGAACTAATAACTGCAGAGTGATCTGAATGACCTCTGTGATCTCTCGTCTGAATATTTTCCCGAAAGTTGAAGGTGCATTTCCGGAAGCGCGAAGAGACATCCTCGATACGCTCCAACGTCCACTTTTCACTGTATATTCACACGTACTACTTGCGGGTTCTAAGAGTTTCGCTCACAAACTGACTGCTAAATCCTGCCAGTGTTGCTTCGTTAGTTGTTGATAGGATCGACGTGGACCTTGAACCTTATTGAATTGCTCGAACCATAATAGACCGAGAGCCAGCAAGAAAAACGACGTATGATTTGCGAAACTATGAAACTTTTTGAGAAGTTAGCCAGTGTTATAAAGAACAGGGAAACGCAAGTATGGCGGCCCGTAGGTGTCGGCGTTGCGCTGCGCAATTTTTTGGATGTGTCAAAAAAAACTATGCACTTGGGGAATGAGCTAAAAGGTAATTCTTGTTTTATATCATTCATTCGATAGCCAGAGTGTGAAGGAGTCGTATGCCATACCGAAGCGGCGTCTCAAACTGTCCGCCATACTGAATTAAACGTGTCATTTTTTTTATGTTCTCTTGAAATACTAGCGAAAAGCTAATTTTTTAACCAACGATTTAAAAAGATGTCTCATCACCGATTATGACCATGCCATACCGTTCCAGTGTCCCTAAGTACACGCCATACTGATTCAAAGATGTCGAATATATGTATATGATACATATGATACATGGACTAGTGTAAAATTCGACATCTTTGAGTCAGTATGGCGTGTACTTAGGGACACCGGAACAGTATGGCATGGTCATAATCGGTGATGAGACATCTTTTTGAATCGTTGGTTAAAAAATTAGCTTTTCGCTAGTATTTCAAGAGAACATAAAAAAAATGACACGTTTAATTCATTATGGCGGACAGTTTGAGACGCCGCTTCGGTATGGCATACGACTCCTTCATACTCTGGCTATCGAATGAATGATATAAAACAAGAATTACCTTTTAGCTCATTCCCCAAGTGCATA
This sequence comes from Tenthredo mesomela, assembly GCA_943736025.1. NCBI lineage: Eukaryota > Metazoa > Arthropoda > Insecta > Hymenoptera > Tenthredinidae > Tenthredo > Tenthredo mesomela. The sequence continues at coordinate 27,472,756 of OX031013.1, read as the reverse complement.
GTTTTTTTTGACACATCCAAAAAATTGCGCAGCGCAACGCCGACACCTACGGGCCGCCATACTTGCGTTTCCCTGTTCTTTATAACACTGGCTAACTTCTCAAAAAGTTTCAAAGCTTCGCAAATCATACGTCGTTTTTCTTGCTGGCTCTCGGTCTATAACATGGAGTTAACGGTGGTGTTTTGGTAGGGACCAACCAAACAATATATTGAAATTTTGATTATTTTTGTTGTACATTGTTGAAATGTCGATGAATCTGTGCTGAAAATGTCAGAGCCGTAAGTCCAAAATCCTTTCTTTTTAAATCTAGTCTAGAAATCACCTACAAAAACAACGCTGCAGACAAAAATACCCCCTTCGAAGCAATACAGTAAATAACGAAGTAAGAGTAAGGAGAGCAATCGTCTTCGAAGAGCCCTCAATTTCTGTGCAGTTCATTTTACGAAAATCTACTCTTGCGAGTTTTTTTGTTGGGGGTGAAAATGAATGCAGTATGACTAAGCCAGACCCCACGCAGTATTTATATATTCTTGAGAATTTGTTTCGAAAGCTCAAAATTCGGGACTGTGTCATTCAAATAGCCTGAAATAAGCCCGAAATTCCTGTAGAATCAGTGTTTCGAAAATATTGTTCCTTTCAATGTTTTTCAGTGTGGCGGTGCTGACTATAAAGCGTTAGGCCAGCACCGCCACTGGTTTAAAATAAAAAACTTGAAATTTGGAAATTCGGCACCGTGGCATTCAAATAGCCTAAAATGAGCCTGAAATTTCCGTGCAATCAGTTTCCCGAAAATTACCGTCCTACCTATTTTTTTCGGTGTGGTGACGCTGACTAAACGTTAAGCCAGCCCCGCTACTGATTCTTTGGATATTTTCAAAATTTTTGAATTTGGCACTGGGGTATTCAAATAGCCTGAAACGAGCCCTAAATTTTCATATAACCCATTTTTCGAAAATCACTGTCCTTCCTATTTTTTTCGGTGTGGCGGTGCTGACTGAACGTCAAGCTGACACCGCTACAGGTTTTTGGGTTTTTTTCAAAAGCCTGAAATTCGGCACTGTGGCATTTAATTAGCCTGAAATGAGCCTTAAATTATGGCGCAGGTCATTTTTTGATTCAACGTTGTGGTGGTGCCAGCTTAACAGAGGTTTATGACTCGTATCAGAAAGATCGCGCTTGTCAAAAAGACTGCGAACCGCTGCCTGCTTTGTCCGCGGTTGCCTACATGCCGGCGCCCAACGTGATTTTTTAACCGGTCGTATCTCGCGAACGCTGACTCGGAGACCACATGTTCTTTAGGTCAATTTACTCAGCTCAACCCCCTCTATTACCCCGAACATTTATTGCACTTAGTTCTGGGACACCCTGTATAACGGTACACGATACTATTTCATAAAAAGGTAGTGATGAAATGTTAAATTGATTGCAGACGTCAATTTCTGTTTATTTCAAACATTATTAGGTTATAAATACAATAAGCAAAATAATGTTAATTCATTTATTACTCGATGAAACTTGAACACGCATTGATGGACCAATACATCACTTATGCAGGACTGTTTTCGTACTTATTGGGCTCAGAAGACATGTAGAGCATTGTTCATAACATCGCTTGGTTTGTAACCTTACTTGTCGAAGAGATGCAACGAGTCAGTCAGTCACCGAAGAAATGCACGGTTGTAAATAATGTAGCAAATAAACAGAAATTCACACCTGAAATGAATTTTTTTTTTTTTTTTTGCAGCTCACATCTCAGGAAACAACACCATTTTACAAGCTTTTTACAATTTTTATTTGTTAAAACACAACTATTGAAAACATTTTTAAGAGCCTGCATTATTTTTAAACAGGTCAAATTTGAAAACCTAATCTGCTAGCATTTCAAGGTGTTGTGAAGCCATTCAACAATTTGGCAAGAGTTGCGCTTTCCCCGTCTGAAATAGCTTAAATATTTTCTGCGCTTTGAAGACATAACATCGGCGATCAAGGTGGATAAAGTTCCATCATTCCAATAACCGTTATCTGCATTCCTTTATGAAGGAAATCGTCAACTTTTTTTTTTTTTTAATAACGGTGAATGTTGTACCAAATTCAAAAACGTCATCCATTTGATTTGATTACTTATCTCATATTAAATAACATTGGCTTTTATGACCGGTAAATAACAGGAAACATTTTAAAGTAATACAATTACTGACAGACAGGTACTAGATTTGCACAAACATGATATTATGCAGATAATTAATTGAACGTGCAGAAGATAATTCAATTTTTTTTGCTGGGTTCCATTTTTAGATGCAATAAAAACACTCCATGTATATTTTCATATTTATTGCAATACAAAATTCAAAAACGTCATCCAATTGATTTGTTTACTTATCTCATAAAATAATATTGGCTTTTATGACCGGTAAATAACAGTAAACATTCTGAAGCAATACAATTACTAACAGGTAGGTAATAGATTTTGCACAAACATGATATTATGCAGATAATTAATTAAACGTACAGAAGATAATTCAATTGATCATTAATAAGTTTTTACAGCAAATAAACAGATAACCCAGATAACAATGTGCGTGCAAATTTCGCGGCAAAATCACAGCAACGCGTGATTTGCGTTGTTGGCAATATTGCAACAAGGTGTGTCCGCAATTGCTTGAACAAACACAGCAAACTCTTGCAGCAAATGTTTCTAGCAACACATCAGCAAAATGCAAGCAAGACTTGCTGTGATCCTGAGACCAAATTTTCAGCAAATTGGGGGCAAGGTTATTATTTCTATTATTTTTATTTTTTTTTTACCCTGGTTTTAAATTATTGTTTTTTTGTCTTTTTTTTGTCGAAAGTATTAAAAGAACTTCAAAAAGGTATCTGTAGTAGAATAATCTGCTTTATTGGACGGATCTTATAATATACGGATGAACAATAACTTTCAGTGTCTATGAGTAAATTTCATGTCACTCTACATTTTCCTCTTCGTCTTCTTCTTCAGTCTCTCCATCCTCTGACCCTTCATATTCTATTTCATTTTCGTCGTGACTTATTCTTCTTCCGCTCCTCTACGATGAGCATGTTGTAGCGGGCCGTACTATACGGTTAGCTGAAACTTATACACATATAAGAGGATATTCTAATACAAGGTTACACAGAATTTGAATACATGAATCGCTGCAAAAATATGACAGTACCTGTAATAGGTATCGACAAATAATAGACACAATAAATGCAAGAAACGCATAGTAATGTATGAATGTATCCGTAATAATATGATAGATACTGATGGCAATTGGAAAATATCTCACAAACATTCATAATAGGATTCCTACACGGAAAAAAAATTGTTGTTGAATTTACTATGTGAGCAGCTACATATAGGACAACACTTTTTTGTAGTAGAAATTACCACAATTTTAGTATTTGGTACATAGGAGCGAGTAAATTTTAATGTCCTAATGAGTAAATGTTACCACAATTGTTGTCATTTCTACTACAAAAAAGTGTTGTCCTATATGTAGCTGCTCACATAGTAAATTCAACAACAATTTTTTTTCCGTGTACACGGAAGTTGACGAATACCGGCAGAAAACTCATAAAATTAGGTGTTTATTATCAGACTCTTTTTCCAACCGATTTCTTCAACACGATGCGTTTGAAACAGTATTCCAGAAGGCACAGTTACATATATGTAATGCAAGCTGCATGTATACCGCGAGGACCGGGTGAAAGAGAATGGTCCATCCGCCCAGGCAGCTAATATTTCATATTTTTAGGGGGATAGCCACTCGTTGCACTGAAAATCCCTAGGGTGATTTTGACGCGCGGTCGATGCAACTCGGCAGCCATTGTTGATACAAGCCGGCTGACTGTCAATACATCGCGGAAGGTAGACAAGTGTGGTTATGTTCGTTTATTTGAAGGAAATGATAAATAAAGTGAATAAAACCTACGTGAATAAGCTATGGATATTTATTGATGCCTCAACCTCAAGATACAATCAATAATTTTGTTGGAATTGGTTGTTCTCGATGAACTCTTTGATTCTGATAAATTTCCAGTTATAGCTTAGGTTAATTCGTTGATTGCATTAAGATATCATTTAAAACTGATTGATCGATTTTTGATAAATATTCCTAGCTTATTCACGTAGGTTTTATTCACTTTATTTATCATTTGCTTCAAATAAACGAACATAACCACACTTGTCTACCTTCCGCGATGTATTGACAGTCAGCCGGCTTGTATCAACAATGGCTGCCGAGTTGTATCGACCGCGCGCCAAAATCACCCTAGGGATTTTTTCAGCGCAACGAGTGGCTATCCCCCTAAAAATACGAAATATTAGCTGCCTGGGCGGATGGACCATTCTCTTTCACCTGGTCCTCGCGGTATATAATTGAAAAGTGAGCGCTGTTCATGTGCGTTGTAGCCACTGATATATATTATAACTGGATAGCCGATCGACTCTGAACTTCGCTTCCAATTGGAGACCGGAAGACGCCATTTTTATTGGAGCCCCCATGTACCGCCACCTGTGCGTCAGTTTGATTAGTTGCCACCCGTAGATATAGCAACCGATAAAGTTGGATATCAATCCGAAATATGAATCAAAATATAAATATAGATTCAATCTGAGCATAAGATTAAATCGAAATATTAAACGCTTGTTTATTGCGATTATTAGACTAATAACTATCATCGAAGGATAAGTGATATAGGTTTTTTTCAAGTGCACAATTGTGAAATCACATAAATCTACAGCAACTTATAAATTTGTTCGAGATGACGGTATGTATACATATACTATATACATTTCGATAATCGTATAATACAATATACAACAGTGCATGAATTCAATGATTCAAAGATCTGATTAATCAAGTGAATATTACATATAAATAACGCGGTTCAATATTTTTGCAATGAATGAATTCAAATGTGTTAAAATTTTTCAAACTTTATAAAGATTATGAATCACTACAACCCGGGTAACAATTTACATGACCAGCCCACAAGCCACATTTATGCCATGTGGCATGAGTACGGCAATGCTGTCGGCCAGCCACATAGCAGGCCAATGTTCGATAACCATGCGGCGGCTATATGGTTTCAACATGGCCTTTTCACATGGCGATAATATGGCTAACTAAGCTAGGCTACCAATGTTGCACCATCCTGGCCGCCACCTTGGGCCACGACATAGATTTTATGTGGGTCAAGCTGGCACTGCGATGTCCCGTCACTACCTAGCATTGACCTGGCCGCCACCTCGCAATGCCATATGGCTTTCATACGGGTAAACCTGGCACTGCCATGTCTTGACGTTAACTGGCGACTACCTGGCCGCCACCTCGCGATGCCATATGGCTTTTATGTGGGCCAACCTGGTACTGCCGTGTCTTGACGTTGACTGGCAACTATTCGGCCGCCACATCGCGATGCCATATAGCTTTCACGTGGGCTAACCTGGTACTGCTGTGTCTTAACGTTAACTGGCAACCGCTGGCGACCGCTGGCGACTACCTGGCCGCCACCTCGCGATGCCATATGGCTTTGATGTGGGCCAACCTGGTACTGCCGTGTCTTAGCGTTAACTGGCGACTACCTGGCCGCCACCTCGCGATGCCATATGGCTTTTATGTGGGCCAACCTGGTACTGCTGTGTCTTAACGTTAACTGGCGACCGCTGGTGACCGCTGGCAACTACCTGGCCGCCACCTCGCATTGCCATATAGCTTTTACGTGGGGCAAGCTGGCACGGCCATGTCTTAAGGTAGCCTGGCATTTACCTGGTCTATACAATGCGTCGCCACCTACCTTAGTACCTTGCTATGCCGGTAGATGAGCGACAACGCTTGCAAGTAAAGTAACATCGGCTTGACTACACCTACCCGTTGCCGGCCGACCACAATCATAATTCACCTACGAGTCAAGCGACTCATACCGCCTACCCGGTAGTATAGTTCATAACAGTTCTTTTGGAATGACTACTGTGTGAATGATATATATATACTTAAAAGTAAAATAGAACTCAAGGAGCGGTACTCGTTCCAAAATAGAGTGACTGTCACATGACAGCTAACTCGGGAAATTTCATGGTTACTTCATGGCTTTCATGTTTCAGAGAGGTATCAAAATTACTGGCAACCAGATGGCCCACACATAGCAACGAGTAAGCGGTGCCATGTCGCTGCCAGGTCAAAACCATAAATGAACTATATTGTTTATCGACTTAGTTGCCATCAAGGAGCGACATAGTTTGGTCGTCGTTGCCAGGTGAAAGCCATGATAAAACCGACCACTGCCAACATAGCGGCCACATTGGTTAGGTGGGTTGGCCATGTAGCGGCCGTATGGTTGCCGCGTTGGATTGTTACCTGGCAACTAGTTGGCCTCCACATGGCAGCGAGATAGCGCCGCCATATCGCTGCCAGGTCGAAACCATAAGTAAACCATGCTGTTTATCCACCTAGCTGCCATCAAGGAGCTACATAGTTTGGTCGTCGTTGCCAGGTACTAGCCATGATAAAACCGGGGTCGGCTGACATGGCGGCCACATTGGCTTGGTCGGTTGGCCATGTAGCGGCCATACGGCTGCCACTTCAAATTGTTACCCGGGAAGTCTAGTAATAATGCAATTAATTTTGATTGAAAGGGGGTATTCATTCATTTGAAATCGCATTAATGTTCATACAGTTACTGACTTTCTTCGAAATATATGAAAATTGATAGATTTATACCACAACGGATCAATTGATTGATTGGAAGTCATGATTCGTCAAGTTAATACGTATAGCTATATACACGCAATTTTGTAAAATCATTAACAATTAGCTGTAGGTGTATTGCACGAGTGAGTCTTCGTATCCAATTCTTTTACAAGGAAATAAATCTGATAATTGAAAAAATCAAGGAATGGGTAAGGGTTCTTGTGTATAATTAAAAGAACAACAAGAAATTTATTCATATTTATGTACATAATTATAAGATAACCAAACTTAGACATATGCCACAACGAAAACAATTACAAATAAATATAAAACATTTTTTTTTAATAGATAAGAACATGCCATCATGTAAACAATCAGCCATCAACTGCTAATCATATTTTCAAATCAATATGAACATGCCACCATATAAACTATTAGCCATTAAATTGTAATAATATTTTTAAATTAAAATAAACATGCCATCATATAAACTATCAGCCTTCAACGTGTGATAATATTTTCAAATTAATAGGAACATATGCATAAACAATCAGCCATTGATAATAATATTTTTACATTGATAGAAACACGCCACCATATAAACAATTAACCTTTAACTTGTAATGATATTTTTTAATTGATAGGAACATGCCACCGTGTAAGCAATCAGTCATCAACTTCTAATAATATTTTCAAATCAATATGAGTCAGTCCACGTCAAGCGGGACGGATTTGGCCAAAAATTTACCTCGATGTTTTTGATTCTTTTGTAATTTTTTTGCCATATTCTGTGGGCAAAATAAATGGATGAAACATTTTTTTTTTCTTTTTAACTCGAAGGGCTTAGAAGCTACAAGGGGTTGAATTTTCGAAAAAACCACCAAAAATCGGAATCGCGGTCTCCTTTAAACGTTAATATCTCCGGTTTCCTTTGTCGTACAGACGTCACCAAAAACTCATTTTGAAGCTTTTGAATCGCACTTTCATGTTATGAATTTTAAATTTATGGATTAAACAATTTTCTATTTGTTATTAACAATTATATTCTTTAAACGTGATTTTCAAGATGATTACACCCTTCGAAAATTCTGAAAAAAATACCAGCGTGTTCCTTGATTCATTCTCTACGAAATCTGTAAGTTTTAAAATGGAATTCCGATGGAAACTATATTTAAAAAGCGATTGATCCGTCCGGGACGTCGCGCGCCACTGGCGCGCCCGCGTAGACAGTCGCGCGCGACGTTCCGGACGGATCAATCGCTTTTTAAATATAGTTTCCATCGGAGTTCCATTTTAAAACTGACAGATTTCGTAGAGAATGAATTAAGGAACACGCTGGTATTTTTTTCAGAATTTTCGAAGGGTGTAATCATCTCGAAAGTCACGTTTAAAGAATATAATTGTTAATAACAAATAGAAAATTGTTTAATCCATAAATTTAAAATTCATAACATGAAAGTGCGATTCAAAAGCTTCAAAACGAGTTTTTGGTGACGTCTGTACGACAAAGGGAACCAGAGATATTAACGTTTAAGGGAAGACCCTAGTGAAACTGAAAACTTTTACATTTTTCATACGATTGAAATTATTTATAGATCACGTGAAAGTGTACTCCAAAACTAAGAAAATCACACCTTGAGCTTCAAGATTTCTTAAGAAATGTAGAAGTTACGCAACATTCAATGGTAAAAACGTACCGAACTTCAAAATGCTTCTTGCGTCTGAGTTTTAATCGCATCATATTCCCCTTCGTCTGAGGTCTTCAGCAAACTGAGGCGAAGAAAGTGAGGGATCGGATTTGAGATTGGATCACTCGTTCCATTTTGAGAGAATTTATTATTTTTTATTTCAAATTTTTAGCATTTTGCATGTTATTTAAATCTGAAAAAAAAAGTTTCTTTTACAATAGAATGAAACCGATCCCTCATTTTGTGCATAAGGTATATATGAATCTTCACTGCGAAGGAGAAGTTGATCGGAGCAAAACTCAGACGCAAGAAGCATTTAGCGTAGCTGAAAAGATAGTTCTGAGTAAATGGCATTTTAGTGAAAACTGGTATAAGTTAATTAAATTCTCCAGAATATATGGCACAAAATAATTGGAACGGTCATATCATTAAACTTTATGATCAACGTATCTCAGATTCTCTATTTCTGCTGCGGTGGCATCTCGGACCGCAAATCTTCTTCGCCCTGCATCTGTAGATTCACCGTCCCAAAACAGATAATCAAAATAGGAATTGAATTAGCTATTCTGGTTCCCAGAAAAACTTGGCGCTGATCTATAACACTTGTTTATCTCTGGCTGTTGCCTTAGAACAGTAACTCACGCATCGCCCAACAGCGCTCACTGCTGCCGCTCATTTTAAATAGAGCTTTGTTTTAGCAGTTACACCAGATACGCTGCGGAAGAAGGCTTCCGCTGACATTCTGAGCTCTTCTATGGCTGATCTCTCATGAAAAGATATTAGTTTCTCAATTATTAAGGATTTTTGATCTAGCGACTGCCAATTTTTAGCGTAGCGTTGATGGTTTCCCTCAATTCAGGGACATTAGTTATCTTTCACATAATTCTTGTCCTATAGCAGTTGGATTTAGAACCAAGAAAATATGTTCATGAAGAAATTTTATATTTGGAGCGCTCCAGCTTTTTATTGCATTTTGGAGTCCTGCAGTACCCATATACCCATACATGGGTATATAGTTTATACTTTGACTTTGTATCTTATGAAACTTACTTTCAATGGTATTTTCAATAATTTCATGAAATTCTAGAAGTTCATTGTGGAAAAGCAAAAAAAATTTTTTTTTTAATAATTTTTTTTTTTTTATAAAATTAGCTGCCCGTAAACTAGAAAAAATCAGAGGGCCTTAAATATTTGTCACAAGGTGGAGACAGGCTACTAGAGTATATTTCCAGCAAAAACGCAAAATTGAATTTTTAGGCGATTTTGTTCAAAATCTCAGTAGGGTCTTCCCTTAAAGGAGACCGCGATTCCGATTTTTGGTGGTTTTTTCGAAAATTCAACCCCTTGTAACTTCTAAGCCCTTCGAGTTAAAAAAAAAAAAAGAATGTTTCATGCATTCATTTGACCCAGAGAATATGTAAAAAAAATTACGACGATTTTCAAGAACATGAGGTCAAAAAGGTGTCCCGCTTGACGTGGATTGACTCATATGAACATGCCACCATATAAACTATGAGCCATTAAATTGTAATAATATTTTTAAATTAAAATAAACATGCCACCATCTAAACTATCAGCCTTCAACGTGTGATAATAATTTCAAATTAATAGGAACATATGTATAAACAATCAGCCATTGATAATAATATTTTTACATTGATAGAAGCACGCCACCATATGAACTATCAGTCATTAAATTGTAATAATATTTTAAAATTAATAGGAACATACCACCATATAAACAATAAGGAATAAGTAACAATCGTATTATACCCTCGCGGAGTGTATGACTAAATTTCCACCGGGGCAGAGTTCAAACGGGGTAAGCCAATCAGGAACGAGATTCGAGAAGAAAATATGGAATTTCTCTTCAAATCTTATTACCGATTGGCTAACCCCATTTGACTTTGCCCCGGTGGAATTGCAGTCAATGTATGTGTGTATTGTAAATATATAATACACTTGGCGTGGATTTAATTAGTATTTGTTGCGGTCCGAATATTCCTGCTTTGAAAAATATAATACGAGAGGACAAGCGAAAGAGATGTGAACTAAATAGCAGCTGTATATGCATCTCTCCGTGGACTCTAAAACTAGTTTGATTTGAGTTGGACCTCAATGAGTAAACGTTATTGTTATAACCTACATGTGTTCTAAACAGAGATATAATATCTCTATGGTTCAAAAACCAAAATTCTACTGATTGGACCATACTATTTGCCTAGTGAGGAAGTGCCGCATGTTGATTCCAGTTAACCTCAACGAGTGATTTTTAGTTTGTGAGTACATTCGAAGCTCCCTATATACTTTTATTATTGCTTTTATCAAAATGTCCACATGGTTTGTCAAGTTCTCAGTAAAGGTATCCAGCTTATGTTCCCATAGTTCAGGGAATAAATCAGAGGCTTCAGTCACGTGGCGGAAGACAGCATTCGATAGTACTGCCGGAAAGTTACGCTCTGTCGGTGGTCGTCCCATATTTTTATTGCAAGCCCGACGAAATAATTTTTCTGTAGCTAGACAGACTTTGAGGACACCTTGACTTGGCATTATCAGCCCTCCATGAGTCTTGGTAATAGTCAGAGATAATCTATGGAGTCGATTTTGATCTTCATCTAGTATTTCACCAAAGCAGGCAGTTATGCACTCGGTACATTTCAATGATTTTTGAATCTTTCTGATTACAAACCCTGCTATATAACCCACAGTATGTTCTGAGAATTCGCTTAAATTGTCAGGCATCATTTCTGAAAATTGCAAAAATTCTTGCAATTCATCGGCCAAAGGAGTTTCTTGAAAATCCAATTCATATTTTTGAAATACTCTGTTATTTTCAACTTCTGTATATACGTTTGTGTCATAGGTATCGAGCCTTGCATTTTTCTTGTTAGTGTTAGGTGATACATGTAAAATCTTTGTCTGGTCCAACGCATCAACATTGCCATTGGTCGAATTAATTTCGTGCCGCACTAAGAGGCGTTTGAATGCAGACACAAACTGGGAAGCAGTCGGATTCGGACACCATCCACTTCTCTGTCTAATGGCGCAAAAAAATAACTCTAAATGGTCCTGACTAATTTTGTAAGGTAGGAAATATTTCATTTGAGATCCTTCGCAATTTACAAACTTATCAAATATACCAAAGACAGCTGTAATGGCGGTATAAAATCCAATAAACCCTGTTGATCGTCTACACTTGTAAATCGGCTTAGAATCTAGTATCCTAAGTTGCAGTATATATTGCTGATTGGTTTCCATCCTCGATCGCCATACTGGCTCGTTAGCTACTCTCAATGGTGACTTCAACCCTCTACCGAAAGGACTTCTCACATTCAGAAAATCAAAGGTACTGTCTATACTCCGTAAAAATTGCACTGTTGCTTCACTACCTTTGAATTTTGGCATATCAAGTTTCGAGTCACAGAATTCTATGGCATCTGCAACACTACTACTGAGAGTTTGAGCCGCAAGACGTACTTTCATAATATTTTTATGAAAAAGAATATGAGATGATCTTAACTTGTTTCCAGCTCTGAGACCTTCGTCTTCTTGCAGTCGAGCAAGTTCAACGATGAATCTCCATTCAATTCTTCGGCCTTCCCCATCCAACAAGACCTTGTAGTCCCCCAGACAATTGCGAATTAGCTTCAACATGTGACATGCATCCAAAACTACAAAAACTAGATCAGAGGGATTACTCGGATGTGGGAAATATGGTCGAGGATTTGGCATGCTCATATCTGCGCCTAAAATACGGGTTACTGCCATGTGACTCGGTGGGCCATCTAAAGTTAAGGATGTTACACGAACTCCTATAGTGTGCAAGCGGATGAGGGTCTGGGTAACTAAACTTGCTAATGTCTCCGATGTCATGCCATCAATTAGAAAATAAGCCAAAGGTAATTTCCAGGAGGCGTCAACGCCCACTACCATAAAAACTAATGCTTCCTTTGCCTCCGGAATACAATCGCCTGGTGGAACCCCACTACCAACATCTACATGTCCTCGCTGTATCCCGTCACGTCCCCACTGAGTACCCTTTTTGATGCTTATTTCGTCTAGCATTAGCGCACAGACTACATCTCTACCCGCTGCCTTTTGAACGCGACATTTGTTCTCTAATGTTTCAAGAGATTCTGATATGAAACCAGGTTCGCAATTCACAGAGCAATACCAAGTGCGGAGGACTGACGGATGAGGAAGTGCTAGGTCAAATGTTTTGCGTACATAACTATAGGCTTTTGGCGAATAGAAATGCAATGTAAGTGCAAAGCTGCGAAGCTCAGGTGAATATTTTTGACGAGTCAATTTCCTAGCATCATTATTTTTTTTCATGCGCTTAAATAATTCTACTGGAGCATCAGACAAATTATCCATACAATGTGCTCCATTTTCAGAAATAAGCCGTTGATTTTTTAGGGTGCTTACGATTTCTTTTAGAGAGGTCACTTTTTTTTTCATCCGAGAGATTCTTTGCTTTTGAATCTTCGAAGTGATTCGTAGCTTCCGTAAATTATCCCGCATTTTCAACATTTTCTTCTGTTTTGTCCTAGGAGTATCTTCGTATTTGTGGTCGTGGAAGACCAACGCCCGCTGCGCGTCAATACTGCATTGGACTTCAGAGATGTTGATGGATTTCTCTGGCGTTGTATCCTGTATGGCTATCTCAATTGCTGGCTGCTGATCTGTCGACATATTTATCAAATAATCATGAAGCAGATGATTTTTATATCATTTTATATTTTATATTATATAAGACAGTGAGGAAGATAGAGATCGAGACCTAGAGAAAGTGTATTTCAGTGAATCCAAGAGTAAATGAATTATATCGTTTGAGCATTGCAAAATCAAGTGTGTAAAAGTTTATTCATTATAAACATCGCCATCCTAACATGTCACGTGTCGAACGGCATAAGGACGTATAATTTTATTTTATTTTGTCCTTCACTTTAAAAATTATGGAATTGCAAATACAGGGTGAGTTTTCTCCAGGTCCGAATGAGGTAGGGGCTTATTTTACTCATACTTGAATAAAATAAAATTTAAAATCCTCAATTACCTGGTAAGCTTGGAGAAATATGTGAGCTACTTGAATCGTCTTCCATTGAAGAAGGATTCGCAGGAATTGTAGCACCCTCGAAAATAGTGGGTATGCTGTGTGGAATAAGTTGAACTCGATTTCCCGATTCTACGAAGCAACTCTCAAGAAAATGATCTGAGCATACTCTACTCGCGACACTAGGTGTCCAGTTCAATTTCTTTACAGTAGAAACCCAATTCACCCATTTCTTTCTCAAAGGAGGATTTTTTTTTGGAAATCTAAATAGGATGAATAGGATATTAGGATGATTAGGATAATAGGATGAATAGGATAATAGGATGGAATGTTACATTTTGCGGCTTTTACGCTCCAATCGAAATCAAAGGTGCTTTATTAAAATTATGAATTTGAATTTGAATTTGAATTTAAGTTTGAATTTGAATTTGAATTTTAGTTTGAATTTGAATTTGAATTTAAGTTTGAATTTGAATTTGAATTTATATAATTACTTTCACACTTACCTATGAAAAGAACATTTTAACTTCTCCCCTGTTCTGGATGGGCAAACTACACATTTTCCCATTTTTCACGCTAATTAATTGCCATCGATGTTTTACACTAACAACAACGTTGTTTGATAAAAACATTCGCAAATCACGATTAACATTTGAAAACATCTTGAAAATTTATAAGTGATATAAAGCTTGATGCTATCAATCACAGATGGTGCCACATGGGGGCGCCAAAAAAAATGGCGACTTCCGGATTTCTAATAGGAGCACGGGTTTCCATGCTAACCATACGCAATCGGCTATCCAGTTATAATATATATCAGTGGTTGTAGCGGTGAAAAATATTCGTCGACAAAACTGATACTGAAAAAATTATAAAGGAATTTTTTCGATTGTACTAACTTAAATGTAATGAATTTATACTTTTGATCGAATTATGTCGATTTACGAAACGTCGGCACCTAACCGTTAAACAACGCGGCTCCATCCCGGAAGCCAAGTCTTAGTCAGAATCTCACCGCGAAAGCCTCAAAGACCTTATCAAGCTCCTCCACGGGGAGGGCATCCTCGCTGAAGTTAACTCCTTTAGCGAAAACAGGTCGTCCCTATCGAAACATCTAGCCAACCTAGCTTTCCTGAGGAGATGCAGGGACAACAACATCATCCCCAAATTTCTTCGGATGAAAGATCCATTTGGCACTGAGAAATCCAAACGGATACTCACACGCATCAGCCAAGCCCTTATCCGCGAACGCATCACACACATCAAACTCCAACTACACCAGACTGCAGAACGGACACTGCGTCTTCACCTCTTCCTCGCCTCCACTCTACGACCCGACATCTGGCAAACAGTGGACCGCGTTTCAGCTGAACAAGCTGAACGGATCCACTTGCAGTGTACCCAACGACAAATAGACAAATACCAAAAACTCTCGCCACAGCCAAAAACCCCGACACCGCTTAAAGATACTGTCAAGAACCTCAGTGACACGATACTTTCCCAAGAAGCAACTTCTGCCCTAGCCAAAGGCCCGAACTTTGCTATTGCCCCTTCTAGAATCCCAAAAGACGAAATCATCTCCCAAATCGAAAACTCCATCTTCGGACTACCAACGGAAGCAGCAAACAACATTCGAAGACTAACAACCAACATTCTACGCAACGCCAAAGCACCCAAGCCAAACCTCACTAGACGGGAACGCCTAGCACTGAGAGAACTCAACAGTAACCCCGACATCATCGTACTGGCAGCAGACAAAGGCAATGCCACGGTCGTCCTCAACAGGAAAGACTACGAAACCAAAATCCGAACAGTCCTGGACGACACTACGTACCGCAAAATTTCAAGAGACCCTACACCGAAAATAGAAAAACGCACCACCCTCCTTATCAAGGAAAGCAATCTGCCGGAACCAACCAAAAAAGCTTTGACTCCCAAAGAATCCTGCCCTCCCAGACTGTACGGCCTACCCAAAATCCACAAAACCAACGTACCCTTGAGACCAATAGTTAGTGCGATTAACTCGCCCACATACAAACTTTCACGGTATCTGGCGTCCCAACTCCAAACACTCCTATCCGACTCCGACTCACGCATCCTCAACTCGAAAGACTTTGTCGAGAAAATCCAACAGATTCGACTACATCCTGATGACATTCTAGTCAGCTTCGATGTAGAATCACTTTTTACGAAAGTCCCTATCCCAGACACCTTGGAAATCATAAAAAGATCCAAAAAGATACCCCAACAACTGTTCCCCCTCATCGAACACTGCCTCACCTCCACCTACTTTCTTTACCAAGGAGCATTCTACGAACAAACCTCAGGCGCTGCTATGGGATCTCTAATTTCTCCCATCATAGCGGACATATTCATGGAGCACTTCGAGAGCCACACCCTCGGAGAAGCCCGACTAAAACCTGAACTCTGGCTCCGATATGTTGATTACACTTTTGTCATTTGGCGACATGGTAAGGAACACCTCCAAACCTTTCTAGACTTTCTCAACTCCCGACGCCCTAACATACGCTTCACGATGGAAACAGAAACTAACAACCAACTTCCCTTCCTGGACGTGCTAGTCACGAAAAAACAAGATGGTCAATTGGGACATCGCGTATACCGCAAACCCACACACACCAACGGATATCTCCACGCAGTTCCACACCACCACCCATCACAAAAAGGATCAGTGATCAGCTCACTCGTCCACCGAGCACTGACAGTCTCTGATTCAGATAACCTCAACGTCGAACTAGCCCACCTGAAGAAAATCCTACAATCCAATGGTTACTCGTCCACACAAATCCAACAAACCATCCAAAAACTCCAGAACAAGCCCAACCCATCGACAGACATTTCAAACTTACCAACGGAAGTAACGAGAAGAACTGCCTTCCTCCCCTACATTCAAGGAGTGACGGACTCCATAGGGAGAATCCTAAGGAGAAACAACATCAAACCGATTTTCAAACCACCACAGAAAATCGGGCAATTCCTCAACTCCCCAAAAGATAAACTCCCCCCGCTCAGCTCTTCAGGGGTATACAGGATCCCTTGTTCCTGTGGAAAAGTTTACATCGGAGAAACCGGGAGGAAGATCAGCACTCGCCTTAAAGACCACCAAAGATACGTCAAACTGAAGCACTTTACTATCTCAGCTCTGGCGGAACACCAAATGGAAACGGGCCACCAAATCTTATTTGACCAAACCACCTCCTTGTCTAACTCAAATCAGTATTTTTCTCGAAAATACAGAGAAGCCCTTGAAATCCGTAAACATCCTAACAACATCAACAGAGACAACGGACTTCAAACCCATCCAATTTGGAACGCCATCCTCCCGGTTTTTTAAATGTTTGGCCAACCATATAAAAACATATGATTGGTCAACTCCACCCGAGCGGAACGTCACACATGGACGGCTCCGCAACTGGCATAAATAGGGACACCCTGTTCGGGAGCAACCAGTATCAGGTTGTTTCTCGCCCTGATGAAGTAAACTGCAATGTTTACGAAACGTCGGCACCTAACCGTTAAACAACGCGGCTCCATCTCGGAAGCCAAGTCTTATTCAGAATCTCACCGTGAAAGCCTCAAAGACCTTATGTCGATTTATTTACACATCCGAAAAATAAAGCGGGCGGTAGTGATGCTGATAGCTCATAACCTAGAACCTAGAACACAATTCATAATTGTCAAAGCTATCCAACTACATATTATCCCTTACACAATTTCACCACATACTTTTTCAGTTGACAATAGAATATACATATATATTAGGGTGCTTCAAAAAAAAAAATCTAATTTTTTTTTCAACTCTTACCCCCCCCCCCCCCCCCCCCCCCCAAATGTTCGAGGTGGATGAGAAAAAAATCCTCACGAAAGTCGGTCGCTGTAGCTCAACTCTAAGAGGTCGCAATTTTCATTTTAGTTTCCCATTCATTTAACATGGGAATTTTCGGTTTTTCATTCAAAGTGAAATTACATCTATTCATTTTAATTTTTTTCAAATAACCATTGTATATAAAATCAATTAATTTCTTGACCTCATGGTGATATGTACAGTAATGTTCATTAATGGCTTCGCGGTGGCTAACTGTTTTTTCGGACTTTTTAGGATAGAATCGAATAAAATAATATTATATTATTTTTATAAGGGGTCATAATTATTAATATTATATTTTCGACTATCGGCACATGAAATACGACTAGAATGGAGTCTCGTTTATGAAAAAGTCCGAAAAAAACAGTTAGCCACTGAGAAACCATTAATGAACATTACTGTACAGTAGATTATTGGAAGAAGGTCGATAAGAAAAGAAGACACTTTATAGTGTTAACGTTTTGGCCCAGGTGGGGGCCCTCCTCAGAACAGTGATTTATTGACTGCCGAAAAAAAAGGAAAAACCAAAAAGACAATCCATACCATATGTGAATTTATCGTACCAGTCGAACCAAATTTTTAAGTCTTCTAACTAAAGCTCACCTCTATATAGAGCGTGCAATCTCCAGATAGACCGAAAAAAACGGAAGTGCATCATAATTATTTTTTCAAGTAAAAATTCCTTCAGCCCGGGTTTGAACCGGGACCTCCGCATTTGTACTGCGACGCCTTGTCCAATTAGACCACTGAAGGACTGAAGGAATCTTTACTTGAATTTCATGTTATTGTCATTGACCTCTTAGTCCACAGGTCTGTGTTTATTTCATTGTGTAGTGACTCTATCGTTAGAAACCTATTAATTCTGTGGACTAAGAGGTCAATGACAATAACATGAAATTCAAGTAAAGATTCCTTCAGTCCTTCAGTGGTCTAATTGGACAAGGCGTCGCAGTACAAATGCGGAGGTTCCGGTTCAAACCCGGGCTGAAGGAATTTTTACTTGAAAAAATAACTATGATGCACTTCCGTTTTTTTCGGTCTATCTGGAGATTGCACGCTCTATATAGAGGTGAGCTTCAGTTAGAAGACTTAAAAATTTGGTTCGACTGGTCCGATAAATTCACATATGGTATGAATTAATAGGTTTCGAACGATAGAGTCACTACACAACAAAAAAACAATCATTGTCTGACATATAAATCTAAAAAATAGGCTAACAATACAATACCCTAAAGGGATACAACATATAACTGTGTGAAGTAATGCTATACAAAAAAATATAATACAGAAAAAAAAAAAAAAACCTTACAAAAAAAAAAAAAAAAATTATGCTCCATAAATGTAAACTAATAACACCCGTTTAAGGTACTTAGTAAAGCCACCATTATCTCCCACTTCTCCATCCTTGAAAGATTAGTGAACCGAATTGCTCATAAAATTAGAAGTTGACCGAAAATAAGATGAACAATAAAAAGACAAGTCAAAAATGTTAAAACACATCAACCGTTTTCACTAATTTACTATTCAGTGGTTAAAAGATAAAAGGACTAGAGCACCCAGCAGGTGCTGTGTGAGTGTAGGAAAACAAGAGATAATGGAGGACACAGTCATGGAATTAAAGTCCAGTCTAGATTAGGGAATAGCAGAATGACAACACAACAGATAAGCTGTAGTTAGACGGAGAAGCTAGTGCGACAAGTTAGAAATTAAAGGTTTGTAGATGTCACTCAGATGCTCTACATCTTGCCTCAAGTTCACCGAGTTTGAATGGCTTACAATATTGCACACCTCCCAAATTAGGCGTTTATAATATAACGGTTCTTCGTACAAGATGCTGACACTACCGTAATCAAACAAATGGTCGTTATTCACCATGTTTTTAGTTAAAGCAGTGTGGTGATCCACGCTATCTTGGATATTTCTTTTGTATTCCGTAATTCTGATGTGTAAATGTCTGTAAAAATGGTGTAAAAATGGTGTATAAAATCCCATGTAGGGACTGCAATCAGGTTTACATTGGGCAAACGAGCAGACATTTACACACCAGAATTACGGAACACAAAAGAAATATCCAAGATAGCGTGGATCACCACACTGCTTTAACTGAACACATGGTGAATAACGACCATTTGTTTGATTACGGTAGTGTCGGCATCTTGTACGAAGAACCGTTATATTATAAGCGCCTAATTTTGGAGATGTGCAATATTGTCAGCCATTCAAACTCGGTGAACTTGAGGCAAGATGTAGAGCATCTGAGTGACATCTACAAACCTTTAATTTCTAACTTGTCGCACTAGCTTCTCCGTCTAACTACAGCTTATCTGTTGTGTTGTCATTCTGCTATTCCCTAATCTAGACTGGACTTTAATTCCATGACTGTGTCCTCCATTATCTCTTGTTTTCCTACACTCACACAGCACCTGCTGGGTGCTCTAGTCCTTTTGTCTTTTAACCACTGAATAGTAAATTAGTGAAAACGGTTGATGTGTTTTAACATTTTCGACTTGTCTTTTTATTGTTCATCTTATCTTCGGTCAACTTCTAATTTTATGAGCAATTCGGTTCACTAATCTTTCAAGGATGGAGAAGTGGGAGATAATGGTGGCTTTACTAAGTACCTTACACGGGTGTTATTAGTTTACATTTATGGAGCATAATTTTTTTTTTTTTTTTTTCTGTATTATATTTTTTTGTATAGCATTACTTCACACAGTTATATGTTGTATCCCTTTAGGGTATTGTATTGTGAGCCTATTTTTTAGATTTATATGTCAGACAATGATTGTCTTTTTGGTTTTTCCTTTTTTTTCGGCAGTCAATAAATCACTGTTCTGAGGAGGGCCCCCACCTGGGCCGAAACGTTAACACTATAAAGTGTTTTCTTTTCTTATCGACCTTCTTCCAATAATCTATTGAACAACCATTGTATATATTCAGAAAGCTGGTTTTTCAAGCTTTCCAAATCTATATATTAAGAGTCGATTACCTTCATTAGAAGATTGAATGAAATCATTTAAAATATAGAGATTTTAAACAAAAATGAAAATTGCGACCTCTTAGAATTGAGCTACAGCGACCGACTTTCGCGAGAGTAGTGTAGATATGAGAGTTCTGGACCAAGACTTCTTTACCGGCCGAGTTGTGATGGTAAGTTACCGACCGTCGGATGGTAACGATTTGGGTACCGATCGTCGATCTTTGTTACCGACAATCGGATGGCTGCAATTTGCCGTCGTGCGATGGCGCCACTGCCGATTGTTACCGATATTCCGATGGTAACGATCGAGAATCCTGCATTGCCGATCTGCGCTTACCGACAATCTGATGGTTGCGATTTGCCGTCATGCGATGGCGCCACTATGGATTATCGATCCTTAGTTACCGATAATCCGATGGTAACGATCCGATCATTAGTTATCGATAATCCGATGGTAATGATCCGATCATTAGTTACCGATAGTCTGATGGCTGCAATTCTCCTGCAATTTTCCGTCTTGCGATGGCGCCACTAAGGATTCGCCTTCGAATCA
Source organism: Tenthredo mesomela (assembly GCA_943736025.1). Lineage (NCBI taxonomy): Eukaryota > Metazoa > Arthropoda > Insecta > Hymenoptera > Tenthredinidae > Tenthredo > Tenthredo mesomela. Next base: position 27,451,883 of record OX031013.1, on the reverse strand, counting down.
TGGTAACGATTACCGATCTTTTTTTTTTCTTACCGACAATCGATCCAAGATGGCTGAAATATATAATTCTTAGCTTATATATACGAATTATACTAGCTGAAAAATGCTTGAAGAGTGACAGGGTGTTATATATATATATATATATGCAATCAATGACGCGAATTATCTGATAATATATGCGTTTATTTGTTATGTCTCAAGTCTAACCTATTCTAAAATACAACAATTTCAATAATAATAATAATAATAATGGCCGTAACATTTATCCCTCATCTGTATTCATCATCATTCCCTATGAGAATGGGATCTGAAAATAGAAAAAGTGAGCTTAGATGTGTCATAATGATTCCTCAATGATAAATCATACACACTATTCTTCTTCAGACGCATTCTGTATATCTTGATCATATTCGCCCTCGCTACCGCTATTCAGTCTTTCGTCTATTCGATCCCGAAGAACCATAGAGACTGCATAATCTTCGGAATTCGGGTAAAAATGTTCATCATGCGCCTTCGTAAACCACCAACAGCGAATATCGTGGTCTATCTGAAGCTTTGCCTGGACACCATTAATTGTTAACACGGCACCATCCACACAACGCCTGGTTACATATGGCTTCAGCTGTAGATCAACCAAGTCATCAAGATTAGGAGCATTACCCCATTCCACAGGAGTCGCCCAATCATATCGTGCGTGAATTCCTTGAACAAATACATAATCAACTTAGCAATTCTAAAATAACAATATTGTATCCAGACATCGGGCTCTACTTACGATTGCGCATGTTTGCGGAATTATGAGCCATCACATCGATATCTTTCCCCATCATCTCGTCTATTCGATACCGAAGAACATTGGCGATTGCATAATCTTCAGGATTAGGGTAAGCCTGATAATGATCCACCCTCCTAAACCACCAACAGCGAATATTGTTGTCTATTCGGAGGCCAGCCTGGATACTATTAATTGTTATTAAGGCACGATCCACACGTCGTCTGATTACATATGGTTCTAGTTGTGTATTAATCAATGCACCAAGATGAGAATCATTACCCCACTCCACAGGGGTTGCCCAATTGTATCGTGAGGAAACGTCTTGAATAGAACACAAGATTAACTTAGCACTTGTAAGATAATATCATATGAAGACATCAGGCTCTACTTACAATAGTATATGCTTGCACGATTACCAGCCATCACGTTCAGGGATTTTCCTTTGATTCTATGAACTTGCACTATTCGCCGATCTTTTCAGACTGAAAATTGTCTTTTTCGTCTTAAACTAACCAGGCAGGGGTTAGGTTGCATCCTGTTTGCTGCATACCATCCCCAAAATAAAATCAAACTCAACCAACCAGAGAACAGCTCTCAAAGACACCACCTCGGCTCATAAAAACCGGCAAGTCCCAAAGGATCGGGCAATAAATATCATTTAGAAGTTTTTCACTATACTTTCGTCGCTCGAAAAACGCTAGAATTCTGCAAACACGAAGATTGCATGCAATAATCAAAAGATACCACCTAGGCCCATAAAAATCGACAAATCTCAAAGGATCAAGCAATAAATATCATTCAGAAGTTTTTCACACCCTCTTGCCGCTCAAAACGTCAGAAGTTTGTGAAGACACAGATCGCAATAATCAAACGAGCACACTTTGGCCCATAAAAATCGTGCATAATCTTCAGGATCCTGGTAATACCGATAATTATCCACCTTCCTCAACAACCAACAGTGAATATTGTTGTCTATTTGAAGCCTTGCCTGGATACCATTCTTTGTTATCATGACAGCATTCACACGTTGCCTGGCTGTATATAGTTTTAGCTGTGTATCAACCAATCCACCAAGATGAGGATCATTATTCCATTCTACAGGGGTTTTTTTCAGTCATATTATGCGTAAAATCCTCGAATATAACACATGATTAACTTGGTAATTGTCAAATAATATCATATAAAGATATCAGGCCCTACTTACGGTGGTGCATATTTGCGAAATTACGAGCCATCACGTTCAACGATTTTCCTATGATTCTATGAACTTTCACTATTCACCGATCTTCTTTCAAAAACTGGAAGTTGTCTTCTTTTCTTAAACTGATCAGGCGGGTGGGTTGCATCCTATTGGCTGTATACCACAAAAAAGAATCAACCCCCCAGCCAAACAGTTATCAAAATACTCCGCCACAGATAAAATCGGCAAGTCTCAATGGATAGAGCGATAAAACGTCATTCAGATTATGAATTGGTTGAGTTGAATAAAAAACAATGAAATTGTGATTACATTTGCAGGGTGATGCTAATTATATAATAGAGTCGTGTTCCCCACCACCGTTCCTCAGTCATTTGCCTGTTATCGAAAAAATCGGATTCGTCGGTGGACATCATCCCATGGTTGGTGATTAGCTTACAATATTCATTTACAAGTCTGCTGCAACTCTGCTAGAAGATGCTTGCGACAGACGAATGCAAGTCGTGATCGTCACGTTTGGTTACTAGGGTTCCAGTTAAGGCTGAAACCCATTAGCCGGCAGCGAGCGGTGGCAAACGGCAAAACAGTGGTTCACATCCCATACATCGACCAATGCTGGCGTTAAAGTTAGATTTGGTTCGTGTTTTGAATGTGAATCACTGTTTTCGGCCGGTCACCGCCGTTCGCTGCCGGCTGGTGGACCTCGGCCTTTATACTTTTGTCCAACAGAATTTCATTTGATTCTAATATTGTATCCAATATATTTGATCATTCAATGGACATGTTTGAATCTGTTTGTCGTGGGTTGTACACCTGAATGGATTCAAGAAGATTCGTTTTGAAGGAGGATATGGATGAGAAGTGGCTCAACCGAGCTTTTTTTTTTTTTTTTTTTTTTTTTTTGCAACAGCTAGAGCTAATCACCAACCATGGGATGATGTCCACCGACGAATCCGATTTTTTCGATAACAGGCAAATGACTGAGGAACGGTGGTGGGGAACACGACTCTATTATATAATTAGCATCACCCTGCAAATGTAATCACAATTTCATTGTTTTTTATTCAACTCAACCAATTCATAATCTGAATGACGTTTTATCGCTCTATCCATTGAGACTTGCCGATTTTATCTGTGGCGGAGTATTTTGATAACTGTTTGGCTGGGGTTGATTCTCTTTTGTGGTATACAGCCAATAGGATGCAACCCACCCGCCTGATCAGTTTGAGAAAAGAAGACAACTTCCAGTTTTTGAAAGAAGATCGGTGAATAGTGAAAGTTCATAGAATCATAGGAAAATCGTTGAACGTGATGGCTCGTAATTTCGCAAATATGCACCACCGTAAGTAGGGCCTGATATCTTTATATGATATTATTTGACAATTACCAAGTTAATCATGTGTTATATTCGAGGATTTTACGCACAATATGACTGAAAAAACCCCTGTAGAATGGAATAATGATCCTCATCTTGGTGGATTGGTTGATACACAGCTAAAACTATACAGGGTGTCCCAGAATTCGCGACGAATAATTTACAGGGTAAATCTTGATCAAAAACGGGATCGAAATTTCCTTAGCCGTTTTTTCCGGTAATGCTTAGATTTCTCGTTATAATTATTTCAAATCCAGCCAACGACGCGCGGCTTATGAACAGCCGTTCGTCGATGTGATTACCGCTCGGTTGTATGCGCGTCTCCCAGCCTATTGTCGCCGCGAAACAAAGTGCACACAACCAAGCGGCGATCACACCGACAAGCGCCCGTTCTTAAATCGCACGTTATTGACTGAAATTAAAATAATTATAACGAGAAATCTAAGCATTACCGGAAAAAACGGCTAAGGAAATTTCGATCCCGTTTTCGATCAAGATTTACCCTGTAAATTATTCGTCGCGAATTCTGGGACACCCTGTATACAGCCAGGCAACGTGTGAATGCTGTCATGATAACAAAGAATGGTATCCAGTCAAGGCTTCAAATAGACAACAATATTCACTGTTGGTTGTTGAGGAAGGTGGATAATTATCGGTATTACCAGGATCCTGAAGATTATGCACGATTTTTATAGGCCGAGGTGTGCTCGTTTGATTATTGCGATCTGTGTCTTCACAAACTTCTAACGTTTTGAGCGGCAAGAGGGTGTGAAAAACTTCTGAATGATATTTATTGCTTGATCCTTTGAGATTTGTCGATTTTTATGGGCTAGGTGGTATCTTTTGATTATTGCATGCAATCTTCGTGTTTGCAGAATTCTAGCGTTTTTCGAGCGACGAAAGTATAGTGAAAAACTTCTGAATGATATTTATTGCTCGATCCTTTGGGACTTGCCGGCTTTTATGAGCCGAGGTGGTGTCTTTGAGAGCTGTTCTCTGGTTGGTTGAGTTTGATTTTATTTTGGGGATGGTATGCAGCAAACAGGATGCAACCTTACCCCTGCCTGGTTAGTTTAAGACGAAAAAGACAATTTTCAGTCTGAAAAGATCGGCGAATAGTGCAAGTTCATAGAATCAAAGGAAAATCCCTGAACGTGATGGCTGGTAATCGTGCAAGCATATACTATTGTAAGTAGAGCCTGATGTCTTCATATGATATTATTTTACAAGTGCTAAGTTAATCTTGTGTTCTATTCAAGACGTTTCCTCACGATACAATTGGGCAACCCCTGTGGAGTGGGGTAATGATTCTCATCTTGGTGCATTGATTAATACACAACTAGAACCATATGTAATCAGACGACGTGTGGATCGTGCCTTAATAACAATTAATGGTATCCAGGCTGGCCTCCGAATAGACAACAATATTCGCTGTTGGTGGTTTAGGAGGGTGGATCATTATCAGCCTTACCCTAATCCTGAAGATTATGCAATCGCCAATGTTCTTCGGTATCGAATAGACGAGATGATGGGGAAAGATATCGATGTGATGGCTCATAATTCCGCAAACATGCGCAATCGTAAGTAGAGCCCGATGTCTGGATACAATATTGTTATTTTAGAATTGCTAAGTTGATTTTGTATTTGTTCAAGGAATTCACGCACGATATGATTGGGCGACTTCTGTGGAATGGGGTAATGCTCCTAATCTTGATGACTTGGTTGATCCACAGCTGAAGCCATAAGGTAAACGCACCAATAGTGAAACACTAACCAATAGTGAAACAGCGGAGTTATTTCTCTTTCTGCAAATTCTATCAATAACTTTTTTTTGGGGAATTCATTGCTTTAGTTAAGAAATATATTTACAAAGTAAAAGAAAATTTTTTTTTCGCCGAAAACGTTTGGAAGAATTTTAAAATGTCATATTTCTGTTTCCCCTTCCGACGAGCGGGCTCTTTAGCCTCCGTCTGCCCGTCGCCGGGATGCTGACGCTCTGCATCGAAAAGAGAGCTAGCACGTAATTTCTTTCAATCAAGTGCTGAAAAACTCCAACAACGGTAGCAGTGACACTTTATTTATCGTTGAAGAGCAGATAAATAGAATAAATTACAGTTTTTCCTATAAAAAAAGCCGCGTTTCACTTCTGGTTGCCTCGGAAGAGCGATGCAACCAGAAGTGAAACAGCTGCTTTTTGTGGTTTTTTCTTCAATTTTCTGTGCCCAGACAATGTTAAACTGTGAATTTCTTTATCAGATTGATTTTTTCGATAGTTTTACATAAATTTTAGGTATAAAATTCAAAGAATTTCGAGTTTCAAGGGCAGTAAATGGACGAATCATTTTTAGGTTAGGTATATGCTGTTTGACAGGTGATAGCGTTTCACAATTGGTCATCTAGATGTTTCACTACTGGTTCCCCACTCATTTGGCTGTTTCACTTCTGTTCCGAAAATCTCGAGTCTTTGAAATTCTTTTAAAAATTCATTATGAGCTAATACAGACCTAATATATGGTTAGTTTACAGCCCCAAAACTTGACTGTGAGCCCAGAATAAAAATTTCTCCAGAACTTTCAAATTTATTATTTTTATTGCCGTTAATAATCGAGACACAGCGGTGGGCGTTTCACTATTGGTGCGCTTACCTTATGTAACCAGGCGTTGTGTGGATGGTGCCGTGTTAACAATTAATGGTGTCCAGGCAAAGCTTCAGATAGACCACGATATTCGCTGTTGGTGGTTTAAGAAGGCGCATGATGAACATTATTACCCGAATTCCGAAGATTATGCAGTCTCTATGGTTCTTTGGGATCGAATAGACGAAAGACTGAATAGCGGTAGCGAGGGCGAATATGATCAAGATATACAGAATGCGTCTGAAGAAGAATAGTGTGTATGATTTATCATTGAGGAATCATTATGACACATCTAAGCTCACTTTTTCTATTTTCAGATCCCATTCTCATAGGGAATGATGATGAATACAGATGAGGGATAAATGTTACGGCCATTATTATTATTATTATTATTGAAATTGTTGTATTTTAGAATAGGTTAGACTTGAGACATAACAAATAAACGCATATATTATCAGATAATTCGCGTCATTGATTGCATATATATATATATATATATAACACCCTGTCACTCTTCAAGCATTTTTCAGCTAGTATAATTCGTATATGGGGTAGTCCACCTCAACTCGCCATGTCCGCAAACCTTGACAATTTCAATCTGACTGAGTTTTTTTTCATGTACTATACTATCAAAAAGAACGTACTTGTATATCCTGGTTTATCGTTTTCTTCCACCTTTCGAATGATACAGAATTTTGAAATTTTCAAGTTTTACCCCCCAGTTATATTTTGAGCTCCGGTAGCTCAGAATTTGGTTACTCCTATCGAAAAAATGTATTTACATAACTTCTTTGTATTGAAATGTTCTACTCAAAAAATTTTTTTTTTTAATTTTTCCATCAACTGGCAACCGTTTTTTATGCGAATAAACATCAAAAAACCGTTTTTTGAAAAAAGGCCATAATTTAAAATTTTCAAAAAAATATCATAAATTCTACCCAAAATTACAAAACTTTTGGGACCTTGGCCATGATGGAGTCTTTTATGGTTTGAAAGTTACAGTTATTCAAACTATCTACAAGACCGAATTCAGCCGCTCAGCAGAAAAATTTTTCCGACAAGCGGCTTTATGGGAAATCATGGAAGGTAGGGGGCGGGAAGATGAAAAATAACGACAATGAAAGTATAAGAATGCTCAACGCGTTTTTGAGATTTTTTTTTTTTAACTTTATTTTTTTTTTTTTTTTTTTCGATGATAAAGCTTTCGAAGATTTCTTATCATTTGCATTTTGGTACCCAACCACCTCAAGGTGCGTTTGCATTTGACGCTCGACGCTAGAAGATGCGTTCCTCTTGTTATCACGTGACCTCAACGTTATTTTTCGTTTGGTTAAATGAACATCACGTATAGATCGTACTCGATTCTGCTAATGGTTGCGCGCTGGCAAGTAAATAAAGTAGTATGGGCGTTGACAAATAATAGTACATTTTGTCCTGCAAAAGCGGAAGATAAAGTACTTTTTTCCCACAAACATCACTTATTTGCCGCAAATTTTACTGTTTTTACGCAAATTTAATTTTTTTTCCGCAAATCTACTTTTTTTCCCGCAAATAAAAAGTGTAGTAGGGAATCGAATGCCACTTTTGTCCCGCTTTTCAGGTCAATAAAGTGGCCATCACAGTTGAGCCGGGAATAATAGGGGAAGGTACGGCAAAACGGACCGAGAGGGCAAAACGGACCGCCTGAAAAATTCCGTTTAAATTATTATAAAAAATGGAATTATTCATCGTAAAGGTAACCCTGGAACTTAGTAATTTTTTGAGGAAGGTCTCAGTCAATCAAGTCGAGTCAGACTCAATGAAGTCATCGCAAACGACTAAAAAGAAAAACTGACTCGACTTGATGGACTGAGACCTTCCTCCAAAAATTACTCAGTTCAAGGGTTACCGTCGCGATGAATCATTAAATTTTTTTGATAATTTAAAAGGAATTTTTCAGGCGGTCCGTTTTGCCCTCTTGGTCCGTTTTGCCCTCCTGGTCCGTTTTGCCCTACCTTCCCCTAGTATATTATGCATCTAAGGGACTAAAGTGTTCTTTTTGACGAGTGTGAGGTTTGTCGCCCGAGCGAAGCTAGTAATTGACAGTTGGATAAAAAAGTAGCGCAAGGTTGAAAATGAATCTCAAAAACGCGTTGAGCATTCCTATACTTTCATTGTCGTTATTTTTCATCTTCCCGCCCCCTACCTTCCATGATTTCCCATAAAGCCGCTTGTCGGCAATTTTTTTCTGGTGAGCGGCTGAATTCGGTCTTGTAGATAGTTTGAATAACTGTAACTTTCAAACCAAAAAAGACTCCATCATGGCCAAGGTCCCAAAAGTTTTGTTATTTTGGGTAGAATTTATGATATTTTTTGAAAATTTTAAATTAGGGCCTTTTTTCAAAAAACGGTTTTTTGATGTTCATTCGCATAAAAAACGGTTGCCAGTTATTGGAAAAATTAAAAAAAAAAAATTTTTGAGTAGAACATTTCAATACAAAGAAGTTATGTAAATACATTTTTTCGATAGGAGTAACCAAATTCTGAGCTACCGGAGCTCAAAATATAACTGGGGGGTAAAACTTGAAAATTTCAAAATTCCGTATCATTCGAACGGTGGAAGAAAACGATAAACTAGGATATACAAGTACGTTCTTTTTGATAGTATAGAACATGAAAAAAAACTCAGTCAGATTGAAATTGTCAAGGTTTGTGGACATGGCGAGTTGAGGTGGACTACCCCATATATAAGCTAAGAATTAGATATTTCAGCCATCTTGGATCGATTGTCGGTAAGAAAAAAAAAAGATCGGTAATCGTTACCATGATTCGAAAGCGAATCCTTAGTGGCGCCATCGCAAGACGGAAAATTGCAGGAGAATTGCAGCCATCAGACTATCGGTAACTAATGATCGGATCGTTACCATCGGATTATCGATAACTAATGATCGGATCGTTACCATCGGATTATCGGTAACTAAGGATCGATAATCCATAGTGGCGCCATCGCATGACGGCAAATCGCAACCATCAGATTGTCGGTAAGCGGAGATCGGCAATGCAGGATTCTCGATCGTTACCATCGGAATATCGGTAACAATCGGCAGTGGCGCCATCGCACGACGGCAAATTACAGCCATCCGATTGTCGGTAACAAAGATCGACGATCGGCACCCAAATCGTTACCATCCGACGGTCGGTAACTTATCCGCACGGTCGGTAACTTACCATCACAACTCGGCCGGTAAAGAAGTCTTGGTCCAGAACTCATATCTACACTACTCGCGAGGATTTTTTTCTCATCCACCTCGAACATTTAGGGGGGTAAGTGTTGAAAAAAAAATTAGATTTTTTTTTTTTTGAAGCACCCTAATATATATGGGCCATTCCACGCTAACCGGATCAGTCACCTCTCAGATATTTTTTTAATTTTGCATGTCGATTGTCCTCGGGGAGTTAGATTTTTGTGCCAAAGGATTTTTCAATTAGTGCAAAATTCGTTGAGTTATTTGCATAAACAAATTCGAGCAAGGTTTTTTTCAAAAATTCATAACTCCGCCAAAAATGACACTAGATTCAATTATTTTTTTTCAGTTTACGCGGAAAGAGTCATAGAATGTATAAAAAAATATGTACTTAAAAAAAAGTTTGTTCATCCATTGTTTATTTAACAATTAAGTTTTCAAAGATTTTTCAAACAGGGTGTGACACGATCAAAAAATTTTTTCAAAATACCGACATATACTTTGCACTATACTACAGCCTGTGAATTAAATTTAGGAACGTGTTATTTTTTATTTTCGAGTAAAAAATCGCTAAAGTTGGCGGCGCGCGCCAATTCCGAGTCGACGCCGCGTGGAACGTAATGGCGTGCGTTAGACTGCTGTTCGCCGCTACTCGACGGACGCGTAGCAGCGGTATTCGAGATTCATTTTCACAATGAGTGACACGGTTTAAAAATCTTAAAAAAATACTGTAGTTTCCCAATGGCAGCTATAAGCGATACGTTGAGTTTCGAGAACGTGTTCTTTTTCGTTTTTGAAATATTGCAGCTTAAAATTTTAGCAGGTATGCTGAGCGGTGTGCTAAGATTTCAAACCGCTATAGTTCGAAAACGGAAAAGAACACGTTCTCGAAACTCAACGCATTGCTTATAGTTGCCATTGTGAAACTACAGTATTTTTTTCAGATTTTTAAATCGTGTCACTCATTGTGAGAATGACTCTCGAACACCGCTGCTATGCGTTCGTCAAGTATATGTATGCGAAGTATACGTGCTAAAATTTTAAGCTGCAATATTTCAGAAACGAAAAAGAACACGTTCTCGAAACTCAACGTATCGCTTATAGTTGCCATTGGGAAACTACAGTATTTTTTTCAGATTTTTAAACCGTGTCACTCATTATGAAAATGAATCTCGAATACCGCTGCTACGCGTCCGTCGAGTAGCGGCGAACAGCAGTCTAACGCACGCCATTACGTTCCACGCGGCGTCGAGTCAGAATTGGCGCGCGCCGCCAACTTTAGCGATTTTTTACTCGAGAACAAAAAATAACACGTTCCTAAATTTAATTCACAGGCTGTAGTATAGTGCAAAGTATATGTCGGTATTTTGAAAAAATTTTTTGATCGTGTCACACCCTGTTTTAAAAATCTTTGAAAACTTAATTGTTAAGGGGGTAGGGGAGAGGATGGGAGTACCGCTCACCTAAGAAAAAATGCTAATTTTTATGTGTTGAACGTCAACTTGAAGTGCAAAAGACTATTGTAATGGCTTCTGCAACTATTTAACTCTTCGTTTTGAAAATTCAGAGCCGTAATTTCCTTTAGAATTGACAAAATTACGAAAAAAGAAACGCGAGACGCAAGTGAGCGGTCTTACCCTCCAGCGGGTAATACCGCTCGGCCCAATTTTAATACCGCTCACTCTCTAATACTCGGGTTCCGACCTAACCTATATGTAGTCAAATAGTAAACTCGGGTATGAAGGATGAAATTTGTCATCACAATGTTAAATTTCACTGAAGACGTTATTATAACACAATAATAGAGTAAATTAATATTATTATTATTGATATCATTGTCATTATTATTCACATAACCTCACTACGATTTTTTTTACTAATTTCACGGATTTAATACTATGTCACAACCATTGTCATCGCAAAAGTTGGTTTCTGATTGTCTCAACATTTGTCGTCACACACATTTCCAACAAAAAAAAAATGATAATTTTGTTTTACTTAGGTGATTTTGATAATCCGCCGGTAAATATGCGCTGTCAGATGCTGAGCGGTATATTGGCATACAGCCGAGCGATATTACCCTCACCGGCCGAGCGGTATTACCGGTATCGCGCGGAGTTAACAAAATCATTAATAATTATTAATATAAAGAGAGATAGGAGTTCATCTTGTGATCAAATTACGCGGAAAAGTACCACGAATCGAATGACCATAGTTTGACGTGAAAATAATAATTTTGAAATGACGAAAAACTTTATTTACTTGTCCAGCAATTTTACGCTGTAAGGACCTCAAAACAGAGAGATGTTATTTTTTCTATTAAAAGTGATTAGAGGAATGAAATTTCCACAGAAATTAGATATTGACATTGGATCTTGAAGATTGGGAAAAAAAAACGAGTGAAAAAATTCCTAATTATAAAGAAAAAGGGGTGAGCGGTATTACCTGCTGAGCGGTACAACCACACTCTCCCCTATCCCCACCTTTAAATGGGTTAACATTCTGAGAAAGAGATTGATATTTTACAGCGAATTTGAGAGTCTGATCAAATCCAAAAAAATCATGAAGTTTGGGGAGGGTTTGACCCTCATTATCCATACTTAACATTGAATATTACTTCGAGTCTAATAGTAGTTACGCTGAATATAGAAAAATACAAAATTACTCGGTTGTCGCAAAGAATCAGTAGTACCGTTGGATCGATTCTAGAATTTTTGGTCTTCAATTGTTCAGAAGAGATGCCTCTTTCATATGAACATAGAACTTTTTGATATTTCTATTTTTGGTTGAGATAATAATAAAAGTATTGAAAAAAAATTGAAGAATTAGAAAAATCTCAGTAAAAACTGAGCGAGTCAGGCAATTTTCGCGATATCAAAAAGTTCTATGTTCATATGATAGAAGCATCTCTTCTGAACAATTGAAGACCAAAAATTCCAGAATCGATCCAACGGTACTACTGATTCTTTGCGACAGCCGAGTAATTTTGTATTTTTCTATATTCAGCGTAACTACTATTAGACTCAAAGTAATATTCAATGTTAAGTATGGATAATGAGGGTCAAACCTCCCCTAAACTTCATGATTTTTCTGGATTTGATCAGACTCTCAAATTCGCTGTAAAATATCAATCTCTTTCTCAGAATGTTAACCCATTTAAAGGTGGGGATACCCCCTTAAATAAACAATGGATGAACAAACTTTTTTTAAAGTACATATTTTTTTATACATTCTATGACTCTTTCCGCGTAAACTGAAAAAAAATAATTGAATCTAGTGTCATTTTTGGCGGAGTTATGAATTTTTGAAAAAAACCTTGCTCGAATTTGTTTATGCAAATAACTCAACGAATTTTGCACTAATTGAAAAATCCTTTGGCACAAAAATCTAACTCCCCGAGGACAATCGACATGCAAAATTAAAAAAATATCTGAGAGGTGACTGATCCGGTTCACGTGGAATGGCCCATATAGTTAACATAGACTTACCGGTAATACTTGTAGCACTCTCGTACAATTCAAGCTGCACTTTCACTATTATCTCCTTGTTTTGTCAGAGTAGCGCGTCGTTTACGTGCCCGGCATCCAAAGAACTCGTTCTATGCCGGCATCCACTGATCTCTATAATAACTGGATGGCGTATTCCAATGGGCAGTTTGTGCCTATTAGAAGCCATGTTGCTTGTAGTACTTTTGTCAATTTCAATATGGCGACACCCATAAACTCGTGCTCGTAAAAATAATGCAAGACATTCATAGGTGCGAAATTATTCCTAGTACTAAGTGGAAATAGTGGCAATGGTCTTGATTCGCACATATTGCGGCAAAAAAGGTGGGGTGTAAGGCAGGACACTCCATAAGCAAGTATTACGCTGAGATCCATGTGTTGAAGCTGAGAGGTTATGTTTACTTCATTTCTACCGATAATTTATTTGGAATTTATATTTTATATTCTGGATATGTATTCAAATGCCTTGTTAATAAAAAAATGACCAGATAAATCCTCTTCATGTAGATTTCCTTTAAAAGATGCTAAAATGAATTTGGGATATTCTTTCACCGCATCGAACAGCTGCAGAATCTGTTCAGAGCATTTCAGACAGGAATGCTTCGATGAAAAAATCTATCTACTCAATTTTTTTTCAGGACATTGTAAATTATGAAGAAATTTTATTATTTTGTGATGTTATTTTTGTTAATACAACGATTTTATAAAATACTCTGTCACATGTGTTTATTATGCAGTGTTCGTATGAAGATTATTTTCAATACACATTTTATTTACTAAAAATGGAATTACAACTTCACCTAAACGTTTGGAATACAGAATTCTTATACTAATATTTGATTTTCACCCAAGTTACATCATTTTCAACGAAAATTTTGTTATTATCATTTGAATCTGCCGCTCAAATTGACAAATCTACTACAAGCAATATGGCTGCCACACGGCTTCAATTCGGCACAAAAATTTAACACGGGATACGCCATCCAGTTATTATAGAGATCAGTGCGGCATCCGATCGGCCCAGTTCCAATGCTGTGCGTTCCAGATTGAGCCTGGCGTACAAAGTAATGCGATACGTCAGTCCGAATACGCTACACGGACACACGTACACATGTCCGTGGACCAATGAGGGGCGATCCAGAGACGTCGGTACGTACCGATCGTACCGTGCGACGATCCGTCCGGCCGAGCCTGTGGCGCCACGTAGCGCGCTTGTCGAAAACCTTTCTGGCCACGTTGCCGCGAAGTGTTCGCCGTGTGATTTGTTTACTGTTTCTACCAGCTAGTTTTATTATTCTTATTGAGGCATTGAGGTTTACAATCGTATTCGTAGAAGGTAAGTGCATATTATCAATGAATAGCTGTATCAATATCGTCCATAACTTCAAATCCGTACAATTAAAACTTCCACAAGCACGAACACATATTTTGATTTCGCCCATCACCTCACTTCTATACAACTATATGCCTTTTATAACCTTAAACACATGTAATTATACTTTCCATTACGTGAAAGTAATTAATATTATTCAAAATACCGAGCTTATTCCTTGCGAAGTGTCTATTCATCCGGCAACTGTACAAATAACCTCAAATTATTCGTCCGGTAACTTTACGAATAACCTCAAATTATTCGTCCGACAACGTCAAATGTATTTTACTTGAGTGAGCATGAAACCGTTTGCAACGGCGATATGTTCTGTTATTTAGATTAGCTTCTGAATATTAAGAAATATACTGCATAGGTGAGTAAATATAGAAACATATATGAAAAAGTTTCGACATCTGGCAAGCGTTAGCGTGGCGCAGTGGATAGAGCGTTAGACTAGAAACCGAGCGTCCCCGGTTCGAATCCCCCGACTGTAGGATTAGGAAATAAAAAAATTTAGGTATTCGAGCGGAGTATAGTGGGTAATATAAGAGCGTGCGACTAGCGAATGAGCGTTTCAGAGTTGGCAATGACTGAAAAAAAAAGACGCAGGCGTTCAATCCTCGAAAAAAAAAATTACCTCTTTCGCTGTACGAATTACCTCAAATTATTCGTCCGGTATTTTCATATTTTCTGATTATATGCAGGGGCAATTATTTTTTACTATCTAAATTTTCCGTGTCTATAGGAGTCACGGAACCGTGCGAATAGCCACGTCGGGTAAAAAATTCCTGGGAGTCTCCTTAGGTGAAATCTCTCCCCGGCTAAAATTTTTTCGAAATAAATTCTCTGCTCTAAATTTCGGCAGATTAAATCTCCCTTGTTTTCTGACGAAATTGTAGCTACTTCAGCCGCCGAAACCACAACTAGGTGGTCTGTGGCTCGAGAGGGATGATTTTCATTAATTACCCACGCGCGAAGCGAAGCGCGTGGGCAATTCGCCCGATGGTTATTGCACACCCAAAGGCTAGAATAGGTTAGGCCACCCCACTGATCCCACACACACACACACATGCGAAAAACTCAGACGGTGGCTGTGGCTCTCGAAAGGTTAGAGTAGGTTAGGCCACCCCACTGATCCCACACACACACACACACACATGCGAAAAACTCAGACGGTGGCTGTGGCTCTCGAAAGGTTAGAATAGGTTAGGACACCCCACTGATCCCACACACACACACACATGCGAAAAACTCAGACGGTGGCTGTGGCTCTCGAAAGGTTAGAGTAGGTTAGGCCTTTTTTGAATCCCGTCCGAGAATCTGCCCACTAGGTGGTCTCCGGGCGAGAGTGATGATTTTCGTTACTTACCCACGGGCAAAGCGCGTGGGCAACTCGCCCGGTGGTTATCGCACCCCCCAAGGCTAGAATAGATTAGGACTATTATTATTTTTTCTTTCATATATATAAGACTATTTTACAAATCTGTCTACCGATGACAATGCGGCGAATGCGAGATTTTCGGGTAATGGATTCTGAACTTCTATACTCTAGTCGTGTATTCATTCGCACGTCATTCTAGAAAAAAATTAAACCATTTTAAATTAATTCATAGTCGCCATCACGCTGAAACCGTCGTACCGAAACGTACTGTACCCCCTTTAGAGTGCTCAGATTCAGGGGAGATCTAATTCGGTGGAATTCGAGATTTGCCCGGGAAATTATATCCAGAGAGAATCATTCAGGGAAGAATTGGTCCTAGAATCATTTGTCCCGGAGACTATTGGTCCTGAAACCACAACTAGATGGTGCATCGCTCGAGAGAAATGATTTTTGTAATTACCCGCGTGTTTCGCGCCACTTATCCTGAGTCTCAAAAGTATCAAGACTGTTCTGCACAACACGGGGACTAGCTGAACCGTTGCGCGGGGAATCCCCCAGGGTGGCGCGTTTCAAACTCGCGTACAGAGCGTGTGTGTGCATTGGTGTGTGATTCGTGCATGAGAATCAAATCTCAACGATCGCGCACGTTGTTAAAGATAGGCATTATATTTTGATCAACGAACGGTGATCGAAATAACCAATACCTATACAAGTTTCCAAGTGAATTTCGGTTTTGTTGAGTGAAGATGCAGCGTGGTGAAACGACAAGCGGTAAGTATAATAATTTTTTTATATATATCTCGTGATATTGCAACAAACAATCCGGTGAACTGCGCAAAACTGTAGTGCCCATGAAAATCAGATAATCTCGTTGACAGTGCATTATCATTGTTATAAGCTACCCAACGTAAATGAAATAACATCTCAATTAAAATAATAAAAAGTAAAATAAAATAATTTCTTTCAATAATGGTGTGGAAACATGACAGCTAACTTGGATAATGATGAACATGGAGGATCAGAAGTGTCCAATGCAGAAAGCGATGATGAATCTTCGCAACAATATGATCTGCGACTCGGGGAAACTTTCAATTCGTTAGAAGAATTTGAAGAACGTCTACACGAATTCCAACACAAGTCACATACTGTGTATTATAGACGTGATATCGTCTCAATCGCGCAATGTCGCAAAAAAGGTGTTAAGAGACGGATTTCCGAGGCATTAAAATATTATTCAATGTATTACTGTTGCATACACGGTGGTAAAAGATTCAAGTCAACAGCAACCGGCCAACGATTTTCGTCGTGAGTACTATTTATAATATATGATCTTGCAATTGCTTTTCCATGCTGTGATTCAATTCGTATTGTTCTTGCAGAACTTTCCAGCAACAATGTGACGCCAGGTTCAGACTGAGTACGACCAAGGATGGCGATGCGTTGATTGTTACCGAGGTCAATTTAGATCATAACCATCAATGCTCAGAGGTGATGTGTATTGATTTTCATTGATCATTTAGTATATCGCACCATTTTCATTACGTGTTGCATCGCATTCATAGTTCATGTTTGGCAATATATCCAAACAGTTTATTTATAGGTGAATAATTATGGCATATGATAACAGGATTACCGTTTTTCAGAATTTATACCGGCACCTTCCGCAATCAAGAAGATTGAAGCCTGACGATCGAAAACAAGTCGCCAATTTACTAAGTCTTGGTGCAAACAGAAAAAAGGTCAGACAACAAATTCAGAATCAGACAAACAAAATCATTCTTCTGAAAGACCTATCGAATATAGCTTCCCGAAGTGCTGATACCAATGGAAACGATCTATCTGCAATAGTTAAGCTGTTGGAGGAGAAATATGGTAAATCGATCCTACTTTTGAGAGACCATTAATATTAGTATAGTGTGTCACCGTACTCGACTGGCAATGTAGCTAAACTGATAGAGCTCTGCGTTCCATAACATTTTATACATCCGTTGCAGGAAAAGCAACTTCTTATATCCTTCAAATTACTATAGATAGTTTAACTAACGTTCATTGATACAGTCATATCTGCTTATACCAGGGGCAAAGTGTAACATCTACGAAGAGGACAATATCTTCAAAGGCCTATTTTTTGTCACCCCGGATATGCGGTCAGCCATGGAGTCATTTCCAGAATTCGTCGGAATTGATGCCACGTACAAATTATTGAATATACGTGCACCAGTATATCTCACGATTGTAGAAGATTCTGAGGGGTGTACGGAAATCGTCGCGGTGTGCATCCTTACAACAGAGGACAAAGCAAGTATGACTTGGTTTTCTGACTGTTTTAAGGATGCACATCCTTCGTGAAAGAAGATTAAATGCTTCATGGCCGATAAAGACTTACTCGAAAGAGACGTACTCAAGAGCAGCTTCTCTGCAGCGAAAGTATTGATTTGTATATTCCATACATTGAAGACCTTCAACCGAGAAATAACGTGTGACAAGCTCGGGATCACACCAGGGCAGAGAACTGCTGCGAAGGAAATTTTACAAAAAATGGTGTATGCTGAAAGTGAAGATCAATATATGGAATTATACGGAAGTCTCAAGGAATTACCTCGGCCGATTATTGAGTATTTTAATAATAATTGGCATCCAATTCGCCATGAGTGGACTTTGTGTCCAAATTACGTGCAAGACAATTTTATGAATGTCACCAACAATAGAATAGAATCTCTAAACGCCAAGATCAAGAGTGTTGTGAGAAGATACAGCTCGCTAGAGGTCTTCGTTAAAGACTTTTTCATCTTGGTTGCATGTCTGAAGACTGAACGCGACCACAAAGCTGCTACGGCTTATCAAAAAACGAAAGTAAATCTATTTGACAATGACAGTCCTGAATCGTTTTATTCCACCTTATTAACCGAACATAGCTTCCAGTTTGTTCAGCTTGAGCTAACCAAGAGGTCAAGTATTAAAATTGTTGGTGATCCATCAGCAGAAAATTTTACATTACTCACTCATAGAGCTCCACTCACCGTTAATTCTAGTACATGTACTTGTATACCTCATATTTCAATGAAACTTCCATGTAGGTGAGTTTAGTTTGACAATCTTTTTCATATCTATTAAACGACAATCATTATACTTCAATTCTAATTGTAAAATGATCAATTCCAGACTTCAAAAGAACTTATTGAACGGTAATTGCACTTAATGATCTTTGTAGGCATATATTCGCGGTGCGAGATTACCAGCAAATATCTCTGAAGGATGCATCTCTATTTGATAAAAGGTGGACTAGAGAATATTATTATACCAACCAAAGAGTATTCCAGCCTAACGAGATCATCGAAAGTGTGCCGTATACTGTGACATCAGCGGTCACTACTCGGCGAATCCTGTCACAACACGACAAATATCGAAAAGTAGCACTCATCACCAAATCCATTGCCGAACTGGCTTCTGAAGCAACGGGCAAATTATTTGTCCAACGACTTCAATTCCTGGATGACGTTAAGAAGGCTTGGGAGCAAAACATAGAAGTCTCCATAACGAGATGTAGTGCTGCGAGAGAAGTACCAGAGACAAATGTGTCTAGCGAGGCTGAGCGAGGTTCCCCGGTCCAATCACCGTCGTGCTATGACTTGTGTGAAGCTTCTACATCGACAAATTGCCAAAGCATGCCAGGTTCGAGCCAGCAAACAGCTTTTGCTAAACCACCAATAGCACGGCAGGAAGACGAAAGTGATGATTCCAACAATGGTCACGGCGAAACCGAACAGAATAGCCACTGTACAAACAGTCAGCAGACTGCCAAATCACCTATACAAACAAATACAGATTTAAACAACATAATTGTACCACCTGCATATAAACAAAAAGGACGTCCCAAGGGTAGTGAACAGACAATCATTGGACTGCCAAAGCGCAAGGCTGTGAAAAAGGCAGGCTCAAAAAGACAACCATTCATAAGGAAACCGGAAGAAGAAAAAATAATAATAATGTTACAATGGTTCGTCGACTCACAAACCGCCCAAGCTACCGCATCGAAACATGCACTCATCGAAGAATCGCAAGTTGAATCACGACCTAATCATGTCACCTATGCCATACTTGATGACGATGTTAATCTACCACTGATTAGACGATTTTTCGACAAAGATGCATGGCAGGTTGTCTGCGGAGTATTGAAAATGAAGAAAAAAAATCCACAGTGGGAATGTGGATTTTGCCAGCTTGACTTGGACACGACTGTCGATGACGAAAACATCAACCCGAATAGTAGTAAGCTGGATCCTAAAGAGGCCATCAGGTGTGATTGCTGCTTGAAGTGGTTTCACCAACCATGCGTATCTTTGAAGAAAACTCCAAAAGCAACATATTGGAGGTGCCAAGAGTGCCGAAAATGAATTTTTCACAAAATTCCCAGTATTAACGAACACTAGTCTTAACATACTAATTACCTAATTTTTATCGCATTTGACCTAAATGCATGAGCCCAGCTGTGATTTGAAGTATATATTTTTTGTTATCAATGTTAGCCTTTACGTCAGTTTAATACTAGTTTAAATAAGAGATACTTCAAGGTATCAATATTTTTTAATTATAGTTATTAATGCTCAGATTTTTCATCAAGTAACCTCATATTAGCAATATTCCTATATAATATTCCTATATAATATTCCTATATAATATTCCTATGTATTTATCTCGTAACTTATCATTGTTAGTTACATTCCGTAGTTACAGTCATACAATTTTGTATTATTTTATAAGGATGTCTACCGATGCTAAACTGATAGCCTAACGTATTCATTGTTCACTGTTGTAACATTCACATTTTATTACTGTTCTATTAAACTTCATAGTATATTTTGTATTTGAATACTTAAACTAATTTGCACCCGGACATCAAACCCCAATTCAATGTTGAATCCTATTCACTTTCACGTCAGATGTTTCGGAGTATTCCGCACGAGGTGACGCTCCAAAACATAATAGGTTAGGGGGACTACCCGACATCGTTCGTATAGTTCAGAACCAGATTTCTAGCTATAATTCTTCAAGATTCAAATCACAGTTACCGTGCTGTGGGGTCGAACAGTTGCCGGATGAATAATTTGAGGTTATTCGTACAGTACAGTACAGACTTTATCGGAAAATAAAAATTCATTATAAAAATATCAACTTCAGTTGCTGAAATGGATTCAAGCAGCATGCAGGAGAATATTGCGCAAAACATGCAAGATGAAGTGGACGATCCGTTGACGGGTACAATGGACTTCGGCCTACTTATCGAACTAGTATCAAAGTACCCTATTCTGTACGATATGGGTTCCAAAGATTACAAAAATTCGTCACTGAAAGAAAGTTGTTGGGAACAAATTGGAAATATAATGGGCCAATCAGGTAACCGACTCTTTTAAAATAAATTTTGTTCAATATCTGACGGGGAGACTTCGGTGAACTTATTGACAAAAATTGTTTTTTTGTTCATTTCCTATTTCTAATGGCTAAAATTAGTCAGATATAAAAATTCTTTCTAGATTTTATGTCCTCCGCTGAACATAAATTCATTCCATCGAAGAAAAAGCAGTTGTCGTAGGGTAAAGGTTGCTGCGTTGCATCAAACTTCTTCAAATTTGGAGGAAATATTCTGTATGAATGTAATTTAGGGGCAAACCAATAATATTTGATGAATTAAAGCTTTAGATATAGAAATTTTTAAAGACTTTTCTTTTCATCGTTTTGGAAAAAATATTTTACAATCAAAAATTTCTATATCTAAAACTTTAATTCATCAAATATCATTGGTTTGCCCCTAAATTACATTCATACAGAATATTTCCTCCAAATTTGAAGAAGTTTGATGCAACGCAGCAACCTTTACCCTACGACAACTGCTTTTTCTTCGATGGACTGAATTTATGTTCAGCGGAGGACATAAAATCTAGAAAAATCATGAACTATGTATCAAAATAACACTAATCACCTGTAAAAAAAAAAATGAGTCACCAAAACGTTTTCTTGGAGCGAAGCAGTGATTTGAGAGAAATTGTTTTCAAAGTGTGTATACCCCCTCAAGTAATTGTATGTCATTATGTTGATATGAACCTACTATATGATACATTAAGATGTTAAAGCTGCTGAATGCCTAGACCGGTGGAATAAACTAAAAGATTGCTATCGTCGCGAAAAAAAAAAACGCACCACAGAAACGAAAAGCGGTAGTGGCTTAACAAATAGGAGAGGATTTCCTTTTTATCAAAATATGTTGTTTATGGAGAGCTGTACGAACAAAAGGAGGTGAGATTATTTAGTCAGCTGTATAATTATTTTGAAATGACATGGAAACTTGGGTTTTATTGTTATGTTGAATACTGTTAATTTTAATTAAATTCGAACTTTTAAATTATGTAAATCTGATATTTTACAGAAGTCACACGAATGTATCAGCGCCCAGTACACATCTAGCTGCAAAAAAGGCTTTCCATGGACATTACAGCACACTATCTTCTCTCTCCCACTCATTCATGACTACGCCTTCTTTTATGCCACATGATCCTGCACAGATACTTGCCGAGCTAACAATTCCATCTGTAACCTCTGCGACACCCATTTCATTTTGTGACACTACAACACTTCAAAATGTACCGTTGTTGACATTAACTGCCGCTTCGCAAACAGTTACTCCATGTTTGACAACCCCATCTGTGATCTCTGGGACACCGGTATTATGTTCGAGTCTGGCAACAGACATCGCTGTGGCCTCTCCAACATCACCTGCTGCTTTGCAAAATAGTAGTTTTCGTATCTAGGGCGTAAAGTTAAACTTTACGCCCGAGTTGTGATCGACGCGTCCTCGGGCCGGCGAAGCCGGCCCGAGGACCGCGCGATCACACGAGGGTGTCCAGTTTAACTTTACGCCCGAGGTGCGAACAATATTTTTCGTTATAGTAGGTGTAAAGTACGCCACCAAGATTGAAGGAAAGGTCATTCAGCAGAATTTTAATGCAACACATATATATACAGGGTGGTCCATTTAACTCTGTCAACTCGAATAATTTGGTTATTATCAATTATACAGGAAAATGTCATATGGAGAAGTTGTTGCATCTGAAGGGGGAAAATGAGTTTTGGAAGTGAATGTCATCTGAAGGTCATATTTTATGAGATTTCGGCCGTCGCGATGTTTTTTTTAAATAGGATTACCTATTTTTTTTCTCACTACAAGGAAGCTGGCATCGAAACGCGTCCAACCATGTGATGGTTAATGAATAATGAATAGCTGTATAATGAATAGCATAAAAGCGGTTTTCTCAGATCGCGGGGGTGCAGGGGGCGAAGCCCCCGTCAGGGGGGTGTGGGGGGGCGGAGCCCACCCACAAGTAAATAAGCAATTCAAAATTGTTTCAAAAACAAAACTAAATTGAAAATTATCAACAATTCGGTGGTGTATATTTTATAAAGAACTGAATAATAGGAAAAAAAATGGATTAAAGAATATGATTTTATTTTTCATATACAATAAAAAAATACATAATTTCTCTCGTAACAAAACTAGAATTTTGGGGTAGAACAAAAATAAGTATTTCCAACAAATTTGAAAAACGTAGAATTTTACATACATTAATTCAAACGGATATTAAGTGTTATTGTTTGCTGTTTAATTTCCGATGTAGTTATATTTGTATTCTCGCGTTTATCCATGTTAATATCGTGTTTTAATTTTTTCGGTGTAATGTTATTACTCGACTCATCTTCTTCAATAGCGTTTGTAATGAGTTGTGATATCTTTCTCTTATTATTAAGTGAGTCCTGTAGATAACCTTCAGCAACACTCGTGGATCTCCAGCCACCATGACGTTTCAACTCGGTCATATTAGTTCCTGCATCTGAAAGTACTGTCGCTGACGTTCTTCTGAAGCTGTGTCCAGTATACTCAGCAGCGTTTGGCAATTGTAGCCACTCAGCTATTTTTCGCGGAGCGCCGCCTATCATATTTTTTCCCAATACTTGTCTCGTACATTTTCCACTCCGATACGTGAGAAAAAAATTTAGAATGTCAAGATTGGGAGGTCTCAACCTGACGTATTTGTCAACAATGCTAAGATGGTTTCCTTGAACTACGAATGTTCTGGAAGTATGTGTCTTTGTGTCTGGTAAATCGATTACAAACAGAGAGCCTTCTAGTCTCGTGTTGTTGATCGAAATTTTATACAGCTCATCTCGTCTGCAGGCCCCGGCAATTCCAAGCACCAAAATAACCTGTAGGTAAACAAAGTAGGACATTCATCTGTCTATTAAAATATTTAATTCAATCGAGTTGGTGCATGCGAGTATACTATATACCTATTATATTTTATTTGATACATACCTTATGGACCAAATATTTTTCATCAGGCGCGTCTTCAAGAAATTTTCTGATTTCGTTTGTTGAAAAAATTCTGGCCTTTTTCACTCTGGCTCCAACATTTCGTTGTTTTATAAACGCTATTAGTTGACGTATGTACTTATTTGAATGTTCTTCTCAAAATATATCATCGAGCGTAACATTGAGTATTTCGACCACAATGAGGCAGGTGCTATAGTTTTCGACAGTTCATTGAAGTAAGCGAGAAGGACTATTTCGCTAAACGATTTAGTCTTTTTTTCAGTCATCCATTGAGTGAAGGTATTATAAGCCTTCTGATAAATAAGCTTCGACTTCTCAGGTAGGGTGTTTCGTAACGCTTCATTCGCAGCCTCAAACAACTCGGGAGGAATATATTCATCGTTACTATCTTCGTCCATGTTGATATCACGCGAATGTACAAATCGAACGACACAATTAGCGACGTGTTTACACTCGCAAGCAATAAGCCAGAGTGAGTGATTGAGCGCGTTGCGTCCGTCCGAGGCATTGACAGCGTCAAACACGCGGCAATGAATAGAGGGAAGAGTTTGCGCATGCGTAGCTCTACACGTAGGGCGTAAAATTCAACTTTACGCCCGCAAAACATGCATATTCAAGCGTACTTTACGCCTACTATGACGAAAATGTAGTTTACATAATATGCCAACTCTTATATTGATCCTAGCGTCCATTCGCCAATTTCACTCACAAATAATATACACTTGTTGTAGCTGTGCCCTCTTTATCATCGTCTGATACTACACTGACTGCAGCTGTGAATATGCCAACGCCAGTTTCGATCACTGCGACACCACCTGCTGTGGAATCAGTAAACCAAGTTACAGCTCCATCTGTGAGTTTTGCTATACCTGAACTATTTAACGGATTACCAACACCTTCTGCTTCACCAGCTCTAACTCCGCTTGTTCCGAACTCGCTCCAAAATATGGCTAAAAGATATTCAGGTAGGCAGGTATCAACACCACCTATGCCACCATCTCCCAACTCATCACGAACACCAATGCCAACGTCAAATTATCAGTATTTTGAATCTCCTAGTGTATCATCAGCATGTTCAAGTCCAGGATCTACTTCATCTCGGAGTTGATCTTGTACCTTTAACTTTGACACACCAAAGGCTTGTTTCAATACGGAAAGTATGAAATCAAAAAGGGTAGATCCTCTCGAAGCATCTTTTGTAAACTTGTCAACAGCGATGCAAAATCAATTACAAAATCCTGTACGGGAAGAAGGTTCAAAAAATTTAACGCCAGATCAAATTTTTGGAAACCTAATTGCATCAGAACTTACCGATATGACAGAAGATCAAAAAGTAAAAAAGAAAATGAGTATCTTGGAAATTTTGTTTAAAAAAGACTGAAATATGACTGATCTTAAAAAAATGTATAATTGAAGGGATTAGTATAAAAAAGGCATAAGTAACATAAAAAATTGTTTGGAGAAAACCATTTTTTACTACATTACAACTGTTAAATGGGGCCAAAAAGTGATTTTTCTGATTTTTTTTTGTTCTGTCACTCATACCCTTCCTATACTCACCTTATCGATTAAGATTTTATTTTTCTTGAAAGCCTTTATTTTCTTTTATGATAATTTCAGAGTATTTATGGTCAAGTGATATTTAAAGTCAAAGTTACAGTGATATTTTTATATTAAGTCAAGTGATACCTTTAAACCCTAATCACTTTTGTGATTCTGGAATTACCAAAGAAGTAAAAAGATAACCTAATCAAAACGAAGATAATCTAGAATTAAGGGATTACAAACTTATAACCAGGGTAAATGGAGTGCCTGTATCGAAATAATGAACTTGCAGTGACCTTTACGTATATTTCGAATTGTTGTAATGTATCTTTGAAATAAGTATTTTACATGCATGAAAATACTGACATCGAGTAGTCGATACATCTGGAAATAGGTTATTAGATAGCACTGATTTGAACTAACAATTTATTTCTACCGCGAGTATTCGGTGAATCTGAATGACCCCCTCCCTGGGGCAAAACCAACACAGGCGCGCATTGCGTGCGTGAGGCTCGGCGAGCGGGGCTAGGCGGCCAGTGGTGCTTCTACCGATGCAGTGCGCGCCTGTGTTGGTTTTGCCATAGAGAGGGGTCGTTCAGATTCACCGAATATTCGCGGTATGTCTATTGCTGTTGTTTTGGTTGATCAATAATCCTTATATCCACATTTAAAAAATTTTGGAGTAGATCAATACGTGATATGATTATTTTATTTCTGACGATAAGCACCCATAAATAATGATAACTTCTAGTATTCTCAACAACAACTGAATCAACAATGCTCGGTGAAACAAAAATCGTACGTCTAAAAAGTAAGAGTATACATACTCACGTATAATAAAGTTGTTTCTTGGACTAATGTTTCTTTTTGTGGGCCGTCTCTGTGATGCAATATCTTAGTAATTACTATCATTTGTACTCAATAAGCATTTATTATTTCCACAAGTATTTAATAATTATTATCTTATTTTATAAATTATAATGGCAGGTTATATTTATATCTGGTTATAAAAATTAATGAAGTACAAAATATCTGTATTATATACTGTTTTTTTTATATTTGTCACCAAACGTCAGATGTGAACTAGGGTGGTCCTTATTTTGGGTACTATCTTCGAATCCGTATGCCCGGAAGCTCACATGGTTCGAAATGAATGAAAAAAAATATCCCCCTAATTCAAACCGATATCTCAATTTCAACCCTTGCTGCACAGCGATGTCAGTTTATATACATAATCTTAATATAAGAATGCGGGATAATTGATTATTTATTCAAAAACAAATTTTAGAAAGAAATTGAAAAAAAAAATTCGATTTAGCTGCAACTCCAAAATTATAGAAGCTAAAAATCAGTCAACAATCTGAGGGATAGCTACTATTGTAAGGATCAAGTCTGCGGAGTTTCAAATTTTTTGAACTATTTGGCCGCAATAAAAATTGATCTTTCAATGCTAAAAATCCCATGTTACTTGGATTGAAAACTCACATCGCTGTGCGGCAAGGGCTAAAATTGAGGTAGAGACTTGAAACTTGGGGGATATTTAAAAAATTTTATTTTGAACTATATAGGCTTTCGGAAGCATAAGAATTCAAAAATACCCATAATAAGGAACGCCTTAATGTGTACGTTATCGCAATTTGATAATGATCACGCTTCGTGTCAATTATTCATTCTCTCTGACAGCTCCGTACCGGATATGGTCGAATTGCCATGGTACTGCGCCTTCTGGCGTCATAAAATAATCTGCAAGTGAGTTTCTTAGAATAACAGCATTCGCGGGAATGTTATTGTTCAGAGCAGCTGGTAATTGTTGAAGACAACAATCTTGTTCCTCCCTCCACCTACCAAGTTGCACAATTCCATTTCTGTCTTCTCTGTCAAGGAAATTAGGTGGACAGTATAATCTTCTTGCAGGTTCTAACGCCTCATCTCTCGTTTTCAAAAAATTGTGAAGGCAAATTGCTGCAAGGATCACTTTGTCGGTAGAGTCAGGGTTCATAGCAATTGGTTTTCGAAAAACGCGCCACCGAGATGCCAAAATCCCAAATGCATTTTCGATTACTCTACGGGCTCTAGACAGGCGATAATTGAAGATTTTTTTTTCTTCAGTCAAACCACGACCCGGAAAAGGCTTCATCATTGTCGTAGATAAAAGGAAGGCATCGTCACCAACGAAAAAACATGGGGTGCATATGTTCTGGTATAGCACCGTTGCGACTCACAACGCAGAGCGTAGTCAGGTAGAGCACCGGTGCGACTCATATCATGGTTAAATTCACTTAAATAGCTTTAGATCGTCTAGAACTAAATGACTAACATAAAATCTTGAAAGTAGAATCAAATACGGTACCTTTAGATATAGCATCATTGGTCACATCATAAAATATAATCGAAGAGAAAAGGAGAGCAATTAAATAGAAATGAAATAGAATCAAAATATTTAAGCATAAATCCGCATAGCCTAAAATATTAAAAATAAATTATACAAATAGAACGATAACCTCAAACGACACAAATACAAACAAACGCGACGTAGAGTCATACAAATAGGATAGAAATAGATTAAGACAATTAGACACAATTATATTAGCTAATTTGAACTTTGTCGGATATTTCAGCACTGACTCCTAACCAATCAAATTCAATCCCTGAATAAGCCAATAGGGACCAGCTTTGAATCAATCCTAGAGCGAACGGCGTTGGATTAACTTCCCGCGTCCGAGGGCCAAGGAAATACGATTCCGAGTCTGAGACACGGTCTTGGAATCGCAAGGTTCCCGGATCCGAGTAAAGAATAGGTTTTGTGTTTAGGAAAGCAGGCTTGGATTCACTTCCCGGCTCTGTTCAAATAGGAGGAGGATCGGCTTTGGTTCTACCCGAGTCCGAAGGGAACAGGCTTTGGTGGAGTAATCTACCCGAGTCCTGAGTTAATGTAAAATCACAAGGTTGCATAGGTGGCTTTTGGTGGCTAACCCATCCTTTTCCCTACCTATGACCTCAAAGAAAAGCCCTATTAATTTTGATAATTTAAATCCCTTTTTTATAGGTAAAGAACTCGCAATAACTGCGGGTATCTCTTAACTTTCGGGTTCAAGATACTCGCCAAAAGTTACATTCGTTCCCTTTTTTTGTTCCATCAAATGTAACATACTCGTGTTATGAATAACGCTGCCACCATTGTTATGTATTTAATAATAGCTCCCACCTTTTGTGTATACGTGGATAGCTGTCGTCGAGTTCGTTCCTCGTTTTTACACCTTAGCTGGGTAACCGGATTTTGGATGGTAGGTGATTGAAACGAATATAATATGTAAATAACTAAATAGTTGTTTATTGGTATAGTGATTACTAGGATAGTAGAACCATCGATATGATTGTTATACGTTATTAAGTGAAAGCGATGAGTGATTTGAGTTTATGATTTCGAGAGTTAATTAAGAGTCGTTTCGGATGCAAGTTTAAGAACGACTCGTTTGGTTAACGATTTAGGAGTAAGTGAGTTGTTGCAAGTGCAATATTAATAATGGCTACTGATGAGCTGAGATCATCTTTTCCATTGTCCCGGGCATGGGCGCTTTACTGCAGGTGGATAGGTAGGGATGGAGTTCTCCGAATGTAAGGTGTACACAGGATGTTGTGTCTTAGATTGGGAGTAAGAGAGGTATTGAATAGAGTGGGATACGTAACACGCCCATCCCCAGGGGAAAAAAAAATATTGCTCCTGTGAAGCAGGAGGAAATTTTTTTTTGTAAAAGTTAAAATGTATATAATAATATAATTTAGGTATAAGGTTGTATACTTACGACAGTAAGTATACTTATATTTACGTTAATGAATAGATCTAGGTATACATTCACGTCAGTGAATGTATTTATGTACGTGGATCTACGTCAGTAGATTCAATTACGCGTAGATTCACGTTAGTGAATCTACCTTGTTTAGGTGTATGGTTTTGTTACAATTGTCTTACATTGAGATGGATAGTACAACTGGTATGTTGGAAATAGTTATAGTATAGGTTATAGTATAGTTAATATTACTTATTGGCAATAAAATCAGTTATAAATGTCTTATTTAGGTATAAAAAGATGTTTGAGCTGTCTGAGCTGCTTCTATGTTTAGTGTAGTTGGTGTAGTTGTTGTAGTTGGTGCACATGTGATTGCTGGAGGATTATTTTGTTCGGTAGAGTCTTGATTTCGGTTAGGACTTCTAAATCTTCTGAATATTTTAAGTATTCTCTCTGCAGTTGCAAGTTTTTGCGCTATGTAGGCCAGCGATACTGAGCCGAATAGGGAAGAGATATAATAAAGCATGTTTTGTTTATTTAGTTAATTTGATTTTATTTATGTGTACTATTTTCGTCCTATGGTCTGATAGTGTTTAGTTGTTGTTAGTGAGATTGTATGTGGATTTGCGGTGCACTTGTTATTGAGTTTGGATCCGATTCTTTTTTCTCGGTTTATTGTGAATTGATTTCGCGATTGGGAATATATTGTGTTGTAGTGGTTTTGTTGTTTGATGTATTGATACTTGTTTTCCTTTATACGTGGAATTCTTAGAAGTTGAGGCCCATGATTTGTTGGGGGTAGGAAGTTTTTGTTTATAATGAGGAACATGGTCGTCTTCCGACGATGAGGAGTCAGGTGGTAATGAAGGAGATTTAGGCTTTCTTAGTCGTAGTTTATATTTGTATTCATGTGTTGGAGATTGCATGCTATTGCGTTCGCTGTACTCTGTTTTATTTTTGTGTGCGTCACTTGAGTCTGAATTAACGTTTGGCTGCTTTGAGATAAGGTTTGAATTTTTGTTTTGTTTCCGATCGTTTATGGATGAAGTTGATTCAGAAGTTTTTGTGAGTTTACGTGATTTTTTATTTATGGGTGAATTGTCTGAAGGGATGTCAGTATTTCGTTTTTCGTTTAGTGAATAGTTTGGTAAGAGTCTATTTGGAAAATGTATTGTTTCTCTTTCTGGTGGTAAGCAATCCATAGGGATTTGATTAGGTTCGTCATCGTCTGTTTTCGAGTCGACGTTGCCTTTATGTCCTTTTATATGAGCGGGATTTGATGAGTCATCTGTACTACTTAATTGTTGCGGGTGAGTTCTCGATGATTGTTTGAGTGTGGAGTGGTTTGTAATAGTTTCTCGGACGGGTGTACTGAAGGTTTTGAGGACTGGTTCTAGAGTTACTGTTGGGACTTTTATCTCAACAGCTGATTCGTTCGAGTCTATCGCGAGTATACATGCTTGACCACTTTTGTTTGTTATTAATGCTTTACCGCAGTGGATATTGGAACCTAAATTAATCGTATCTACGTAGCTTTCGTTGATTTCCGAATTTGAAACTTTAAGAGGAATTACTGGTACGACCTGGTATTGTAATGAGAGTTGCGATTTGTGGTTTGTGTTTTTGGAGTTTGAAGGGAATTACAGTATCTGTCAAGGTTAGTGTATTATTTTTATAGGAAATGGTAGCTTTTTCTTTATGTAACAAGGGTTGTCCGATAATACCGTCTTGAGCTATCGGGAAATCTTTGCGGACGACGTGAAATTCGTGTTCTTTATTGTTGATTTTTAATTTGGTTTCCGCTAAAGTATTAGTAAATCCGTCTGTTATTCCTGTCATTTTCCGTATTTTAGTTCTGTCACGTTCGGTATCTTCTTTTAGGGAATTGATTTTAACGATATTTAAGTCCGCACCGGTGTCTATTATGAATTTTGATTTTGTTTCTAATTCTTTTATATCGATTTCGACAACCGGCAACAGTTCACTTAGTGGTTTGGATTCTATGTTAAAGACGTGATTCGTTGTATCATTGAACGCTGTTGTGTATGTTCGGGGTCCGTCGGCGCGTTCGAGTTCTAAATGGGCCTGTGTTTGTTGATTGCGTGAGTTATTATAGGCGCGTTTTCTACAATTTTCGATCGTGTGTCCTTGGCGTTTGCAATAATTGCAGGATATGGAAGAATATTGTGTACTTTGTTGATTAGACTGTTGTTGTTGGTTGGGTTGTTGGTTTGATTGTCGGGGTTGGTTTTGGGATTGTTGTTGTTGGTTTTGGGATTGTAGTTGTTGGTTATTGTGAGTACGTTGTCTGCAATTTTCTACTGTGTGTCCCTGTCGATTACAATGATTACAAAATCTAGGAGGATATTGTGAGTTTGGTTGGTTAAGAGGGCGTCTGTTTGGAGGTTGTGATTGGTCATCGCGAGCGCGCTGTCTGCAGTTGTCTATTACATGTCCTTGTCGTTTACAATAATTACAAGAAATTGAAGGGTTTTGTTGATAAGATTGTCGTAGTCGGTTATTGTCTGTATTAAGAGCAATACGATTTGAAAGTTCTTGCTCTTCTGTTAGAGCTAGTTCGATAGCTTTTGCTAAAGTGGTTGGATTTGCACCAGCTACTCGAATTTCAATTTCTGGGATCAAGCCTCTAACAAAGCACTTGAGTACATTAGTTTCAACTGCTGTAATCATGCCAGCAGCATCACTTGTGCCTGAATTATTAATTACCTGTTTTGTGTTGTGTAATATATCTTCGACTCTTGCGCTATAATCTAAAACACGTTGGTCGCTTTTTTGTTTGACATTATTTAACTCTGTCTGCCATTCAAAAATTGTTTTCTTTGGTAAGAAAGCTCGTTTTAAGACCGTTATGATTTCGTCAATAGTGTCATATTCTTTACTTCCTAAATATGATTCAGCTGTTCCATAGATTTTAGTTCTGATCATTCGCGTCAAAATAGGGCGTTGAGTTGGTTTTACGAGAGTTTTGGCACTTTCGCAGCTTCTTATGAAGTTATTAATATTCAAGTTTCTCCCATTAAAGTAGGGGATTGTATCTAATAAGTCTTTAAGAGACCAGTATGAGGTTTCTACGTTTTCGTCAGGCATTTTGCGATTTGTGAATTAGATTATTTCGTTTGAGATATGTGTGTACTTATTATAATTAAAGATAACTTACAAGCTGATGATCAGGATTAAGAAAATTTTCATTTTAATACGGATCTGAGTTGATATTGGAGATGAAGCTGTTGTGTTAGACTGCGTCGGATGTTGAGAAGTCGTCGATGAAAGTATATAGATGTCACGGCTCAGGAATCTGCACTTCGTTGTAGCGAGATTGCTAATCGTTGGATTCAGATGAATCTTTGTGGGGCTAGGTGCCTTTGAGGATGATGTCGAACGTCGAACTTCTTTTCTTTTAGCAACTTTGATTTTATTGCTGAGTTATTTTCTTCAATTTTGTAGAACACTGTACTACGTTCTCACTTTGATATCTACGTATGTAATATATATGCACTTTGTATTTTGTAGATTTAGTAGATTTAGTAGATTTAGTAGATTTTGTAGATTTCGTAGATTTCGTGATTTTGTAGATTTAGTAGATTTTGTAGATTTTGTAGATTTCGTAGATTTCGTGATTTTGTAGATTTAGTAGATTTAGTAGATTTTGTAGATTTCGTAGATTTCGTGATTTTGTAGATTTAGTAGATTTAGTGATTTCGTAGATTTAGTAGATTTTGTTAATTTTGTAGATTTTGTTGATTTGGTAGATTTAGTAGATTGAGTATGACTTGTCACAATGATTTGAAGTATGGAAGATTTTACACTAGAAATCGTGCGTTTGGAAATAGGTAATCACTCACATCACATAATATGTCACTTCGTAGAATTCACTTATTTTGTCACTTTATTTTCCGGTAAACGAGGTAGTTCCGCTGCCACCATTGTTATGAATAACGCTGCCACCATTGTTATGTATTTAATAATAGCTCCCACCTTTTGTGTATACGTGGATAGCTGTCGTCGAGTTCGTTCCTCGTTTTTACACCTTAGCTGGGTAACCGGATTTTGGATGGTAGGTGATTGAAACGAATATAATATGTAAATAACTAAATAGTTGTTTATTGGTATAGTGATTACTAGGATAGTAGAACCATCGATATGATTGTTATACGTTATTAAGTGAAAGCGATGAGTGATTTGAGTTTATGATTTCGAGAGTTAATTAAGAGTCGTTTCGGATGCAAGTTTAAGAACGACTCGTTTGATTAACGATTTAGGAGTAAGTGAGTTGTTGCAAGTGCAATATTAATAATGGCTACTGATGAGCTGAGATCATCTTTTCCATTGTCCCGGGCATGGGCGCTTTACTGCAGGTGGATAGGTAGGGATGGAGTTCTCCGAATGTAAGGTGTACACAGGATGTTGTGTCTTAGATTGGGAGTAAGAGAGGTATTGAATAGAGTGGGATACGTAACACTCGGCTATATTGCACATTGAATATCGACGATTCCCGAACAAAGGAAAGGATTACGATAATCCTCAACGTTCGACCGAAAGTCTGACGTCACGCAAAGAAGTGGGGATGAAGAGTATATAATCAGCACACGCTATGGCTCATTAGCGTATTCTGGTATACCACCGTTGCGACTCACAACGTAGAGTGTAGTCAGGTAGAGCACCGGTGCGACTCATATCATGGTTAAATTCACTTAAATAGCTTTAGATCGTCTAGAACTAAATGACTAACATAAAATCTTGAAAGTAGAATCAAATACGGTACCTTTAGATATAGCATCATTGGTCACATCATAAAATAGAATCGACGAGAAAAGGAGAGCAATTAAATAGAAATGAAATAGCATCAAAATATTTAAGCATAAATCCGCATAGCGTAAAATATAAAAATAAATTATACAAATAGAAAGATAACCTTAAACGACACGAATACAAACAAACGCGACGTAGAGTCATACAAATAGGATAGAAATAGATTAAGAAAATCGATGTAAAATTAGTTTATTAGAAACAATTAGACACAATTATATCAGCTAATTTGAACTTTGTCGGATATTTCAGCACTGACTCCTAACCAATCAAATTCAATCCCTGAATAAGCCAATAGGGACCAGCTTTGAATCAATCCTAAAGCGAACGGCGTTGGATTAACTTCCCGCGTCCGAGGGCCAAGGAAATACGATTCCGAGTCTGAGACACGGTCTTGGAATCGCAAGGTTCCCGGATCCGAGTAAAGAATAGGTTTTGTGTTTAGGAAAGCAGGCTTGGATTCACTTCCCGGCTCTGTTCAAATAGGAGAAGGATCGGCTTTGGTTCTACCCGAGTCCGAAGGGAACAGGCTTTGGTAGAGTAAACTACCCGAGTCCTGAGTTAATGTAAAATCACAAGGTTGCATAGGTGGCTTTTGGTGGCTAACCCATCCTTTTCCCTACCTATGACCGCAAAGAAAAGCCCTATTAATTTTGATAATTTAAATCCCTTTTTTTTATAGGTAAAGAACTCACAATAACTGCGGGTATCTCTTAACTTTCGGGTTCAAGATACTCGCCAAAAGTTACAGTTGCTACCTGGAAGCTGAGCAGTACCCTGTGGCAAATTCAGCTGATTTTCTCTTATAAGTTCTGAAATGAGACTATCCGCAAATATACCCGCGTCACTATTACTCCCCATATCTCCAACCTGCACTAAGGTAAACTTATAATTGGCATCACACGCAGCGAGTAAAACAACACTGAAAGTATCCGTTTTTTTCGGTCTATCTGGAGATTGCACGCTCTATATAGAGGTGAGCTTCAGTTAGAAGACTTAAAAATTTGGTTCGACTGGTCCGATAAATTCACATATGGTATGAATTAATAGGTTTCGAACGATAGAGTCACTACACAATGAAATAAACACAGACCTGTGGACTAAGAGGTCAATGACAATAACATGAAATTCAAGTAAAGATTCCTTCAGTCCTTCAGTGGTCTAATTGGACAAGGCGTCGCAGTACAAATGCGGAGGTCCCGGTTCAAACCCGGGCTGAAGGAATTTTTACTTGAAAAAATAATTATGATGCACTTCCGTTTTTTTCGGTCTATCTGGAGATTGCACGCTCTATATAGAGGTGAGCTTCAGTTAGAAGACTTAAAAATTTGGTTCGACTGGTCCGATAAATTCACATATGGTATGAACACTGAAAGTTTTTTTATAATTAAAAAACAAACTCCCCGAGTTGGCCGGTGCTTGTATGAGGAAGTGTTTTCCATCAACCGCGCCCACACAATTGGGAAAATTCCACTGCTCCAAAAATTGGGCGGCTATATTTTTCCACTTTTCCACACTGGGCTTCTGCAGATAATCCGGCTGAAGGACACGCGCAAGTACCTGACAAACTTCTTTCACTATATTTCTTGCGGTTGACTCCCCAATTCTATAAGCAAGTGCGATCGAAATTATCTGATCGCCTGAAGCTAGGTACCTGAAATAAAATGGAACAAGTTGTTTCGTTTCTTCATAGCACTTAAACTATTAGGATGAAACTATTCAATAGCGACTATTCCTTGCGAATTGATGATTATTGTTGGTTTACCTCAATGTTAATGCGAGCCGTAATTCTGAGCACAACGCCCGGGGATGACTCTTGATTAAATATGGATGAACTTTATTTAATAACTCGTAGAATGTTGGAACATCCATTCTTGTGTATCGGAAGAACATTGTCGCATCCTCTTTCAGTTCTTGGAATAAGTTATTGTACTCGCCTAGAATCGATCTGTTTCTATTTATTGGCCTCACCCACCAACGTCGATATCTCCATCTGTCAGGCTGTCTTCTTCTCCGTATTAACAAATACAGCATCATACATAAAGCTCCGTACTCCAAAAGCTCATCGTTGTCCATAACTAACGTTTTCAGCTATTTGAAGAGGTTAACAAGACGAATAATCAACTAACAACTTACAGAACGTTAAAAAATATGACGATGTACGCAAACATTTGTTGTTATTACACTTACCTTCTACGATTTTTTTTTTTTTTACCTTCTACGAATTTTTATTTTTTTTACCTTCTACGAATTTATATATTTTTTTTTTTTTTTTTACCTTCTACGAATTTTTATTTTTTTTACCTTCTACGAATACGATTGTAAACCTCAATGCCTCAATAAGAATAATAAAACTAGCTGGTAGAAACAGTAAACAAATCACACGGCGAACACTTCGCGGCAACGTCGCCAGAAAGGTTTTCGACAAGCGCGCTACGTGGCGCCACAGGCTCGGCCGGACGGATCGTCGCACGGTACGATCGGTACGTACCGACTTAGACCATGTAGGATGGACTGAGCATTGGAGTAGTGGGGGGTGTTGCCGAGTAACCCATAAGCGCTAGTCCCGTTAGGGACTATTGCTTCCTTGTCCGACGAACGATTCAGTATCGTGCGTTCACGTCTGTCCTTTTCTCATTACCCAGCAACAACCTTACAATGCTTCAGCATAGGCAATGCTCAGTCCATCCTGTATGGTCTAAGCGTACCGACGTCTCTGGATCGCCCCTCATTGGTCCACGGATATATGTACGTGTGTCCGTGTAGCGTATTCGGACTGACGTATCGCATTACTTTGTGCGCCAGGCTTTACCAGAATCCCACGGGCACAAGCCGTCGCGAAGCCAATCTTTGGGAACCGCTGCGACGGTGTTGTCAGCGAGAAATTTCACTACGATCCACATAGTTTTCACTATTTATTTATTATTATCGCAGACGTCACAACTATTATTAGTGGTAAATGAAGCACCGACAAATGGTACTTTATAATTTTATTTGGTAGTGAGTACGCAACTGTAGCTCAACCTTAGCACTCTGACGCGACCTAGCTCGATGCTGGCAGAAACCATGAACAAAACATCTCACACAGAAACACGTGTTGGATAAACAATGGGTGGCATAGTTTAAAGCTTCTCTTCATACGCTCCTTGCGTACCTCGGTTCGCCGCGCGTGGCGCTGTCTCGCAGTAGATATATGGCGGATTACATAAATGCCCAACTGCTTCAGATTCGTATGTGTAGGCATGGCACAGATAGGTACCGGTATGATTATTTAATTAAGATTATGTATTGAAATGAGCTCGGCTTATATACAATGTGGCTTCCAAAAAATCGATCTCAGTTATTTTAGAGGAAAATCTCTATCAAAAATTAAGTTAGCGGCGCCACACGAGCTACGCAATGGGCGTATAAGTCAGTTTACCCAGAATATAACGAATGTGAAATGAGGCATGATTCAATGAATGAAGTTATATTATATACGTTACGATAATTAAAATGTTGAATAATTAGATAGAACTCACTCAAGGCAAGACAAATATTGAACCATTTTTCTTGGATTACGACTTATTTGTATGTAGCTGCTAAATTTGATTCGTATTGATTGTATCAAATGATTTCGCATTGTTATTCATATTATTTCCAAGTTTCTGATTGAATGAGATAGTAATTAAAAAAAAAAAAAGTGATCACTCGAGCGCCAAAGAGTGCAACATTGGTATATAAGCGAACAAGTTGTCATTACGATCAGTATTAACAGGAAAAGCACATATTTTCCATTTAATATTTGTAATATTAATTTCGTGAACTGAATCATCTGTCATGTTTTCACTTCCAATGAATTGACCAAAAATTTTACTACAATTTCCGGGTTTTTCATAAAGATTTCCGTGATTAGTTACTTTACGGCAATAGACTGTTGTACACTTCGAATTCAAATGGAAATACTTTATTCGAATAACGGATTTGTCGTTCAACATAACGTACGAATCTTTCGGATTTTTTCCACTTAGCGTAGTATTTGTACGCCGAATTGAACAACTGAAGAACTTATTATTCGTATTTTTGACTTTGTTGAAATATCTCAGATTTGGTTCGTTATTTGTATTCATATTTTGTCAAATCATCAAAAACGTATTCATTTCCATAACTCTATGATGAATTTGTTGCAAAACAACATCTGGTTTCCGTATCATCTTTTTCGATTCTCCTAGAAAATTTTCGAAAGGAAAGGCACTGAACGTGTCCAATGGTCCATTACGTGAAACATCGTCACTTAAATGAATCAGAGAATGCACATTATAACTTATTTCTTCCACCCCGTAAATTTCCTCCATTTGTTCAATAAAGTACTTCAAAAGAGTCTTAGCATAAACATTTAAACTCGCCGAAAACTTATGGGAGCATAATATTCCTATTGCCGCATGTAATGACATGAAATGTTCATACACATCCTGACTAATAATATTTTTTAATACTATAGGACCAGTATACAACAGGAAACTCCTAAATTCAGTGGCCTTCCATCGCCGATATTCATTTAAGGGTAGGAGATACTGAAATTTTAGTGTAAAAATTTCAAAAAAATCGATTTCCGGTTTTTTACGGAAAAGTGTTCTTTGAACCCTTATCTTGACGTACATAAATCCTTGAACCGAAAAAAAAATTATTAAGCCCCGTTCACTCAATAAAGCGTATTATGTTCCAGCAGGAGTTTTCAATTTCCCTATATTTCGGTTATTGTTTTTTCAATTTGTAAAAAAAAGTAACTTGAGATGCATTTTTCCATCGAGCTACGATACTAAGGTGTTTTACATGAAATGCTGCTAGTAATAGCTGTGTTCGCGATAGCTACACTTTCTACACTTTTCTTACACTTTTTACGCTCGTCCAATAACAGGTGTGGATTTCTAGTGAAAAGTGTAAAATCTAGTAAAAGTGTAGAAAGTGTAGGTAACGCGAACACAGCTAATGTATTTCCTAAATCTGTAATTTTTTTCGATGGCGCGAGATGGCACTCGTGTTTCGTAAACATACCCCAAAGGCGCGAGATGGCACTCGTGTTTCGTAAACATATGAACAAGTTCGAGCATTACAAGCGAAATCCACGTGTACTCTGGTAAATAACTTGTGTGTTGAAAAAATGTATCAATCCAGTCGACGTTTTCGAAAGTCTAAAGGACGCAGTAACGTGAGGCAGCAGCGGGCGATAGATGCTCGGAAGATTCTGTCCGGAAATCGGGCAGTAATCGCAGAGGAGCAGATAGAGCCGAACGATCCCAACGACCCTAACCTTATTCCTCATCCCGATCCAAATCCACCTGTTGAAGCAGGTGATTTTTTGCTAATTTATTCCTCGTGCTTACAGAATTTGGTGAAAAACGTGAAGTGTACTAACTGTGAAAGGCAAGAAGTGTTTGTGCAAGTGCGTGATCGTCATGGTTTCAGTGTGAAATTATTATTGAAGTGTGACGCGTGTGGTTTTGTGCTTGGTGATACTTATTCAAGTCCACGTATCAAGAATGAAGAGAGTTCGAGGCCGCCTTTTGCAGTAAACCGAAATATGGTTGACGGAATCACATCTGTCGGATTGGGATATGGAGCGCTGGAAAAATTATGCATTGCCACAGATCTCCCCGTCATGACCGCTCGTTCTTACCAACAACACCTGCAATCCCTGTCACAGGAAGCCCATAAGCTTGAGGCGCAAGTTTTAGATGAGGCAAGGGAAAAGATCCGCAATGCTCATGTCGCTTTACAGCCAGAGTTGCGAGATCAGGCTGTTATAGATATTACAGTCACCTTCGATGGTACATGGCAGAAGCGAGGTCACCAGTCTATGTACGGAATTGGAATCGCCATAGATGTCGTTACAGGACTTGTAATAGACTTTGAAATACTTTCCAAGTATTGTCAAATGTGTATTGTGAGTTGTGTCGAACTTGGCGAAGATTCCCCTGATTTTGCTCTCTGGCTGGAGGGACATAAATCAAGCGGCGAGTGCAACCAAAACTTCATCGGCGCATCAGGCTCAATGGAGGTGAGGGCAGCGGAAAAAATTTGGTCAAGATCCATCGAGAAGAACCAAATGAGATTTACCACCTTGGTGTCTGACGGGGATGCGAGAACATGGTTACGCCTGAGAGAGATTGCACCTTATGGTGATACTCCTGTCGAGAAGGAAGAATGCGTCAACCATGTCGCCAAAAGGCTAGGAACAGCACTTCGTAAGCTGTCTCAAGATAAAAAGCTGGGTGGAAAAGTTACTGGAGCACTGACGGTGACAAAGATCGACACATTGACGAAATACTATAGAAGAGGAATCGTAGAGCATTTGGATGACATCGAGGGAATGAAGAGAGCTATTTACGCTACACTCCATCATGCCTCATCAACAGACGAGAGACCACAACACACACATTGCCCAACTGGGACGTAATCGTGGTGTTTCTACAATAGAGCAACCGCCAAACAAGAAGAACCAGGACGCCATAAGGACATGAAGTTGATTCTGAACGAGAAAGTGATTGAAAATCTGAAGCCCATCTACGAACGACTCACGAGTGACGAACTCTTACTGCGATGTGCCCGAGGAAGAACGCAAAATGCAAATGAGTGCCTCAACAGTTTGATATGGAGGAAGTGTGTGAAAGAAGTGTTTGTTTCGAAGAAGCGTTTACATCTAGCAGTGGTCAACGCAGTGGCGGAGTACAACAACGGGATCGGAAGGACAAAAATCATGAAAGCAGCAATTAGAGGAGAAGAAGCGGGACCATCAGGACAGATAATCTCTAGACAACGGGACAGGAAACGAAAATTGGCAGGAGAAGCTGAAGCTGTGGAGAATAGGAAAGTTAGACGATCGAAACAAAAAGATAAGAAGAAAATTGCTACGAAAGCAGGAGGAGCGAAAGAAGCAAAGGATTACGCAGCAGGTGAATTCTAGAAGCAGGTTTGGCGTGAATTAGTGTACTGTGTAGAAAATATTTCAGAGTGGTGTTAGTGCAATAGAAATATGAAATAGTGATGATATTTATGTAGTTACCAATATCCCAGAGTGTGAGTGAATTAGAAGTTGGAGTCGAACTAGTGCAATGCAGTTTAGAGTAGTTATTTTTTGTGTGATTTGAAATATACCATAGTGCTTGTGTAATGATACGATGGTGCTATAGTTGTAGTAGTAACGTGCCGGTGCGATGTACTAATAATCTTGATTCATTTTCAGCGAGCAAGTCGTAGGAGTCTCACTGAACCTTGAAAGATAAGAACCCAATACCTAAGTATACCTAATATCTATATTTATCTCATTATGCACATTTCCATTTATAATTTTTGTTTTTACTTTCTAGGAATAGCCTTCGGGAAACAGAAGTTTTTGATGTGAGGCCTCCTGCAATGAAGTAAAAACTGCTTTAGCAAAATTATGTTGGACACCCAAAAGTTTTGAGACTCATTTGAAAAAAAGATATGTATAAAATTTGTCCCAAAGAATGATTATTATTTTGTCTCACTCTGATATTTCTATTTACAGAAATGGTTCCTGTAAGGCTGTCAGTATGATGATCGACGTGTGGTTCAAAGCGCTTGGATAAAACAACAACTCCAAAATGTGCTTTTTCTATGGTTCGGAATCATATTGAAGTTTTTGGCACACACTTCACCAAAGATGAGTATTGAGATTCATATAGCAAAGCATCATTCTTCTAAA
Organism: Tenthredo mesomela; assembly: GCA_943736025.1. Classification (NCBI taxonomy): domain Eukaryota; kingdom Metazoa; phylum Arthropoda; class Insecta; order Hymenoptera; family Tenthredinidae; genus Tenthredo; species Tenthredo mesomela. The sequence goes on along the minus strand of OX031013.1, from coordinate 27,410,171 downwards.
CGTTTGTATTCATTTTACAGAACCAGATTTACAAGATATCAACCGCACGATTCGCTACCCGCAGGTCGAAGTTCCCACACTCGTCGAGACCAAGTTTATATCAACCGAACTGCTGAAATATGATATGTTCAATTTTTTTCAAGTTGAGATAATTTATATCCTTCATAATTGATTCCAACTTCCTCGAAATAGTAATTTCTGAAATGCACGACGAAAATGTGAATTCCACTCAAATAATATAAAAGCTATTTTTTTTTTAACGTAATATGCTTCAAAACTATTGGCAATCTCGTCTGAAACTAGTTTGGTTCATGCAGTAATGAAAATCTTGAATTTTGTGAATAATTTGAAAAAAAACTTCAAAGCGATTTATCTCAGAACTATGTTTTTGACGATTGAAAAAGTCCCATGCGTCTGTTACGTATTCCGCCCTGTTCCATACTCCTCTATGCTCTCTCACTCTCAATACCCAAGACATAACATCCTGCATGCATCCAGTCTCACCACCTCTAATCAGAGGAAGTCTCACCCTTACATTCCAAGAACTACATCCCTACCTATGCACCCATAAACTGCACCTGCATGAACGCGCCCATGCCCGGGACAAAGGAAAAGATGATCTCATTATTCAGCTCATCAGTAGCGATTATTAATATTAAACTTGCAGAAGACACTCTCTCCTAAATCGTCAAGAGGAGCACTAGCTCCCTTTTAGCTCCCGACTTTGATAAAGTAATCAATACAAAATCACTCATCGCAAATATCCAATAACGTGTAAAACTTTATAGATAATTCTACCATTTCTGTAACCAATAATGAAAACAACTATTCTGTTAATATACCCAAAATTCACTGCGATCACTTCAATCTCAACCCCGGTTACTTTAGAGTGTAAAAGCGAGGAACGAACCAACGAAATCCAACTCCAGCGTAATACATAACAAAGGTGGCAGCGTAATACATAACAATGGTGGCAGCGGAACTACCTCGTTTACCGGAAAATACAGTGACAAAATAAGTGAATTCTACAAAGCGACATATATGTGACACGAGTGATTACTGATTACCAATTTTCAAACGCACGATTTCTAGTGGAAAATCTTCCATACCTTAAATTATTGCAACAAGTCATACTAAATCTACCAAATCACTAAATCACAAAATCCACTAAATCTACAAAATCACGAAGTCTACGAAATCTACCAAATCACTAAATCACAAAATCTACTAAATCTACAAAATCACGAAATCTACGAAATCTACCAAATCACTAAATCACAAAATCTACTAAATCTACCAAATCACTAATTCTACAAAATCTACCAAATCCACAAAATCTACGAAATCTACTAAATCACTAAATCAACAAAATCTACCAAATCCACATAATATAAAGTGCATATATTATATACGTAGATATCAAAGTGAGAACGTAATACAGTGTTCTTCAAAATCAAAGAAAATAACTCAGCAATAAAATCAAAGTTGCTAAAAGAAAAGAAGTCCGACATCATCCTCAAAGGCACCTAGCCCCACAAAGATTCATCTGAATCCAACAATTAGCGATCTCGCTACAACGAAGCGCAGATTCCTGAGCCGTGACATCTATACTCTCATCGACGACTTCTCGACATCCGACATCCGACGCAGTCCAACACAACAGCTTCATCTCCAATATCAACTCAGATCCGTATTAAACATGAAATTTTTCCTAACCCTGATCATCAGCTTGTAAGTTATCTTTAATTATAATAAGTACACACATACCTCAAACGAAATAATCTAATTCACAAATCGCAAAATGCCTGACGAAAACGCAGAAACCTCATACTGGTCTCTTAAAGACTTATTAGATACAATCCCCTACTTTAATAGGAAAAACTTGAATATTAATAACTTCATAAGAAGCTGTGAAAATGCCAAAACTCTTGTGAAACCAACTCAACGCCCTATTTTGACGCGAATGATCAGAACTAAAATCTATGGAACAGCTGAATCATATTTAGGAAGTAAAGAATACGACACTATTGACGAAATCCTAACGGTCTTAAAACAAGCCTTCTTACCAAAGAAAACAATTTTCGAATGGCAAGCAGAGTTGAACAATATCAAACAAAAAAGCGGCCAACGTGTTTTAGATTATAGCGCTAAGGTCGAAGACTTACACCACAACACAACACAAGCGATCAATAATTCAGGCACACGTGATACTGCTGGAATGATTGCAGCAGTTGAAACAAATGTACTTAAATGCTTCGTTAGAGGCTTGATCCCGGAAATTGAAATTCGAGTAGCCGGCTCAAACCCGACCACTCTGGCTAAAGCCATCGAAACGGCACTAACAGAAGAACAAGAACTCCTAAATCGAACAGCTCATAACACAGACTATAACAGACGCCCTCCTAATCGACCAAATTCACAACACCCCCCTAGATTTTGCAATCATTGTAATCGACAGGGACATTCAATAGACGATTGTAGACAACGCGCCCGCGAAAACCAACCACAACCTCCAGACAGACGCCCTCCCAACCAACCAAACTCACAATACCCCCCTAGATTTTGCAATCATTGTAACCAACAAGGACATTCGATAGAAAATTGCAGGCGACGCGCCTACAATAACCAACAACCTCCTAACCAACAGCGACAGTCTAGCCAACAAAATACACAACATTATTCTTTATCCTGCAACTATTGCAAGCGCCAAGGACACTCAATAGAGAATTGCCGAAAACGCGCCTATAATAACGCACAGAGACAACAAAATCAGAGTCCTTTAAACTCGAACTCAGTCCGCCGGGAGAACGTGCCGACGGACCCAACACAAACTCAGCCGCGTTCAACGATACAATAAATCACGTCCTCGAAATAGAATCAGAAGCAACACATGGATTATTGCCGGTCGTCGAAATCGATATAAAAGAATTAGAAACAAAATCAAAATTCATAATAGACACCGGTGCGGACTTAAATATCGTTAAAATCAATTCCCTAAAAGGAGATACCGAACGTGACAGAACTAAAATACGGAAAATGACAGGAATAACAGACGGATTTACTAATACTTTAGCGGAAACAAAATTAAAAATCAACAATAAAGAACACGAATTTCACGTCGTCCGCGAAGATTTCCCGATAGCTCAAGACGGTATTATCGGACAACCCTTGTTACATAAAGAAAAAGCTACCATTTCCTATAAAAATAATACATTAACTTTGACAGATACTGTAATTCCCTTCAAACTCCAAAAACACAAACCACAAATCGCAACTCTCATTACAATACCAGGTCGTACCGCTCAAGTAATTCCTCTTAAAATCTCAAATTCAGAAATTAACGAAGGCTATGTAGATACGATTAACTTAGGTCCCAATATTCACTGCGGTAAAGCATTAGTTACAAACAGTAACGGTCAAGCATGTATACTAGGGTGGTCGTTAATATAGCTATTTCGGAATTAGATTCATTCATACCCTTCATTCGAAAGTAAAAAAAAAAAAAAAAAATTTTGACCCCAAATTGAACCCTTTATCTCAATTAGAAAGGGTGCCTGTAAAGGCTTACTTTTTTGTATTGATTTTCCATTACTTTCGGCTACTTTTTTATAAAATAAATATTTCGGGACCTCTTAAACGGCTTAAAAATCCATCGATCATACAGATAGTTCATAAAAACAACAAAAAAAATACAAAAAAAAAAAGATACAAAAAAAAAAAAAATAAAAAAATACAAAAAAAAAATACAAAAATACAAAAAAGTAAGCCTTTACAGGCACCCTTTCTAATTGAGATAAAGGGTTCAATTTGGGGTCAAAATTTTTTGTTTTTTTTTTACTTTCGAATGAAGGGTATGAATGAATCTAATTCAGAAATAGCTATATTAACGACCACCCTAATGTATACTCGCGATAAACTCAAACGAATCAGCTGTTGAAATAAGTGTGCCAATCGTAACCCTAGAACCTGTCAACGAATCTCTGAGTACACTCGATCCAAAAAGTTCCATAAACCAATCTGGTGCCGTACAAATTTCAAAAATTAACGGTGATATACGAAAATCTTCAGATACAATCCTTCATTTCATACCACAAAAAATTCAAATGTTACGAGGAATCTCAGTTGAATTACTAAAAGCTTTTAATCTAAACGAGTACGAGCTAATTACCTACGCAAAAAATGATATAATCGGAGATACCATAAAAGACACAATCCCTAACAGCTCACAAGTAATATACCACTCAATTATCATGGAAACATATTCCAGTGATATAGACGATACGATCATTACTAATACGCTAAATTCTCTAAAAAATCATCTAAAATCAAATAACACAAAATCAATCTCAATTCCTGACCTATCCGACGAACTAGGCAGACAGAAATGGGATAAAATCTTACAATCAATAACCTCAACTTTCAACAACTCAGATATCTCAATACAAATCTATGATACTAAATCTAACAATCAAACTCAAAACACAAAAACTAACCCAAACGTGCTGACAATAAACGACACGATCGAAACTAATAAACCTCATATACCCGTCGATGATAATAATAATAATCGTTCTGAAAGATTAACAGTCCTTAAAAACTCAATGCATCTGGACCATCTTAATGACGAAGAAAAAGAATCTATACTCGCTCTGACAACGGAATTCAACCACCTATTTTTTCTACCAGGTGACAAGCTATCAAACACATCCTTAACTAAACATTCAATCCTAACGACAGACGATAACCCAATCAACGTAAAACAATACCGATACCCTACGGTCCACAAAGACGAGATACAGAAACAAGTTTCCGAATTATTAGACCAAAATATCATCAAACCATCATCCTCACCCTACAATTCCCCCCTTTGGGTTGTACCCAAAAAACCAACGCAGAAGGCAACAAAAAATGGAGAATGGTCATAGATTTCAGAAAACTTAATGATAAAACAATAGGTGACGCGTACCCCCTACCAAATATAAACGACATACTTGATCAACTAGGAAACGCAAAATATTTCTCAACTTTTGACCTCGCCTCAGGTTTCCACCAAATCCCCATGGACCCGACTGACGCTCACAAAACAGCATTCTCAACCCCCCACGGCCATTATGAATTCAATAACATGCCATACGGACTGACGAACGCTCCTGCAACATTCCAAAGATTAATGGACCAAGTTTTATCCGGTTTAGAAGGAAACATAGCATTCGTATATTTGGACGACATCGTTATCTACGCACACTCTCTAGAAGAACACGAAATTAAATTCAGAAAACTAGCTAACCGATTACAATCAGCAAATTTAAGCTTACAAGTCTCCAAATGCGAATTCCTAAGAAAAGAAGTTATCTATTTAGGACATATCATTACAGAAAACGGTGTAAAACCAGACCCGAAGAAAATAACAGCAGTCAAAGCATACCCAGTTCCTAAAACAGCTAAACAGATTAAACAATTTCTTGGACTAATCGGTTATTACAGACGCTTTATCGAAAACTTTTCAAAAACATCGAGACCACTAACTACACTACTAAAAAAAGACGTTAAATTCCTTTGGACATCCGAACATCAAATGGCTTTCGAAACCTTACGAGATTCGATATGCACATCTCCTATATTACAATACCCTAAGTTCGATCAACCATTCATACTAACAACTGACGCATCTAAATACGCGATTGGCGCCGTACTCAGCCAAGGCGAAATAGGAGAAGATCTACCGATAGCCTATACCTCACGAACACTAAACAAAGCAGAATTAAATTACTCTGTAATCGAAAAAGAATTACTAGCAATCGTATATTCAGTCCATCATTTCAGACCTTATCTATACGGACATAAATTTACACTTGTTACCGATCACAAACCTCTTGTCTGGGTCAGCAACGTCAAAGACCCAACCTCGCGATTACTCAGATGGAGATTCAAACTCGAAGAATATGACTATAACGTTGTATACAAGAAAGGCCAAATTAACTGTAATGCAGACGCACTATCACGCAATCCGCCAGTAGAAGCTGACGTACTATTACCAATAAACGCAAAACGTAACCGAAATTCTAGTTCAGACAATATATCAAAACCCGACGCAAAACAAAGAAAAGAAACTCATCAATTCCCAACCCGTGCACGACAAAGTACAGATGACTCACCAAACCCTGCTCCTATGAAGAAACATAAGGACGACGTCGACTCAAATACCGAAAAAGATAAACTCAAACAAATTCCTATGGACTGCTTACCGACAGGAAAAGAAACAATACATTTTCAAAATATACCTTTAACAAACTATTCATTAACTGATAGTTCGACAGACAACCCAATACCCACGAAAAGATTAATACACCCATTAGAAGAAGACATAGAAATGAACTCACTGACCGACACCGAAACGGACAGTCTCTCAGATAACTCGATACAAGATCTATCGACAGATGACTCAACAGACAGTTTTCCAATGCCAAAGAACCCAATTAACGTTTCAAAATCTACTAAACCAATAAAAATTGACTCATCTACTGACACTTCTGTCGACGACCAACCACTGTCCAAAAGAATCGATCAAAAACGAAACGCTACATACACCGATATCTCTCCAGACAACCTACCCGTAAATAAAAAATCACGTAAACTCGTAAATACTTCGACACTAACTCCGTTCGAAATTAATCAAGAACAAAACCAAGATTCGAACCCTATCACAAATCAGCCTAGCGATAATCCAGACTCAAGTGGCATGCATAATAATAAAACAGAACACAGCGAACGTAAGAGCGCGCAATCTCCAACACACGAATACAAATACAAACTACGACCACGAAAGCGTAAACCTCCTTCACCACCACCTACTTCGTCATCATCCGATGATGACCACGTGCCTTATTATAAACAAAAACTCCCTACCTCCAGTGGATCGGGAACCCCAAGCTCTAAAACACCTTATTACAAACGAAAACTTCCTACCTCCAACGAATCATGGACCTCGAATTCCAAAGACCCCCCTTATAAAGAAATACCTCCAACTTCCAGTGAAAAACAGATTTCTAAACCTAATCCACGAAAACTATACTCAGACGTTGTCAAAGAAAAACAAGTGACAACACCTAAATTCACCACCCCACCACAACACAATATACCACCAATCACAAAATCAATCTATCATAAACCATCCTATAAACAATTCCGAGAACTCCAAAAAATATTACCAGACCCGATAAACGAACTTATAAAGGAAACTACTGAAAACCTATTCGTACAAGACGACAATATAGCACATTGCATCCCAGCCGACTGTTTAATCGGACAAGGCATAGCACAAGTAATGATCGAACGAAACATTATAAATTACGATGTATTAAAATCAAAGAGTCCCCAAGTAGGTGACATCATAGTAACACCATACGATAATAACAACGTATACAATCTAATCACCAAAACTGAATTCCACGGCAAACCAACGTACGAAACTATGTACCTAATTCTATGTAAACTCAGACGAAAACTAGAATCAAATAACGTACAATCAATATCCATGCCAAAAATTGGTTGCGGACTCGACAAACTGAACTGGAAAACCGTTCGATCAATGATTTATTTCATTTTCCAAAATTCTAACGTAAAAATAACTATTTGCGATTTTAAACCGACCCCAACGACTATACAAAATCAAGACGATAGCGTTGCAAATCCTAACTCAAATAACGAGAATCCCATGCAACCTGACTACTCAGACGTACCGGGAAACCTCGAAAACAACCATACAGACAACATCCCAGAAAATAATGTGCCCCCCTTTAACGAAAACCAAGAGTTACACAATATAGAAAATACTAATTTTGACAAAGAACGACAAGATCCACCACAAAATCTACCACCTATAAACCCACAACCTCAAGATCCAATTCCACATTACAGTCACACAGACCCAACACCAATAGCAACTAATATCAAAGAAACGAATGACGATATCCTTATGAAAAAAGATAACTACGTACACTGCATGTCAGCCGACTGCGTTATAAAGAAAGGAGTTGCTAAACAATTAATCGACATCGGAAGTCTAGATACAAATTTTCTAAAATCTCAAAACCCTGAAATAAATAGCGTGATCATAACACCAAATAAAAAAAAATTTATCTTCAGCTTGGTAACACAAAAGAAATACTACCAAAAATCAACAACGGAAGGAATATATAACACATTAACTATCCTTCGCGACATACTACGAACAAAACACATCAAATCTTTTTCAATTTCCAAATTAGGAAGCGGATTTGACAAATTAAACTGGTTCGCAATAAAAAACATCCTCAGAAAAGTCTTTAACTACACAGATATCACAGTTAACATTTGCTTAAACGAGATCAACGTTCCTAAACCTGAACTAATTCAGGATATAATTCGCGAAAACCATGAATCCGTAATAGCCGGCCACAAAGGAATAACTAAAACTTTTAAACGAATCCGAGCAATATACTTCTGGCCAAATATGAAAATCGATATAGAAAATTTTATAAAATCATGCGAAAGCTGTCAAAGACGAAAACTCGTGAGAAATAAAGTTAAACTCCCAATGGTAATAACAGACACGCCAACAACTGCTTTTGAAAAAGTATCCTTAGACATTGTTGGACCCTTACCAACCTCAAATTCACAAAACAAATATTTGCTTACAATTCAAGATAATTTAACTAAATACTTAGAAGCAATACCACTAAAAAACCAGACGGCAATAACAATCGCTAAAGCATTCGCAGAAAATTTCATTTGCCGCTACGGAGCACCTGAATCAATCCTAACAGATCAAGGTCCAAACTTTCTCAGCCCTGTTATGAAACAATTAGCTAAAATCTTCAGAATTAAACAAATAAAAACCACAGCTTACCATCCTCAATCCAACGGCTCCCTCGAACGCAGCCATCAGGTCTTAATCGAATACTTAAAACACTACATCAACAACAAAAACAACTGGGACAAATGGATACGATACGCAACTTTCTCCTACAACACATCGGTACACGAAGGTACCGGTTACACACCACATGAACTGATATTCGGAAAACTAGCACGTCAACTATCAAATATACGTACAGACAAAAACATTCCGAACAGATACGAAGACTACCTACATGAAATTATAACCCGACTGAAAGAAACCAGACAGGACGCATTAAAGAATCTTAACAATGCAAAATCAAAATCAAAAATACGATACGACAAACACATAAACACACAAATTTTTCAACCAGGGCAGTATGTCTACCTGATCAACGAAACAAAGAAAAAATTAGATGACCACTATAAAGGTCCGTACGAAATAACCAATATAATTAATGACGTTAATGCAGAAATCAAAATAAATGACCATAGAACGAAAATAGTACACATAAATAAAATCAAACTAGCTAAATAAACAAAACATACTAATTCAGCACCCGGACACATCAACATTATAACGACGTACATTTTCAGAGCTGCACTCGCCGACCCAGACGTCACCGACAGCCTGTACGAAATAACAACGTTCACAGATAACCCAGGAATCTACTACGAGCACATACAAAACCTCAAGACCTACAACGACGAATGGAAGCTAATAAACTTTATTGACTTAGACACACTAAACGAAAAATTCGAAAAACTAAAAAAATATTTACAAATACTAACAGAAAAATGCGATTCTTACACAGATAGATGTACAATGCGTGGACACATAGAAATGCTCCACAACCGAATATCAATAATTTCAGAACAACAAAACCAGATAGGCACCCTCATAGGCCAACACGACGAGATAAACATACAACAATACCTCGGAAAATACCTCGATTACAGACCAAAAAGGTCAGCCCCTTTTGACTTTATAAGTAAAATAAGCAAGACGCTATTCGGAACTTTAGATTCAGAAGACGCGGAACATTACAATGCAGAAATCGAAAAACTATACGCAAATACCAACCACCTAGCCTTCCTATTAAAAGAACAAACACATATTATACAATCCACACTGGGAGAACACAGAGCGCAACTCCAGGAACTCACAGAACAAATTCAAAAAATTAGAACTATAGAATTTCAAGAACTACTAGATAGTATGACTAGACATACGAGAACCAACGCCGGAAACATCATTTTTCTCAACCACATTCTAAAACTTGACCAATACACTAACGAATACGAACTTGACCTGAACAATTTAATCGACGCAATCCTATTTGCCAGACAGGGAATACTGCACCCCAAAATTCTCACACCTGAACAAATCATGTCAACAATAAGACAAATACAAAGCCACAACCCCATGAAACACTTCCCAGTCCCTCTAGAAAACCAATACGCACAAGAACTAATAAGACTCTCAAGACTCGAAATAATCTATATAGACGCCAAGATCATTTACATTATCTCAATACCACTACTTAATACTTACACCTTTAACATATACCGATTAATACCTATACCGGTGAAGCAACATTACGACGCAACAGACGACAAATTTGCATATATAAAACCAAGTAGCGACTATATAGCAATCACTAGGGACAGAAGTTTATACTTTAAACTAACCGAACTAAAATTCAGCAAATGTATGCTATCACTGGAAACATACATATGTAGACAGAATCAACCATTATTCCATTCAAACAACCACGCCATCTGCGAAGTGGGACTATTCATTCGACCAACAGAAACAGACAAAAAGACATGTGACATCAGACTAGGAACCTTCGAAGGAATGTATTGGACGGAATTAACTACATCAAACTCTTGGATTTACTCCCTCACCAAATCAGAAATTATGCATATCGTTTGCGAAGACGAAGAACCAATACAAATAACACTACGCGATTCCGGAATACTGAAACTCAATAACAAATGCACCGCAAATTCACATACAATCTCACTATCAACAACTAAACACTACCAAACCATAGAAACACATTCATACGCACCAAAATTTAACTTGAACATTTCGACCATCTATGAGGAACCCAAAAACCTATCGTTCATCCCAACATCAATACTAAATAAAACTCCATTCTTAACGTCCAAAGACCTATCCGCAAACGGACTAACTTTAGATGACATTATCAAAAGAACAGACGAAATGACTCAGAACCAAAGAGCCGCAGAAAACGATAACCGTATCGAAAACATGCTCTATTATATCTCTTCCCTATTCGGCTCAGTATCACTGGTATACATAGCGCAAAAATTTGCAACAGCAGAAAGAATACTTAAGATATTCAGAAGATTTAGAAGTCCTGACGGAAATCAAGACTCTACCGAACAAAATAATCCTCCAGCAGTCACATGTGCACCAACTACAACTACACCGACTACACTAAACATAGAAGCAGCTCAGACAGCTCAAACATCTTTTTATACCTAAATAAGACATTTATAACTGATTTTATTGCCAATAAGTAATATTAACTATACTATAATCTATACTATAACTATTTCCAACATACCAGTTGTACTATCCATCTCATTGTAAGACAAATTGTAACAAAACCATACACCTAAACAAGGTAGATTCACTAACGTGAATCTACGCGTAAATGAATCTACTGACGTAGATCCACGTACATAAATACATTCACTAACGTAAATGTATACCTAGATCTATTCACTAACGTAAATATAAGTATACTTACTGTCGTTAATATACAACCTTATACCTAAATTATATTATTATATACATTTTAACTTTTACAAAAAAAAATTTCCCTCCTGCTTCACAGGAGCAATATTTTTTTTCCCCTGGGGATGGGCGTGTTACGTATTCCGCCCTGTTCCATACTCCTCTATGCTCTCTCACTCTCAATACCCAAGACATAACATCCTGCATGCATCCAGTCTCACCACCTCTAATCAGAGGAAGTCTCACCCTTACATTCCAAGAACTACATCCCTACCTATGCACCCATAAACTGCACCTGCATGAACGCGCCCATGCCCGGGACAAAGGAAAAGATGATCTCATTATTCAGCTCATCAGTAGCGATTATTAATATTAAACTTGCAGAAGACACTCTCTCCTAAATCGTCAAGAGGAGCACTAGCTCCCTTTTAGCTCCCGACTTTGATAAAGTAATCAATACAAAATCACTCATCGCAAATATCCAATAACGTGTAAAACTTTATAGATAATTCTACCATTTCTGTAACCAATAATAAAAACAACTATTCTGTTAATATACCCAAAATTCACTGTGATCACTTCAATCTCAACCCCGGTTACTTTAGAGTGTAAAAGCGAGGAACGAACCAACGAAATCCAACTCCAGCGTAATACATAACAAAGGTGGCAGCGTAATACATAACACGTCTTAATTTTTGTCGAAGACTTCTGCAATTTTCAGGGTGCATTCCTACACACACTAGCTACAAACCCACGTCGGATTTTGAAAATCGAGACAAAATTACGGATTTTCGAAAAAAAAATAGAAATTATATTTTTTTTTTTTCATAAAAAAAGTGTCAAAATCAAAGTATCGTAGCTATCTCTAAAAACCGACGTGGGTTTGTGGCTTACGGAGCCTAAAACATGTGTGTTCAAGCCCAGCAAGATTCAAGAATAATTAAGACGCATGGGAGGTTTTCGAATAAAGGCTATTTCAGGCGCATTATGAGGAGTAACTCTGTACTTATTGTTTCAAATGACTTGAAATTTGCACAATGTCTATGTTTTGAGATGGCAAACATGTGTGTTAAACCTCATTTGAAAATAGCAATTGGTTCAGATGGGCCGTTTTCAGTATCTCCTACCCTTAAGCTCCGTGGTTTCCGCGCGAATTCCGAAGGCGAAAATAATTTCAATGCTAGAAGCCTACTTGAGATCTCGTTTACCTTCGCACTATTCAATCGTACTCCTAACGGGCCTTCTATCCACAAATATATTAGACGTTTGACGATACCTAAGAGCACAACATGCATATAGTCTAGGGGTATTTGGGTCGTCATGCCGATCCCCGTCGATTCTAAAATTGTCGATCCTCTATGGAATTCATCATCGGTCTTATTTTTGAAGTCTAAATCAGTACCCAGATAACAATTGTGAGACTCACAATACTCGCATAGTGTGCGGGGGCACGATATGCGTCCAAAATAGCATTACTTTCGCGAGCACGAAATGATGTAGTATAACGTGCGTGCACACTGAGTGGCATTTTGCCATCACGCGTGCAATCATATAGTATGTGATTATGCGACACATATGTGCAGTTACTTTGAGCGCACTATGCAATCATCAGGTCGTGGCTTAATATATAACTGAAATAAATATGATTTTGCAAATAATATATGATTTAAGCTTTTCCCAAAAAATGTTTTTTTTTTCGCATAGCACATCGTTCACTTGGTTTTGCAATAAAAATTGAAAAATTGTAAAAAAAAAAAACAAAACAAAAAAATAAACTACGAAACGGTGATCCTAGACAACTGAAAACTATAATATTAAGGAGCAGGCGACCTGGCTGCCAAAGATTGAAAACGGAGCTGTCAAGTTGAAAATCAATACCCGTTATGGCCGTTTTTATCGATGAAAAAGAAACCAAATTATGATATAAATTAAGTAAATCGAAATCGCTATATAACATATTTGAAAAGCGCGCGTTGCAACCGAGGCCCGCATCCCGCCATAATTATCATCAGCCGGCAGCCATTTCTGTTTAGTCGCGACTACGATTGGGATTCTTGCGAGATATCCGTCGAACAATAATATATAAATCCAGTTTAAGTGAGTTAAAAAAACAATATCTGGTTTATAGTGTCCATATCATTTTGATGCGACTGGGAGTATTCGGAACTACGGCTTGTAAAATTCATAACCTACGGTAAGTATATGCACGAATACGATCCGAAATCGGCATTCTAACCTCACTTTTATAACAATAGAATGGACTTCGATGGAACTTTATAATTACAGCATATTTTTTTAAAAGATAATTAAATGAAAAAAATGTAGTAAGCTGAACGTCTGCATTAGCTGTGTTTTCAATTCGAAGGCAGTTTTCCAAGGGGAGACCAGCGAAAATTTGACAAGTATATATGTGTATTAAACAACATTTTTATATTTTACAACGAAACCGCAGTCCAAGTCGAGGTCGAAAAGTACGTAGGGCTCACAAGTGGCATAAGTGGAAATATCCACCCACTTTCAGAGATAAAATTGGCCCTATAACCCCATTGGGCATATGCCCAGAAAACATTTTGCAGAAAATATTCTGCGAATCACTGCAAAAGCTGTTTCGGTACAGTGCTTTGAGAAGATTTTTAGTTAGGTTCCTTGCCTTTGAATTTTCATCGAAGGAGTTGAGAATTTCTATTCAGCCCTATACTACCTTAAGGAGGTAATCAGTTGCAGAAGCTGATTTTTTTTTGTTCTTTGAATGACCATAAAAAGTTCTATTAAAAATCATTCCAGTAATTATTAGTTTTTAAAAGTAAACGTATCTTGAAATTTTTTTTCAACCTTCTACAATAAAAATGTGTGCGCAGGGAATCTTCCATTGCGTAGAGACTGAATTGACTGTGAGACTCTTCGGAGAGACTACGAGACTCTTTGCAGTCTCTATGCCATGATAAGTTCTCTGCGCATACACTTTCATCATAAGAGGCCTAAATTTTTCAACAGATATATAATACTTCTTTAATTCATTAATTGCTGAAAATACTTATCATTTAATTGAACTTTTTGGAGTCAGTCGATGAATAAAAAAATCCATTCTTTCCACTCAACCTGTGGAGTCCCCCCTTGAGCTGAAGCAATAGTTTCGAGTTTTTCATCAAATCCGACTTGACTTAGAGTTGAACAAAATTCGATCAGGTCGACCCTTGACTTTACGAATTCGATCACATCCTTATTAATTCGTATTATTATTACGGTAATTTCACGTACCGCTAACAGAAGAAAATTGCAGATTGGGAATGCCTAAAACGAAGAAATTCGGAGATCTCAGTTCGAGACATAAAAGACGGCGCTTAGATGCGATTCGGAATAATTGTAATAACGCTGAGGATATCGCACAGAAATCAAATTATCATGATTCTGATTCAAATGAAAGTAATCAAAATGATGTTGAGGAAATTGCACAGGATCCAAATTCTTCTCAGTCCAGTTCAAACGATACGTCAGAAGATAGAGCCCCACAAACTCCTCCTCCATTCGCATCTGAGGAAAATCTACAAAATTCCGATTTGGAATTCTCAGATGATGAAGCTACTGAGAGTTCTAACGAAGATGACAGTGAAGAAGACTTAGAAAACGATATTATACCTGTGGATAATTCAGAAGAGGAAAATGGTACGGATGAATCTTCAGAAGATGAAGTGGAAGATAATTTACCTCAAAACCTTGCAGATCTACAAAGAAACACGTTGAAGAATGCCGTTCTAGCAGCAGGTTTGAAGCACACTCAAAGCAACATATTGTTAAAAACTTTAAGAGAATTTCCTTTTAATTTGCATTCCCTACCCAAAGACTCGAGAACGTTACTACACACTTCTACTGTTGTTGCAACCAGATTTGTACAACAAATTGCGGGTGGTGAATATCTGCACATTGGATTTAAAACTACGCTTATCAAGAAGTTAGAAACTATTGCCGACAATTTATTACCGGAACATATAGAAATTGATTTCAGTACTGACGGTGGTAAGGCAGGTACAGATCAGTTTTGGCCACATCAGTACCGAATATTTAATATAACAGACAAAAGACCAATAATAGCAGGGATATTCAAAGGAAGACACAAGCCATCGAATCCTTTCGACTTTTTCGAACAATTCATCGGAGAAATCATACAAGTACGTGAGGAAGGTGGAATTGCTATACGGCAAGAGTCGGCCACGCCGGCTCGCCGAGCCAGCCCGGCTCTAAGTGACAATTAGTGCGACCGTAAATCCCCTCGGTCTACCTGAAAACGGTCACTCGTCCTTACCTGGAAATGCGATGGTAGGGGCAGCGTTCAGGAGAAATAAAAGGAACTAAGGGGTGGTTTGCACTATTTGCGTCCGACCGTCCAGGTCTTGTCATACCTGCATATCCCCACTCATACCTACCAAAATCCAAGAAATGGCGTTAAAAGGATTAGTGCCGGTGAACGGAGTAATAGGATTAACAGCTTTGACTCTTTCGACTAATGAGTGTGCCGACCCCTGCTATACGGAATAGGCGGCTTCCTGTGAATGTGCGTTGTTACATCGCTGACGCACCTGCAAGAGCTTTTGCTCTGAATCACTACGGCCACACGTCGTCGAACGCATGTTCTAAGTGCAAGGTTCAAGGGCATCGTTGTACTGTACCCGGCTATGGCGGAACGATGGTGTTTGAAGGTATAAGGCACCCTCCGAGGACGGATGAAGAGTACCGTCAGCTTGTAGACGAAGACCACCATAAAGGCAGAAGTCCATTGGCTGCATTATTAGGACTAGTAACACGTGTTCCATTTGAATCTATGCATTTAGCGTGGCTGGGAAATATGAAGAAAATAGTATCTGCACATGTTGAAGGAAAATATGGAATTCGAAGACTCAATGTAAGAAAACTGGATATCATCAATTCACGAATGCGCTCACTTAAGAACTACTGCCCTTCAGAATTCAATCGACGTCCAAATGAAATAACCAGGTTTCACGCTTTCAAAGCAACTGAGTTCAGACAACTTTCGTTATATACTGCTCCGGCTATTCTGAAGAATATTTTCCATAATGATTATTACGAACATTTAATGATACTTCACTGTGTACTACGGCTTCTTTCTTCGGAAGAGACACCACGAGAGATGTATCCATTCTGTCAAGAGGCTTTAGAAAGTTATGTTATTTTATGCAAATAACTCTATGGACAACAGTTTTTGTCGTATAATGTACATGCTCTGTTGCATGTGGTTAGCGATGTTGAACAACTGGGTCCTCTGGAGACATTCAGTGCATTCTGCTACGAAAATAACATGACGATGTTCCGGAAACGTGTTCGGAAACCAGGCCTGTCTCTCCAACAATATTGGAAAAGAACAAAAGAACTGGATGATTTTGACGCTGCTCCATTAGACAATACCATTGCTATCCGTCTGACAGAAATTCATGCTGCTGGACCTCTTCCGGAATTTATTCAAGAGGACCTTTGTCAACAGTATAACAAACTACAAGTCGGCAAATTTACTTTTGCGACTAGTTTACGCGACAGTTGCTGTATACTTAAGGATTCCGGAGTCTGCATAATAAAAAACATCGTACTAGTAGAAGAAGATATTCTCTTAATTGTTCAACAATTTGGCACTGTTACGGAAATGTATGATGTTGGGGTGAAATCCGATTCCGTAGGTGTATATCATTGTACAAACTTATCAAATAGATGACAAGCAGTAAATCTAAAAGACGTCAAAAGTAAGGGTTACAGAATGCCAAAATGGAGCGACGAGGAAGGAGAGGAAGAAATGGTTGTTGAACATGAGTGGATATGTGTGGCTTTACTCACACAACTATTGCTACCAGGACATGACGAATAAAGAAAACGGATCCGCTTACACTTATTGGCTAATGCAGAGCACAAAAAGAGAGGATGTAAGTAAATCATGTTGAATCGACTTCATTTTGTGTCATCTGCAAATATTATCTAAAGTTATCATTACTATACCTATTTTGATAAAATCCATTCGACGCAAGTGTACTTGCTAATGTCAGAATCATTTTTCTTGTCTACTATGTAGCTTAAAGACGACCTGCGGGACTTTGTCAAAATTTCGGTATGTACGAACTATCCACTCCTCAGTTCGATTAGGATCATATTAGTCGTTTCATCCGAATAGATCATACCCCTTTCACCCTCTTTTTTGGAAAAAAGAAACCCAGAATGTGATTTGAAGCCTTCCAAATATAATGAGAATCGCAGAGCGGAGTATATGCAGGGGGCACGGAATAAAGGCTTCTGTTTTCCCAGCAAATATTTAATATTAACTGTGTGACGAAGCAATTCCTAGTTAGTTAGTCAATCCATTAGTGACTTATCGCCTTGACGGCATCTAGTCGATGAGACAATTCCTAAATAAGAATTTCCGGAGTTGAAAAATTGCCGAAGGAAAACCCGGTCAATTGAATTTGCCAGGGTTGTTAAAATGTTATTCATCCAACATTTTAAATCATTATTACTGCTGAATTTTCAGGGTACAAAAAAATTCCCATGAATCAATTATGAAGAATGAATGTGAAAAATTTATTTACAAAAATCAAATAAAAGGGAGGAGCGAAGCAATGCCTGAGCAATTATAGACCGATCTCCTTAACCTCAAACTTAGCGAAAGTTGTGGAAAAATGTATGAAGACGAGGATCACCAATTTCCTGCAAAGCACCGGACAACAAGCTGCGAACCAGTTTGGTTTCAAGGAAGGATTGTCCACAGACGATGCGCTAGCAGAACTCGTCAAACACACTACGGCAAACATGGAGTTAACCCGGCCATGCCTAGGTGTTTTCATCGATTTGAGGAAGGCTTTCGATACCCTGAACATCTCACTCCTACTAGAAAAATTGGAGAAGAAAGGATTTAGAGGAATAGCGCAAAGCCTGCTATCAAGCTACTTGTACAACAGACATCAGCGAGTGAGACTGGGAACCACACTCAGTGGTAGCGAAACGGTCGACTACGGAGTACCGCAGGGGACCATCCTAGGGCCGATCCTGTTCCTTACATACATGGATGACATCTTCGAGATAGAGACAAACAGCAAGACCCTCGCGTACGCGGACGACACTTGCATACTCTTCGAAGCCGAAGACTGGGAAACCTTACGGACGCTGCTAAATTAAATAACAAGGTAGAAGTACCGAAGCGGAAGAAAGAAGCAGGCAGAAGATGCTACGACTACGTAGCCGCAAAAATCTTCAACGAGCTGCCGGATGAACTCAAGCGAACCGTCCTTAAACAAGCAAGATCAAACAAGACACGCAAGAAGCGAAGCTCTCAAATCGCGCTATGGGCTAAGAACCACGGCAAACAAACAGCCAAGAAGCTGGCCCTTTTCAGCTGAAACCATTATGTCATTTCAGATATATATATATACACAAATGCCATCCGCGAATCAACTGTTATCTTAATTCTACTTTTTAGCTAAGTTTATGGAGACTATAAGAAGGAGACCGAATTCGGTCCCCCCCACTCCTGCGAAAACGTGCTCGTTTTCTGCGCTCTAAATGTGATATACCGCGAGGACCAGGTGAAAGAGAATGGTCCATACGCCCAGGCAGATAATATTTCGTATTTTTAGGGGGATAGCCACTCGTTGCGCTGAAAAAATCCCTAGGGTGATTTTGGCGCGCGGTCGATACAACTCGGCAGCCATTGTTGATACAAGCCGGCTGACTGTCAATACATCGCGGAAGGTAGACAAGTGTGGTTATGTTCGTTTATTTGAAGGAAATGATGAATAAAGTGAATGAAACCTACGTGAATAAGCTAGGAATATTTATCAAAAATCGATCAATTAGTTTTAAATGATATCTTAGTGCAATCAACGACTTAACCTAAGCTATAACTGGAAATTAATGAGAATCGAAGAGTTCATCGAGAACAACCAATTCGAACAAAATTATTGATTGTATCCTGGGGTTGAGGCATCAATAAATATCCATAGCTTATTCACGTAGGTTTCATTCACTTTATTTATCATTTCCTTCAAATAAACGGACATAACCACACTTGTCTACCTTCCGCGATGTATTGACAGTCAGCCGGCTTGTATCAACAATGGCTGCCGAGTTGCATCGACCGCGCGCCAAAATCACCCTAGGAATTTTCAGTGCAACGAGTGGCTATCCCCCTAAAAATACGAAATATCAGCTGCCTGGGCGAATGGACCATTCTCTTTCACCTGGTCCTCGCGGTATATATTGTATATATAGTTAACATTTGCAATTAGCCGATCGACGCGCCTCTAGCAGAGTTTGACGAAAGCTCCAAATAACCGCGCGACGTTCAATTATTTTTGTGGATTTGTATGGATATCGCAGCTCGACATTTATAAATCTATAAATTAAATTTATAATTTATAACATCACAAAAATGAGTTGCGCCGTTCCAAATTGTCAGTTTAAACTGCAAAGAGGCAAATCTTCTGCGAAAAAAAGCTTATTTTTTGCGAGAGAGGTTTACGGTACGAGCCGAAGGCGAGTGCTGTAACGAGGTTCGTCAAAAAGCCTTTACAAGTAAAGTAACGATTATTATTTTTCATCAGGATTGCCGAGAAATCGCGACGAAGTTGCGAATGATTGCTGAGAATTGGTTAGAATGATGAAAAATATATTCATACAATACATTAAATCGCAATCTTTGACAGGTAGAAGCTACCAACGGCTGCCGGCAGAGGCGCCGCGATCGGCTAATATTGATAGATATATGTATATAGAGCGCGGAAAGTGGTAACGTTTCTTGTATACGGAGTTCGGTCTCCTTCTTATAGTCTCCATAGCTAAGTTATTAAAATTATTTTCTAGTTTATACAATGTTATTGTGACGGGCCAGGAGCCCCCACAAATGTTTTCTTTTCTATTTTCTTTTTATTTCTTTTGTTCTCCACAACCACACCCGTAGTCATACCCACGGGCTCAGCGAGAGCCTATTGTAATGACATACGGGAAATAAATGGTCTTATAATTTTCATGGAATAAATAAAATAAAATAAAATAAATATAATGTTTCGTGAAAAAAACAACAACAATAAAATCGGTTTTTTTTTCAGCATCATGGAGTGTATTAAGCCCCAAGGGAAAAAAATTAAAAAAGTGGTGACTAAATTGTCAAACAGCGGTCGACTTATTACAATAAATA
The DNA here is from genome assembly GCA_943736025.1 of Tenthredo mesomela. Taxonomy (NCBI): domain Eukaryota; kingdom Metazoa; phylum Arthropoda; class Insecta; order Hymenoptera; family Tenthredinidae; genus Tenthredo; species Tenthredo mesomela. The sequence goes on along the minus strand of OX031013.1, from coordinate 27,389,337 downwards.
AGAAGTATCTCACAACAGACGCATCTGAAGATGCAGACGTGATTAATCGTGGGAAGCGCAAAAGCGACACAGCAACGATCGGTAGTGAATTAGTTCGGCTAAAAGATATTCATCAAGCGATGCAGCTTAAAAAGCAGAAATCGCAGAATGAAATATTAAGCAGCAATTCAGTCGAAAACAGATCCGATAACACGTTAAAATTAAAGGATGCTCATTCAACAATCAACCGGAGCAATTTAGATCTACCACAATTTACAGCTACGCAGTCCACAAAAGCTATCAACGTATCCAACGTCGCCAGCGACTTGGCTCCAGCGCAAGCTACCACGGGAAAAATGGCGAACCAACCAGAAAAGTCACAGGTTCCCTCGAAGAATCGTGTACATGGGAGCATGCCTACTGTCCAATTAAAATCACACGATGATCCACCAATGAAGAACGTTATTAAGGTAAGCGCGCCAATAGTGAAACGCCCACCGCTGTGTCTCGATTATTAACGGCAATAAGAATAATAAATTTGAAAGTTCTGGAGAAATTTTTATTCTGGGCTCACAGTCAAGTTTTGGGGCTGTAAACTAACCATATATTAGGTCTATATTAGCTCATAATGAATTTTTAAAAGAATTTCAAAGACTCGAGATTTTCGGAACAGAAGTGAAACAGCCAAATGAGTGGGGAACCAGTAGTGAAACAGCTAGATGACCAATTGTGAAACGCTATCACCTGTCAAACAGCATATACCTAACCTAAAAATGATTCGTCCATTTGCTGCCCTTGAAACTCGAAATTCTTTGAATTTCATACCTAAAATTTATGTAAAACTATCGAAAAAATCAATCTGATAAAGAAATTCACAGTTTAACATTGTCTGGGCACAGAAAATTGAAGAAAAAACCATAAAAAGCAGCTGTTTCACTTCTGGTTGCATCGCTCTTCCGAGGCAACCAGAAGTGAAACGCGGCTTTTTTTATAGGAAAAACTGTAATTTATTCTATTTATCTGCTGTTCAACGATAAATAAAGTGTCACTGCTACCGTTGTTGGAGTTTTTCAGCACTTGATTGAAAGAAATTACGTGCTAGCTCTCTTTTCGATGCAGAGCGTCAGCATCCCGGCGACGGGCAGACGGAGGCTAAAGAGCCCGCTCGTCGGAAGGGGAAACAGAAATATGACATTTTAAAATTCTTCCAAACGTTTTCGGCGAAAAAAAAATTTTCTTTCACTTTGTAAATATATTTCTTAACTAAAGCAATGAATTCCCCAAAAAAAAGTTATTGATAGAATTTGCAGAAAGAGAAATAACTCCGCTGTTTCACTATTGGTTAGTGTTTCACTACTGGTGCGTTTACCTTACTTCTCAACGAAATGTGTCAATTTTCCTGGTTGTAAAATCAATCTTTCATCCCTATTGCTATCTAAGCTCAAACTTACATCTTTGAAAGTTAAATCGGTATACTAACGATGTATTGTGTGTTACCGTTAGGAATGAAGCTGCCTCTAATTCCGCAAATTCAAATACCGCTTCCTGCCGTCCAGTGGCTCGTATCATTCACGAGGTCCCATCTTCTGAAGTTCCTGTTCAGCAATCGAACACACCAATTTCTCAAAGTGATTCAAATCATCAAACCAACAATATACCACAAGATGCTAATGCAATTGTGGAAATTTTCGATGTTTCGTCACAAACCAGAATAGAAGATTTGTTCAAGTAGGAAACATAAATAGATGAATGTTACACATTATACTCCAAAAAATCGACTTTTTTCAGAATGAGAGGATTTTTTAAATTCCATCATTTCAGTATTTATACATAATTCCGATCATATTTTCTCAAATAAATTATAACGAGTTTCATTATATGATGTTCACAATAATTTTTTTACTCATCATATTTGCAGAGCGGTACAAGCGCAGAATAACAAAATAATAGAGCAGAATGGACAAATACTCGAAAAGTTGTTAAACATAGAAAAGGGAAATGGAGAAATAACAGAGAATCGCCTGTTCGAGCCTCTACAAGGATTCCCTCTACGCACGATTGATGAGTTCGAACATCTGGACAGTAAACCAAACAAAGCCAAACGCAATGAACTCGTAAATATTTTCATACGTCTGTATGGCGAAGACTTTTATTAACAACAGCTCGGATTACCTTCATCTTTCTGTTTCAGTACAATCATTTACTGCTCTTGGGAGGGTCGAAGGTAAGAGACTTTCTCAGAGGTGCTCTCCAGGAAATCATGACAGATCAGCTGGTTTGTAAATTTAAGTGGATTAAATCAACAGATAGCGTCCAGTTTGGTAACACCAGAGTTGCCAATGTTTTATTCAGTAAGTCTTCGTCACTGATTCAATTTGGAAATATTTTACCATTATCATGACACAGTATTAATATCTAAACTTTTCACCATTCAGGAGCTGCAGCCGACTGTCCTGTATTTCGAGGTCCGACATCGAAAAAAGAATTCAAAGATGAAATGCTGGAACTTTTGCGTGTAACCAAACAGAGGTACCGGAACTCAGTCAAGAAGTCAGAAGCGAAAAAACAAGCCACGGATACAGACGAAGAATTCATATTGCAAGAAATAAGACGATTAGAAGAACGTGCTCAAGAAGAACGTCATGACGACGAATCACAGTCCGAAGAAGCCTTTGCCGACGATGAACTGGATGCGGATGAGGCTTATGAACGAAATAATTAAAGTTGATTGAATAGAATTGAGATTAGGTGCCTTTTTACAAACTGATGAAAAAACAACAAGAAAAATTCAGATTCAGATTCTGTGGGGTCCTTTCTGCCGTTTTGAATGTATGTCGAAGTAAAGGTCAACGTGGCTTTGCCGAAGCAAAGCGAAACGAAGCAAAGGTATCGGAAGTAAAAATAACGTATCCGAAGTGAGACGAAGGTATCGGAAGCAAAACGAAGCGAAGTGATCGGGAGAAAAATAAGCGTATCGCTTCGTTTTGCTTCTGATACCTTCGGTTCACTTCCGATACGTTCTTTTTTCTTCCGATACCTTTTGCTTCATTTTGCTTCGTTTCGCTTCGCTTCAGCATAGTGCGCGTTGACCTTAATGATCTGAGAGTTTTCCTTCTATACAAACTGGACTTTTTAGCACCTCACAGCTGTATTATTTCACGAAGCACTTGAATCAGTATCTACAATTGATCTAATCACTGGATAATTATTTTCATGAAGATATTTTTTTAGTAACTTATAAGTACATCATATTTTCGTTTTATTTTACTCACATTGATGAACTATAATATTCTGAGATGCTAATGCAGTTCTTGCCAAAGTTTATGATCAGTATAGCCGTCGAAATATTATTTTTAAGTTTATTCTTTTTATCAAACAAATGCTGAAGTAGCATGTAAAAGGAAGTAGAATTTGTTTTTATTTTTTATTTTGAAAAGAAAAAGTTTTTGTTTACTTTATTAGTTAATTGCTGTGCTAGTGTGAGGTGCTACTATACTTCTAACGAAGATAACTCCGAAGTATCGGTTTATCTATTATTCTCAGACTCGTCTCCGCTTAGACCACAAAAAGCTGTTGAAGCAATACCATTCATACTTATAAGTATATTTCAAGTTTAGTTAAACCAACTTCAGGCGAAGTCTCCAAAGTTATTTGACTCGCTTTTATACGTGTTCCTAATATTTTTATGATTTATATTTTTACTATAGCTTAACTGGCGAATGGTTAGCCAGTTTTATCTTTATCTTGATTATTATAATAATTGATATATTATTATACTAGTATAGGCAACATATATGATATATTAGTTAAGAACTATAGTATAGTACCTTGTACCTTGTACCTTGTACCTTGAACGTGGCAATTATATAATATATGATTATAATTATAATATATTATATTAATCATACATCATACTGTGGCAATTATATATGATATATAATTATAATTATAATGAATTATTACATAAGTCATACTGTGATGATCAGTATCGCAATATCTAACGTATAAGTTGACTTCTACTGTGATTTTTAGTGTTATCTGCATATTTATATATTTTCAAATATAAAGTCTAAATGAAATACATGCAATTTCACTTCTTTACCTGACACATATATCATGAAATATATATTTTTCCACAAAATTCAACATACGCTATATAATCTATAACCTTGCACTATGCCCGCACGTCGTGCGCGGCACGACGTGCGAAACATATGTCCATCCATGAAGGACGCAAGAGCGTGGTGATCTGTACTCACGCCGTGCGGACTGATCCGCACATGTGCCCTCGCCCTGCATGCATTGTGCGGGCATTTTGTTATCTGGGTACGAACAGGTGCATCCAATTCAGGAAAGATCATCTTATTTTTGAAATATTTCCCTTCCGTTTTACATTTACTGCAAGAAGAATATCCTGAATGCCCTTTGGTATTACATACAGAAGCTTTAGCTGGAGTATCGCAAATGACGTTCCGAATGGCTACAATGAATCTTTGCCCTTTGTATGTAAGATTATTCAAAGCTAAATTATTGTAATCTTCGACAAATGATTCTAAATAAACGTTGACACACTTCGGTTTCGCGGTTCCACTGTATAATCCTATAATGAATGGTACATCATCAATTTGCGGGGCCATTCCTAAAATAGGCCAACAGTTCAAATTAGTACTTCGAAATATGGGTACGCCATCAATATTAATATCGATCGATATTTTATCATCTCGGAATTTTAGAGATTTTAGGCCGTTAAGCTTCGCTTTTAAATTATCTTCTATGCCAAAATGACAATAACTCCCTGGTTCAACCACTTTGGTTAAAATTTTTGTAGGTGTTTGCAATCGAGTTCTGGCATCCTGCGGCAATATTTGAAAACCATGATCTTTCAAACCGTTCAACAAGGCATTCAGGGCACTATGAGTAATATTATGTTCTAAGGCCCATTTTGTTAGAAATAATTTGAGACTCCTGAAGTTCTGAAACTGATTGTGAGTTTTGGTTATTTCGCTGTCACTATCACTATCGCTACTATCATTTTCATCAGAAATCAACGTACTGCCGCCTTGTTCATCGTCGCTTCTTTTATCGTAGTCAATATCGTCGGATATGTCTTCATCGCCAGCTATGCTACTATTAGTTATGTGCGAGGAGTCATTGCATTGCACAACAGTTGAGCCACTCGGTATATTCAAAATCTGATCTGATTAATTTGTGTTAACCGATCACCTTCAGTTATACTTCGATGATTACAGTAGTCATCATCATCATCACCACTAATATTAGCTCTATTCGTAGTATTATTTACACAATCGTCAGTTGTCTTTATTAGTACTGTTTTTCGCAAATCAGTTTTCCATTTTCTCAATTTTCTGCTTTTGGTACTTCTTGACGAGCCGGCTAAACCTTTACCAGTGTATTTCAATTTAAATCTATTCATTTTTACCGTGAATCACAAGTATTATATACGCACTGCACATCGACCCGAACAACACGAAGCGTTATTTAAGACTGACAAGCGGTATTTTCGAAAGACCGCGCTTCTATTTATGGGATGTAAAAAAATACGTATTCTTTAGGCATTATTATTCTGTCACCAAAATGTGCGAAAAATGATAACTTTGTGTATATTTTATCTTATGGATGTATTCGAAAATTTACGGAATTTTCATATTACATAAAAATAATGAAAGATTAGATGTATATACTTTTTTCACAGGCGTAGATATGAAATAAATATCAAATTCGATTTAAGTTATTATTTGCAAGGCTAATTTACATAGCAATGCTGTATTAAAGAGCTATAATGTTTTGGCAACGTTGATTATGAAAATATTATGCACCACATCATATATACCGACTGATATACATTTATTGCAAGCAGAAAAATTATATAATTTTTGTGAATTTGTGATATCGAACTTCATCTCTCCCTGTAATTGTGTATTTCTTACAAATTTTGGTATGCATATTTGAGGCATAACTGTTCTTCCATCTTTATGAGGAAAAAATCAATGTATATATTGTGAAGATTCCAATATTCGAACAAAGTGTATAATTCATCGCGCGAGGTTTTATACCTATGGGAAATGATGCATCATTTCTATATTTTGAACCAGATCATATATTATACATCATAAAATCTACATCAACTGTATCATTTTCTCTTATATATTTTCGAAGTAGAGAAATTGTTGTCTGGGCTATACAGTTCCGACGCAGAGCCCTGATGTGCTGGGGTATAATAGGGGGTAGTCCAAAACTATCGAAATATACGCCTTGTCCAGCGGCTGTTACGTGAAAAGCAATCCAGTGTGTACCGGGTTGCGTATAGATATCTGTATTCGCTACGATAGCGGTCGGATATGTCCAGTGCAACGGGATCTGATCAGCTGGGTAAACTCCCTTCGTCCGGGCAGGTGCTTGTTCCAGTGCGCTCAAAATTTGAGAAGTATCCATCCTCTCCGACAGTTGTGGACTCACTGGTAAATTTGATGGAGAAACTGTGAGATGTTTAGTCACAGGGTCTGGCAGGCAGTCTTCATGCGTGCAGATATCTCTTCTATACCGTTGGGGCCGCACTCGTCCTCTCCTTGCCCGAGAGGATTGTTCGCAGTTTCTTTCTCCCTGTCCCCAGGTCGTTCAGGCGAATTCAACAGCCCGGTACGGAAAGGGATTGAAGAGATGCTTTTTTCGGATAACCCACGTGACTGCAACCACTTCTTCAGTTTCATAGCATTACGCAGTGCACAGCTGAAGTCCTTTCGCTAACCAGAGTGCAGAAGACATGACTTGGTCGATGACAAGTCTCTGAACGCAGAGCACTGACATTCACCACGTTCCAAATTTACGATTTCACGTGACATCACCTCTTGAAGAAATTTAGCTTTCTGCACACCGCGACAGAAGATGTTCTTCGCCATATGCGTAACAGCGCGTAAATTCGCATTCAGTTGTTTATGCGTCACATCGCCCTCAAACCATTCTATTCCGTGGTAATTACTTGTCAACCAATTGTTTTGCGATCGTCTTGATGAACAGAACTCGCCGATAGAGTGTGGAGGTGTGATGATCCAGTGAGCCATAGCCTTATTCTCGTAGGCGACGACTGCAACCTCTTTCGGCATGAGCTGGCCGTTCTCAGCGCAGAAGCCTTGTATATCGATGATGTAGTTCATGGTTACTTGAAGAACTGAACGATTGTTACTCGAGAAGGTCCGGAGCACTACTAGTAGACTGATGGTAGGAGTAGACTGGTGCAGATATTTAAGCTTCCCTGTTTTATGGTGTTAACTAGCCCTTTTCGTATTTGGTGAGAGGATAGGGATGAGCAAGTTCTAGCAGGTTTTACACTGGGCACAGCTCGTCACCCGAAAGGGATGGCCCAGCTGCAGATTTATGGTGTACAGGATCTAACAGGATACAGTGGGCTGGCGTAGCTAACTCGTGGGTTTAATTGCCAAAGTCTGTGATGACCTGCTGCATGGAATCAATCTCAATCACGTTATCGAATTCTGCGTAGACGATACAGTTTATAGTCGTGGTCAGAGCGGACTCGAAGCGTGTTTCAATTCGAACACTGCCATGCTTGATGAGGTTCCAATGTCCGTTATCACTGGCTGAGAGGTCGGGTGTAAGATCGAATGCAGTAAGACAGTATCCCTCCGCATAACCCTGACGAGGAATCGAGTTCCCCTCGTTGAGAAAATGTATACCGGTTCCCGTGAACAGGGTGTTGTAGGAATCCACAAATAACTTGGTCGAGAAATTGGGCTGTAACGGTTTCGATGGAATCTGAGTGCCTTCGATATATAGGGATAGGTGGTTGAGTCCGAATGATGAGAAATTAAACGGATTGAGTTTTTTATCACCGTTATAGGCCTTGTTGTCCACAAAACCGATGATTAATCGTTTCGGTAGTTGCCCAAGGAAAACATTATCCAGTGTCTCGGCTTGCACTCCACTATGTATTGTCATTGTCTTGACCTCAACGCGGGTCATTGGGTATTTCGCAGTTGTTTTGGCAAGGGTTCGTGCATGCGCTAGTAAAATACCAGGGCTGATCTTGACGCGTCGTATGAGTAAGGTCACCTCCTGAATTTCCATTCTATGATAGTCGCCAGACTCCATCAAGCAAAAGGCATCCCTGGATCTGACAAGTCTCAATCAGAGCTCTACTCCGTTTAGCAGAAATTTTTCCTGATTGAAGACATCGCAATGCAAACGCCCGAGCATATCCACACTCTTGCTATCGCTGACATATTTACTTCTACTTTTAAATCCGGCATTGTTAACCCCTGTGGTCTCCTCAAACTGGCCGGCTGTATCGGAATACCATAAGCCCGAGGTGAGATGTGAATTTTCAGCTGCGTCACCGTAGTTTAACAAAGTCTCGATGTAAGCTCTGTATGCGTATGAATTGTTACTCGGAGAAACCAGTTTTTGATTAAAATATACATCAGCTTGATTGAAGATAGTGTGCAGGAAATTGTTAACAGGGGCTACAAGTGAATCTGCAGAGGCTGAATCGGACCGGGTTCTGTATACACGTGCACATACTCGGAGCATCGTGTGTGAGAGATCCAGGTACTCATCACCCTGCCCCGGTACGGTGAATTCAATCGGCGAGTCATCGGTGAGTGCGGACACAGGCTTGTACTGCACCCATTGACCACCTTCGATGGATGTCTGTGTAGGTGGTAGAGTGAAGAGATCCAGTTCGGATTTCAAGCATTCACAAGAGCGGGCATGTAGGTAGGCCATTTTTGTAGCGAGAGCCAGTAAGACTAATCACTCCAGCTTCTGTCTTTACAAAGGTCCGAAAGTATCCGTGACGGCTCTTTTTTTGCAACACTTTTTCTTCCTAGCTTTACCAGATGCTCCTTTAGTACTCGGCGCCTTCTTCTTGTTCTTCTTCTTCTTCTTCGAAATGGTCCTGGTCGTTTTCTTTTTCTTTGTCTTCGCAGGGGTTCTACGCTTTCTGCGCAATTTAGTCCTCGTAGCTGCTATCGATAAACTCGGTACAAGGACAGGTCCAGACTGGCTCAGCCCTCCCCCGTACCTGAGTTTATAACCCTCTCCCTTCATAACCTTTTCAAGACCATCCTGGGCCTTCCGCTTCAAGTTCTGATCTGTCTCACTGGCGCGTGTTCGAAACGCCTGTTTCCACGGTACATCATTGTCCAGGTCTGACATGAAATTCATACCACTACGCAGAACTTCTTTACCGAGTAGACGTGCTCCTTTTTTCAACAGCGGAACAGCTCCTCTGAATAGGCCACCGAGAAAACTGCCGATACCATGACCCTTTTGATTGGGCGTTCCAACATAAACGCGATCGATTCCCCCACCTATTTTTGACTCGTAATACTCTATGTACTGAGCCATAGTATTATCCCGTTTTTCCTGTTATTCTCAACACCGGTATTGAATTAGTATATTTTCTTGAAGGGTAGTGTGACCGTCAAGATCCCGTGGTCAAATGGTATAGATTTACCCTGGTGGTCTCTTATAGATATTTCGATAGTCCGGAAACTCGAAAGAAGTAAGGGTAGATAGTGCGGCGGTGAAAATGTTTTCACTTCCGTATCCCCATTATCGGCGTTTTGCTTTGCCTGAAGTATACGCAGAAGCGGTGCATATACATCTTCCACGATGCGTGGTTCTATGATGTCACAATAGACAAACATGAGCGATGGAATTTGCGGGTACACTTCGATGGTTTCCTCGGTCATGGTGAGTTGATCCCAGGGTTCGGAAATAGAACCATCCTTCTCAAGCCTGGTGACAACGGGTTCCCCACTAACGTCGGTCCTTGCCGTTATTTTACGTTTAACTTTCTCTTCTTTTTTGGGGTCCAGGTATGTTAAAGGGTATTGGATCTCTACAATAGCGACTTCCCACTCACCAGAGAGGTTGATTGTGCGTGGTAGCTGAGTGATATAGCAGCAGGTCTTGTTATCGGGAAAAATTTGCATCGAGCTATTACTCGGTAGGGTTATATAGAACTGTGTCTTCATCATGATGAGAGATTCTGTAGATTAGCTGCAGGTATCCAACTGTTGAATTTGGCAGGGTATCCTTTCCAGCTGACAAGAACTTTCTTACTACGCCCGCGCCCCTTGTTGCGGATGATTTTATCAACTTGAAACGCTGTACTTTCAAGGTCTTTGGTCACACGTTGTAGTTCGGGTTCATAGAAATAGCCGTTGATTTCCTCTCCCGATAGGTCCTCTAGTTCGTAAACGTTCGGTAAACCTGTTACAACTCGTCGAATCTTGAACAGCTCCTCGCTCCAATTAGCCTCGTATCCCTTCGCGAAGATCCCTTCGTTTTACTTATACGCACAAGATCGTCCTTGCTGACTTTTGGTTTTCGTGCTTTGTGCGACGGTCGATCACGTTGAATGTTTGCGCGTGCTTCCGCCGCGTTGAAAAGTGTCACGACAGGAGGAGCCATTTTGATACTCGAGTATATGGTGTCATTATAGGAGCTAACGAGCTTTTGCAGGACATCGATGTAACGGTGTGTGTTCTTATGAGTAAAATATCTCCACATTCGGTCCTTCAGCGTACGATTGAATCGTTCAACAACGGCAGCTTTTATATCTGGGTTACGAGTCACACGAAAACGTATATCGTTCTCGGCAAGGAGTTTTTGAAACGCTCCTCCCACGAACTCTTTACCCTTGTCGGTCTGTAGGGTCACCGGTCGACGCTCCGTAGAAGATAATATCTGTTCGAATCCAGCAGCCGTGTCGCTGGTCGATTTACGGTACAGAGGAATCACCCATGCAAATTTGCTCAGAACATCGATGACCACCAACAGGTAACGAAAATCGTCGTTATGTTCCTTTATAGAGAAATAAGTTCCACCAGATCAGCTTCCCAAAGATCGTCTATATTTGAAACGTTGTACCGCAGTCTCTGGAACTTCCGCCGTACTGGTTTGTGTAAGGTATAGGGATCCTGAATACCTAGCCAGTTTTTTATTGCACCGGCGTTTGCATTCCGAACAGCCCTTTTCAACTTCCTAGCCCCAGCGTAACCAGCTGGGTGGGCGGGATCGTAGTATATCCGTTCTAACTCGCTCATTTCCCTAATGCAAGTGACAAGCAGCCTTTTTTCGGCGAGCGCGAAGATTTTTCAGGTATTTCTTCCGATCGACGGTATTTCGACGGTGAGAAGAAGGACTCGTCGTCTGTCCTACCAGATCCGGCACCGTCCCTGTCTGAATGATCGGCACTACTGTTCCCGGCGGTCCTGGTACCGTACGGTGTTCGGCGTCCTTCAGCCTGATTTCGCCTCGCTGGAGTTACTCCAGCCGATGGCGAGGCCGATTGAGCATTCTTCCAGACGTTAAGATCCCCGACATATTCCCGAGGTACGTTGATGCTCTGGAGAAGACGTGCGTAAGCATGTCTACCATGGGGCTGGAAACCTTTTCTAGAACGCACAGTTAACGTGTCGTTAACTAGATCGACGATATTTGTCCCAGGGAGAGGTTTGTTGTCTATGGTTACGGCGCCTTGGTTGTCCCAGGAAAAACGTGTGGGGAACTCCGCCAGATGTTTGAGAAGTAGTTCAGCCTTCGACTGGTATTTTTTTGGTACTGTCAAGGCAATCTTCGATATCCGTTGTTGCTTGTCAGCGGGTATTTCTCTTTCTTGTCCGTGTACGAGTTCAGCAGGATCAGTTTTATCAGGAACGGAGTGAAGATCCACGCAAAGCGGTTTTCTGGAGTCCTCGGCGAAATATAGGAAACATTGTAATAGTTGTTGATAAAGATTCCATTTTGCTGCGTCATCCAGGTCGGGAGAGTTCAGAATAACGCGCATCTCTCTATCGAGCCTGGATACCGGAGAGTTTGTGCTATGCTCATTATTTTCGTTGTCACCCACGGAGGCTGCTGCTGAGGAGGTTATACCACGTTGAAAACGTTCCACGGTCTCCGATGGTATTAGTACCATCTTCTTTGCATGTTCCATCGTTCCTCTCGTGTTTATTGACCGAACAGGTGCACGGAAAAAATGTCGGGTGAGCCGCGCGCCCAACAGCTACAGCCGCACACCCGAAAGCACGGAGCGTTGTACGACCACAGTTCGGTGCTGCTGCAGTCCCTTGCGGGCAGTCAGCGCTCCCGTTTCGGTGCGGCTGTAGCCCCAAAACGTGGGTGAAGCGACATGCGGGCGAGCTGCCCTCCCGTATCTGGTTATGCCGCCGCACCGAATATGCGGTGGCGCTGCGTGATCATGTGGTAGTGCAGTCGCCAACCCAACATTTTTTCCGTGTGGGTAAAAAGCGTTCCGAGAATGGGGACTATCAGCATAGGCAGAAATCCGTTACCGCGTTGAACTAGTAATTTTTTCTTGCTCTTCCAGCTTCCCTTGCTTGTCGACAGTTTACGAAGCAGATGTTTATGTTTGGCTGGTCGGGCCTTTTCCTGCCTGGTGAGAGCGACGTTGCCGCGTACAGTGTTCAAAGCGCATTCGGATATATTTTTCACTAGCCTATTATCGGCGGTACGTAGTGAAGCTAGTCTCTGTTGCGGTTTCAGACTGCAAAGGGCCTTTAGAGTCACCGTGTTCGCACTTCCGAATCGTCTACGTGCCTCAGCACCACGTCTAGAACCACCCCCGGTTTGTACGGAGCCCGCGCACCCGTCTGTTTGTACAACTCGTGACATTACAAACGAACGACTGGTAAACCGTGCTGAGTGCGGGACTTTATATCTTTCCTCGGGACATATACATACTGGTGTTTGTCGATTGGAAATATGTTGCTACGGTAGCGACAGTTTTCGGGGGTGCTTTCTTTCAGATCAAGTAAAAGATAACCGTGTGGGCGCGCTGTTGCATCGTGGTAGGCTTCCTGGACAAATCGTGGATCCTCAGGGCAGATTTGTCGAGCTAGATGCTGTACCTGAGCGCGATCTCGCGGGTTCTTGAAAAATATGATATAATTCGCGTTGAGTGATATATCGCGTTGTCCACGACCCTGATGAAACAGGTTCTGTGTGATGAAGAACACGCTTAGATTCTTATGATGGCAACCCTTGGTGAAGAGATCAACGATTATATTACCGGAGGCGTCTCGCATAAGATCATCTATTATACCCGAGAAAAAATGATCATATATGATCAGATATGGATCATATATGACTAGTCTTGTATGATTCATACCAGAAAAATGGCCATCTATGATCATACCAGATCGTACATGATCATACCAGATCGTACATGATCATACCAGATCGTACATGATCATACATGATCATATATGGATCATATATGACTAGTCTCGTATGATTCATACCAGAAAAATGGCCATCTATGATCATACCAGATCGTACATGATCATACCAGATCATACCAGATCATACCAGATCATATATGGATCATATATAATTAGTCTTGTGTGATTCATACCAGAAAAATGGCCATCTATGAGCAGACCAGATCGTACATGATCATATATGATCCATATCAGATCATACATGATCATATATGATCGTACATGCTCATACCAGATCGTACATGATCAAATGGGAATTTGATTTGACTGGCCCATGCATGTATGACCCATACAAGATACCCATGTATGTTAATGTATGATCATACATGCTCTCTAAATATGAATCAGTAATAAATCACCGAAAATCAGTAAATAGTCACTAGATATGCAGCCCAGTTATACACATAGTATACCACTAGATACGTCCCAGTAGTGTACTTATAACATGCTATGATCCAGCTACTATCAGTACATAAGACACTTCAGCGTATATAAAATTTTCATTTGTTATTAATTTTAAAGAGTGACCAGTCATATGAATCATTTCAGATTTGTATCTGGTTATATCAAATCATACGGAATCATCATATGATATATATGATATATTATCCATACATATATACAAACGGAACTTGTAGTTCATAATAAATCAGATAATCATGTGTCTCAAACATTTTGAAAATGTCCAGTTGTATGGCATATAGTTATTTATTATTATAATTAATTACACAACTTCGTGTTGAAGACTTATTATCTATCATATATATTATGTAATATGTATATTAGGGCTAATCATTTTGGGGTCATATTTTTTGATTTGCCCTTGCACCCCTCAAAATGTGAGTGTATGAGGTCAGTATTACTACCTATCAATGATAACCAAGGTGCGATTTTTTTTGGCGTGGCCCATTACAAAAGTATTTTTCCCATTTAGATAACACGGGAAATGTTTTTTTATTTTATTTGGAATTTTATTTCGTTCTAACGAATCATCGTGTTGTAAAAACCAACACATATTCTTGTACGAAATTGAACGATCTCCAAAAAAGGTCTGATACGATTTTTCGCTAGGTCGAAAAAAAAGTCGTCATATACCGTTTGAGGTTGAACTTTAACCTTCAATAACTTTCAAACGAGCGAACTTAGCGAAAAATCATATCAGACCTTTTTTGGAGATCGTTTAATTTCCTACAAGAATATGTATTGATTTTTGCAGCGCGATGATTCGTTAGATTGGAATAAAATTTCAAATAAAAAAAAAAAAACATTTCCCGTGTTATTTGAATGGGAAAAATACTTTTGCAATGGGCCACGCCAAAAAAAATCGCACCGTGGTCATATTGATAGGTGCTGATACTGACCTCATACACTCACATTTCGAGGGGTGCGAGGGCAAATCAAAAAATATGACCCCAAAATGATTAGCCCTAATGTATATATATACTTATCGCAATTACTATATATATATATATGTCTGGCTTATATGATGGTTAATCATTTATACCTAAGAATATTTTTTATCAATAATCATCAAGGCTTTCTCATAAACCAAAGTATAATAAAACAAAAAAGTAGATGAAATATTTTTTTTTCTAGATATTGATATATTTACTTTTCTAAAAACGAAAGTAACAAACATCACTGCAGCAATTGGAATATTAAAAAAAAAAAAAAGTAAGAAACAAAAGTAAAATAAAATAAGAACTCATTTTTTCCAATTTTCATGTGCGAGAGCGCAGTCATAGATGCTTTAAACGTAAAATAAAAAATTCTCAAATTCTATTTGCGAAATCGAACATGCATTTTCCTGAAATTTTTAGTAGGGATTTTCCTCAAAGTGAATGGAATAATATAAATGAACAAAAACTAACGTAATTTTCTCATCGTTGTACATTCAATTATGTCTCTAAATGCCTCAATAAAAGTATAAGACTTTGGTATCAAGCACCATATTTACTACTAATCACAGCTACTGGCAGTATTTATGTAATATCGTAGAAGATAATGCATTTACACGAAAATAAGACGCATCCCGTTTTCGAAGGCACCAAAGGGTTTTAGAAGGATAAAAACAGCGAAAATGGGTGCGTTTCATTTACGTGTGAATACGGTATTTATATCTTAGTTGGGTTTGGATCCCGTCGCGCATTGATATTCATTCGTGCACGGTGCTTTATTTCTACCAGCTTTTGCGTCATTGCACTTTTTATTTTGGATTCTGATTGTACTGTCCAACCACGATGTTTGGCAATCTTCATTGAGAAATCTGGAAAACGATTCAAATTTTGTTAAAAAATATTTCAAGACGAAACAAGAATTGGTACTAGAGACTTTTAGCCAATGTGAAATGTTTAAAAATACAAAGACTATTTTTATATGTGCGAGGACTAATTATATTCAATAAAATTTGCCAATTATAGGCAGCAGACGTATTTGTGTGATTTTCTCAATAGAAATTTAGGAGGCCAAATACTGTAGGATGAAATTAATTAATGATTGAAACAAAGTGAAAAGGATCATTACCATCTCAAAAGTAACATAAAGTAAAGCTGCATTAGAATTTGATAACTCATGAAATTATTCTCAATTACGTACTTATGATCGAGTCGCGTGCCTTTTCATGCATGCACGACACTTCTTCGTGTTGGCGTTCCTTCCCCTGAGATCGCACTGCTCGACCACTCATGGTACATTTCAAGAGGGCGCTATTTCGAAACACACCTTCTATTAACTTTCTAGCGACATGAGTGGCAAGATGTGAGGATCCTAACGCTTGTTTATAAATTTTCTTCTCACAGTATATTCCGTTTTCCAACATGATCATCTGACAATGAGAAACATATAAAAGTGAAGAAAATTGTAGATAAAAGTCACAGAGAATAGAGTATCAGTTGAAAAACTATATAACACATACTTCTTCGCCACTGTAATCGCCTCCGAACAGTTGGCTTGATTCATCGCCATTTTCAACCTTGACTTCTGTTGAATCATCTTCGGACTCATGCCCAGTGCTTTTAATCGAAAGATTGTCTCCTTTACCCGAATCTGTGCTTTCGTCAAGATCATCTACTTTCGACTTTCGACTTTCTTCGTCGAATAAATTGTCTGCCGATGGTTCTGGGGTCTTTGGTTTATTGCAAGCTTCATTGTTATTCTTAGCAAACTTCTTCGCACTCTGTTCAGCCACCAACTTTTTATACTCTATAAGCTGCAATTTTAAGTCATCTTTTGATGGACTCCTTTCACTCGAGGAAGTGGAACTGGACAGAATTGTTGAATTACCCTGGACAAAGAAACAAAATTTCGTTGTTAGCGTATGAAAATGCATTTTTGTTGAAGTAGCCATTAAAATAATTTTGATGATTCGTCAGGATATATTGACATGACTCAATGAAATAGAAGCATCTTAGTGTACCGGCTAGAACTGACGTGTCTCGCTCGTTGGTTAAACCTGACGTATATATGAGAGAAAAATCTGCAGAAAATTGCTACAAACCTATATACATCTATCCATCTATACTACCAACCAGTAGGTGAATGTGTGATTAGCATACGCTATTTTTTCTCTTTACAAAAACTTAGAAAAATATTTACCGGCACGTTTTCCTTTCCTTGTCCAGATTCATCATTCTCAGAGGATTGTGTATCGGATGAGTCGCGAGTGCGTTCAGTATTCTGGGATTTTTTATACGAAACCTTTGACTTCTTGGCATTAGGATTCTCAGATTTGCTTCCCTTAAAAAAAAAAAAAAAACCATACAAAACTAAAAAAAAATTAAGGGCAAAAAAGAATTGTCACATTATGTGATGTTTATACTTTTTGACACAGCACACCATTTCATATTCAATCTCGACTTTGCATTTACCCTCTCAATTAATTCAAGGGTAATTAGCCTGGTGAAATTTTTGAAAAATCGATTTTGCATTTCTAAATGGCCATAAAGCTGGTTTTCAAAAAAATAAAAAATAGCTCTTACGCTCTATGAATCGAAAAAAAAATTTGCTTCTGATAAAATAGCATACACAGGAAACCTTTCGTAGCCAAAACTTAAAATATGACTTCCTGCGTAGACTATTTCATCGAAGAAGGCTGAAATTTTTTTGAACCCATATATTGCCGCTGTGAGAGCTATTTTTCGAAAACCAGCTTTATAGTCATTCAGAAATGAAAGAATAGATTTTTGACGAAATTTCGCCGACATCTCCCTAAGGACACCGTACCTTGGACCATACCAAAATTTGCTACACGTCAGTTCTTAATTTTTCAAGGACTATAAGAGGTTGTGTCTTAAAAAGTATCTCCTCCTTTCTAAGATTATTGTGGTGGATAGGTGTAGAAAAAATTTCAACCTTGGATAAAAATTCAGACACAAGAAACGTTCGCAAGAGCTTGGAATTTTTTCTTCATCTACCCACCACAGTAATCTTGAAAATAAGGTATACTCTATAAGATCTGACCTGTTACAGTCAATAAAGGGATTTATTGCAAGTTTTGGCAGTCTTCCCTTAACAAAAAAAAAAAAAAAAAAAAAAAGGAAAGATACACACTCTTTTAAGTAGCGTTCTTCTTTTCATAATCTTCTGCGCATTTGCCTCGGATGCTGAAAAACTCTTCGGTTTGACTGATTTTCGTTTACCAAGAGAGGTAGTGGTAGTGCCAGTTGATGGCGATTCTAACTTTGACTTTTTCGATGTTTTTTCGGTTCGTTTCATTTTCTTCATCTCTTCCATTAGGAATTCATAATCCTCTGAAACATGGATATGATCACAAAGATATTGCATTGATATACATAGACGTGTCATTATGGAACGGAGACTATGAATTGAGCAACAGCTAACCTTAAAATTCTTGTTTCTTTTTTTCACAATACGTACGATCTCAAATCATGTTGATACATACATATGCATATACATATATACATTATACATACATGTATATCTCATATTATATATGATGAATTGGTTAGATTATCTTACCTGAGCGCCTGAAGATCTGCCCAACGTACTCTTTACTTGACCAGAAAAAAGTCACGATATCACCATTTTTCACTACCTCAGAGTCACAAATCACTTCATCCTCTTTGACAATGCACAGCGACTTGTCTGTCTCACACTGGATCAGGTAATAATACATTCTGATAGTTCTTTTTTTTTTTTTATAAATCAGATATTAGACCTATAGAAGTTCTTGCCAATGCACAATGCCACATCTATT
This sequence comes from Tenthredo mesomela, assembly GCA_943736025.1. NCBI lineage: Eukaryota > Metazoa > Arthropoda > Insecta > Hymenoptera > Tenthredinidae > Tenthredo > Tenthredo mesomela. The sequence goes on along the minus strand of OX031013.1, from coordinate 27,370,857 downwards.
TCACGCTGGTACCGGCGGGCTCACCACGACCACGTGTCTACCGTCACGCCACTCGTAGCCCGCTTCTCCCGCGCTTTTATAACAAAATCGACGTCATTGTCACGTAATCACATCATGACACAAATAAATTCAAAAAATATCTACTCATAGTAAATTTGATAAATATTATATTTGTAGGATGTATAATTTACATCTTCAACCAATTAGAGTGAAGCTATTAGATGCTAATCTCGTCCAAACTGCGGTACTATACACATGCACACATACTTAATCGAGTGTGTGTGTATTTATGGGGTATTCCCTTACAGCATATACATTATGGAGGAAGCATGAGATACCCCACAGCGTAAGTGGGAAACGGGCATGAGACAGACTACGGGACAGTATATGCCTTCTTTGTCTTGCAGATTCTGATTGGCCCTCACTATATACAGATGATCGAATAGAGAGAGAGAGGGCATGTACGGTCCCGACGTCCCTCTCTCTCGCCGCTCGACTCGGTTTCTCAGCGGCTATGCTTCCTCCATGTCTATATGCTCTAAGGGTATTCCACGTCAAACCAGGAAGCCATAATTTAATGTGATGGTATACTTTAATTTGTTGCAAGAAATATATTAAGTTTTGGAGGAATATAACGAATAGTTGAATAATTTTTCTGGTTTTTAACTATTAATTAATTTCTCTCTCGGTGGCGTTCATTGTAGCGTTGACTGAGTATTCTAAAGACAGCTCACCCTGGGTTATTCCGTGAGCCGATCAAGTGGGCTTGAAGTGGGCTTGGGGATTGAAGAGTGCCCGAAGTTACCGACCGAATTACCATTGCAGTATATCTATATATTCGTACACTATAGATATACTGCAATGCTATTTCAGTCGGTAACTTCGGGCACTTTTCAATCCCCAAGCCCACTTTGAGCCCACTTTGCCGGCTCACAAAGTCCCATAAGGGGAACCGTCTTTAAGAATATTCAGTCAACGATTGTAGTTTCACTTTAGTCCTGGATGGAAAATATTTCTAGGTAATCACAGAGTGCGTATGTTTTTTTAAAATGATTTCTAATGGTCCCATTGACAAACACGTATTTTTCGCTATTTTGAAGGAATAATAAATGATATAAAAATTGAAAAAATTAATTTGATCTCAATTCGAACCCTAACAATTGTACCATTTATATAATATGATAATGAAGTCATTCTAAAATAGTGATAGGGTTTGAAATGACGACTATTTATCCCGGGAAACTATTTTAGCTCGCCAAAAATGATCAAGAATTGCAATACTATCAGTCGTCGATATCGGTGGACGCCGTACCGGTAGCTGTCGAGCTACGAGACTAGAAATGATTTACAGATAGAAATTTACGAATCTGATCAAAATAAGGTAAATCAGCCAATGTGAATCGATGTTAATATATGTAACATTAAGGTTTCAATAAATCAATGAATTGAGTAGATATTAATTTCT